>OZ038493.1:908597-1046097 GCA_964036315.1 Acanthosepion esculentum
CAAGGTCAACTCTGGAACTACACAGATTCACAACTCAGGGAGGAGAATCTATCCACGTGATAACCATTCCTTCACTTAAGCAGCACAAAATACAAGAGTGGGCAAAAATGTTTGTAGGTAGACCATGAAGGAGTGATGCCAGAGCTATGAAATCTTGCATATAGTCATCCACAGACTGTTTCACAGCTCATCAGTGTGGCTAGACATCCGATTTCTTCAAGTTGGGAATGAAACCCAACTGATTCGGCAACAGTCAGAGGTTTTCCCCTAAACCGTCGGCACACAGTTGAAAGAAAGGTGAATTTTTATGTACTTATTCTGTGAATAAACACACTAGTAATTGACAGTGCTCAATTCGGGAAGAGCTTGTAATATTAGTATTATTAGTCATTGTTTACAAATTTGCACTTATCTCCCAAGAGTGCACAACTGAATTTAAGTTTTTTGGCTGCTTATATATTGTCATCCACAGACAGACTGTTTCGCTGTATCACAGCTCATCAGTGTGGCTAAACATCTGATTGATATTTCCAGGTAACATGAGAATGAATAGAGTATAAATCCAACATTTGTAACATTTAATTTAAAAGTGGGTTCAATACAGAGTAGAGGAAAAGGGATATTAAAACAAAAATGTAAAAAATCGCTACACAATTGCATTCGTGTTTTAATGCATATCAATGCGTCGCCTGCTTCTTCAGAATATAGGTAATCATGGTTCTCAGTAGACACTTTTATTGGTACAAAGTAGTATTCATAAAAGAGTCTATGTGAGCCATGATTACCTACTTTACTGTTACTTATTGTTACTTTGGTGTGCAGTGCACCACAGCTTCCATAGTCTACACTGTGAAATGGCATTTTAGCATGCAGTCTAATTTTCATGTCCTTCCCTTATTTTTACCCTTTTAACCTGAGTGATCAAAATAGAAATTAACACATTTCATCCACTACAATGCTGTTAACAGATTTCTATAGACGTGTCATTTAACAGTTGCAGTTTTACGGGCAAACAATCTTCTGGACAATGCATGAAGCTGACTGCCTTGCCAATGTAACGGGGTTGAATGTTGGATGGTTAATGTAAGTTACGCTGCATTAATATGCATTACATGTATTGTTACTCTTGCTTGTGATGGAAAGGTTGTTTTTAGAATGATGAAATTTCAGATCTTTATTTCTAGAATAATGAAATGGCATCATTATCATGAATCCTAACACCATCTCTGTGGTAGTCTCCGCTAAAGTAGCACGCTAAAGGACATTTCACAGTATAGACGACGGAAACTGCTCTAGACTACACACTAGAGTTTCCCCGCAGTAGACCGTGCGTTAAAGTAGTACCATTTTATTGTTATTTTTATTGTAAATGCTCATGATTTCTTGGAAGTTTTCTGCTGCCTTCTCCGTCATTTTGGATTTAGACTAGGCCTTCTCGTAGAGTGCTTACATTTAAAGCTAGAGAACCCAGTCTACCCTATTATTTAATTCATACCCAAGGGCATTAATCCAAACATAAATGTAACAGACTAGCCTGGAATTTGAACTTGACTCACCAATTCCACTTTGTTGTGCTGACATCTGCTTCACAACTCGAAGAGTGCTCAATATTTGAGATTGAATATTTTCTGGCTATAATGTAGAGATAGGAATCAACACTGCATATTGACTGTCAGTGACAAACACTATCTAGACGTAGGCAGTATGGACATAAGAATCAACACTGCATGGTGATTATCTTTATTATGCCTTAATGCGATCTTCAGAGTAAGTACCACTACTTCATTAGCGGTCAGTATATCTATGTTACTGAAGAATTAAGGGAAGTGAAAGAGTGTTGATCCCTACACTGTTTGTATCTATAACTGCTCTATCTCCGATGTAGAGAATCCCCCTATAAATACAGAAAAATTAAGCCATCAATTACTGATATCCCCTGACGAGTAGACAGAATGATTGCTGGAAGGTTTGTCTATGAAACTCTAAAGTTGAGATACTGAAGGTAATACCAATCAGCTAAATGACACATTTTGTATTTGCATTTATTCTATATATATTTTCCCTGATTATCTATGACTTCCTTCCATCTATTAACAAGCTTACTAATTCTATTACTGTAAAATTCTTTTGACTTTGATTCGAAGAACTCACAAATGTCAGTTTTAACCTCTTCCTGTGTTACAAAAGCTGTTTCTTCCAAATTATTCTGTAAGCTACGAAACAAATGGTAGTCTGAAGGAGCAAGGTCGGGAGAATAAGGTGGATGAGGAATTTTATCCCAACCAAGTTCTTCGATCTTTTGTGACGTGATTCTTGCTGTGTGTGGTCGCGCATTGTCCTGATGAAACATCACCCGTTTTCGATTCACTAGAGCAGGTCTTTTTTCCTCAAAGCTTGGTTCAAACGCTCTAATTGCTGACAGTATATTTGAGCATTAATTGTTGCATTAGGTGGTAAGAATTCAAAGTGGATTATCCTTGGCAATCCCACCAGATTGAAAGAAGAACATTTTGCCCATGAAGTTCCCTTCTCGGCTGTGGCTGGGGTCCTTCCCCTTTACTGTCTACGACGCTTAACATTTCGATAAAAGATCCATTTTTCGTCGCCAGTCACAAGTCTATCCAAAAAAGGTGAAACAAGTTGGCGAGAATGGAGAGAAGAGCAGATGTCAACTCGGAATTTGAGGTTGTTTTCAGACAATTCATGAGGCATCCATTTTCCAAGTTTAGGAACTTTTCCAAGTTGTTGAAGATGATGATGAACAGTCGTATGGTTTGAACTGAGAACCACTGCCAATTCCTCAACTGATAAAGCAGGATTTTCTTCAAGGGCTGCTTCAAGAAGCTTTTCATCAAACTTAACTGGACATCCGGTTCGATCTTCATCTTCAAGGGTGAAATCTCCACCTCTGAATTTTGCAAACCATTTTCTGCAAGTTCTTTCATTCACACATTCCTCTCCATAAACTGAGTGAATGTTTCTAGCCGCTTCGGCTGCTGAGTTTCCTTTCTTGAATTCATAAAGCATTATGTGCCTCAAATGATTCTTGGGTTCTTCCATGTTAGCAGGGTTTTAATCAAACAAAATTTAATTTTATTGTTATGAGGCCGGATCCTCGCTATAAAGAGAAACAACTCTTAAAACACGGGCATTATTTCTGAATTGTGCTTTCGTAGTTTTGACGGAAACGTTTTTAACACATTTTTGGCATATTTAAAAATTAATGTAAAAACTGAAATGCTTTGCAGATTGTAATAAGCTCTCAAATTTATGATTTGTAAAAATAGATCTTTTAATAAAAGCATTTCCAGAGATACACATATTCAAACTTAATTTTTAAATATTTAACAACTTTATCACATTTTGTATTTAAAATTGAAAAAGAAGAAAACCGTTCTTGTAAAAATTAATTTTTCATTGAAAATTATTTTGGCTTCCGACAATAATGTTCTTAATATATATTATTCATAAAAGTCCTTAAAAGCTAATTAAATAATGTCTTAGTTTTATTTTACAATTCAGAGCTAAAGTTTGGACAGAAACGCTCCTCAATTTACAAAAAAAAAAAAAATCGATGATTTCTATTCTTCAAAGTCTTCTGCATTTAATTAAAAAATTACAAAAATACACATATTCGAGTTTTCATAAAATTAAGTATGGGGGGAGGGGGTGATAAGAGATGTAAAAAATATTTTTACCAAACATTTCTAAAATAATTTCATTCATTTTTTAATAAGTTCTGAAAGTTTCATTATAATCCGACCATTATTTGATTTTTGCAAGAATTTTCAAATTAATGTGTTTCTCAACTTAAAAAAGCGCTAAAAAAGCTAATACTAATACGCGACCGCTGACGCAAGAAAAAAAAACAGATTTTCAACCAAAATTTCAAACGTGCTAGAAAGGAATAAAAAATTTTAAAAAATAATTTTAAAAAAAATTGGGTCTTTTCTCCTATTAATAACATAAACTTTTTCACGATAAAACCTTTTTGTAAGTTTTTTTTTTTTCATCATGCTATGCTGTTTTTTCGGCGAATTATTGAACATTGCTAGAAAATATCGCAGAAAATCACTTTTTAACACGGAGGTGGGTGTTTTCAGGAGATCTTGACACATCTATCGATAACATGATATTTTTACGAAATTTTTATGAGGCGGGAAATACCCAAAGTAAAATTAGATAACATAATACAGCATAAATGCTTTTTTTAGATAATTTTTTTAAACACCCAGTAATCTTAAAAATGTAACATATTTTAAAAACTTCTAATCTTTCATTGAATTTTAGGTACTTTATAATCTTACTTACGAAGAGACTTATTGAGGAAATATAAGGAAATTACCAATAAATTTTAACGTTGATGCCAGAGAAAGAAAATTTTTAACCAAAATTTCGAAGGTTGTAAAAAGTATTAAAAAAATAATTTTTGCATCAAAAATTATTTTGGTCTTTCCTCTTAATTATAAACTCAAAGATTTTGATGATAAAACTTAATTAATTTATGATTTATGTATGCTCATTTATAGTGAATCTTTGGAGGTACCCTATATATATATATATATATATATATATATATATATATATATATGGAGAGAGATCGACATCTGGACACTGTTACTGGCTTTTACGTTTCTCTGAAAAGAAAAAATATTTTCTTCATGTTATATTTCAATTTTAATGTTAATACTAAACATTTAGTTTTACAGTTCTTTTTTTTAATCTTTTTTTAGATAACGTTTTGAAAAGATTAAGATCCGCAATAAAAAAAAAAAGAAAGAAAGAAAAGAATCCAGAAGCAACCTCATCTCTCAAAATGCACTTGTCCCCAATTCGTTTTGAATTTTTTTTCTAACAATTTCCCACCTGGATATCGTCATACCTATTTTGTATTTAGTTCAACTTTGAAACCACCCATAAAAAGACTAACGTTATTTTTGATAGCCACGCAGATGGTGAACGTGTGGGATACATTGACCTGTCGACAATATAGAAACTGTTTTATTTTTTCTTAATTTGTGCAACCGATGACAAAAGCAGATCAGTCATTAAATTCAGCTATATTGCAAAGGAATCGTCGACAATAATTCAAAGTAACATTGATTTCATTCTAGTCTTATAGAACTGAATACGACTTTGACTAATCTCTGTCTTTGGCAATGTTATTTTTATCATTTCACTGCAAACAAGGCAATAAAGCCACTAAGGTGCAAGGGAGGTTACTTAGTATGAAAGAATAAGGAAAAAGAAAAAACATTAAGGAGTCAGAACAATAAAAGAACAGGAATGAAGAAGACAGAAGATAACGACTGACATTGCATTTAAATTTTTGAAGATGAAAGTTGGCTGAAAAGCAAGAAGTCGGAAGAGAGTTCCACAAGCGAGAAGTCCGCGAGAAGAAACTGTTAGCATAGAATTTATGGTTGCATCTCTCGCCATTTCAACTGTAAAGAGATGAGACCTTGCCGCCAATATAGTAATGCGCTTAAATTCATAAAATTTAGGTACGAAAGAGGAAAGTTTATCCGAACAATTACCATGAAAGTATTTATAGAAAAGCCACAGGGAAACTACATTATGGTGATGAGAAAGGGACTGAAGCTGGCATGCCAGGTCAAGAACAATAGCATTGCAGATTCTTCTTAGGATTTTTATCAAGAATCTCTAAACATATAACAGGAGCACCAGACCATATGTGACAACAATATTCAAAGCATCAAAGAATGCTCGACTTATAAATATGTAAGATAGATGATGATGATGATGACGACGACGACGACGATTATTCTTTGTGTCGTATCTCCAACTCCCCCTCCTCCTCCCCCTCCTCCGCTTCTTTGTGCCATGTCCCTTCAAGACGTGGGTTATCATAGCTGTTCACAATTTCATGTCCTTTGTAGCTTTCAGTAAAGTTTGTCTTGTTTGCTATCTTTCCTAATCCCTGTTCTGACAACCATTTACACAAAGCTTTTTAAGGAATTCATTTGTTGTCTTCCTTTCTCCCTTTTGCCTCTTCACTAAGTCCTGTCAAGTCTCTTCACTTAACCTTTCATTTTCTTCCATCGCTCACTTGTAAATTTGTAATTACTTTTACGCACATTAGTTATATTGTTAGTATTACTATTAGCTTGGTTTTTAGGTTGAAAGTCGATAAATGAAGCAGCAGTCGAAACGTAATAATCCTCATGTTTCTATTGCAATTACTAAGTTTTTTGTCTTCCCAATGTGTCAAGTTTGAAGATGAAGTGTTGTCATTATCCTACAAATTTGAATTTTGAGACGCCTCGGCATGGGTTGACGGTTAGCAGACTCATGCTAATAGCTTGGATCAAAGTGTAGTATATGTTCTCCTCATCTCTAATGGTAACGGTAATGGCAATATTAGACGTTTCTATATAAGGAACTTTTGTTATACTTTGACCGAACAGCCAGTGCGACACAAGTTTCATACTTAGCTCCGTGGCCATCATGCTTGGATCAAAGTGTAGTATATGTTCTCCTCATCTCTTATGCTAATGGTAATATAAACCATTTCCTTATCAGGAAACATTAGATATTCATTGATCAAGCAGCTAGTGCTGCCCTCTGTTGAAATTTATAAAATCTTTCTATTAAAACAAATTTTCAGGAAAATAGGTTTCTCAAGTCCAGTAACTGTTATTGCTCTTTCCAGTATTGATGGGAGTTTCCTTCCTAACCTTTTGTTTGAGCTAGTGGGGCAAATCAACTGACTCGACTGTAAACGGATTTCAGGAAACCTCAGGTATGGCATACTGTAATGGCTGCATGACAACGCCAATATCCATGTTGCAAATATGACGCTGCTTATCATGGTGTCTGAGAAGGAAAGTTCTTCCACGTGTGTCACATTCTTCTGATCTGTCATCTTCAGATAATTGCTTCTTTTAATCCACTCAATACTCTTTTGTTTAATAAAATAATTCTAAAACTTTAACGAATAAATCTCTTGAAGAATTAAAAACTGGATTTTTTTTTTTTGAGGAAACACAAAATTTACTTGAAAGGTCATAAAAATCCAAGCAAATATTTTGATGACTGAATAACGATGTTATGAATTGAAAAGAGTTTATTGAAAAATACACACGATTTTTATAAAAATCAAATGCATCCAGAGAAAAGTGTATCAAGAAGTAGCGCTGTCACATTCAGTATCCTTGGGAGCTCATCTGTGATATAAGCAATGTCTCATCGATTTGGCCAGAAAGATACAAATTAAGCTTTTTCTAATATTTTTTTCTCACATTATATTATGTGTTTACAGCTTTTCAGTTACACATATAATGGATGCCTTCCCGTCTTTCAACCCAGGTATCTGGAGGGAACTGGTCAGCACAGAACCTCCCCCACCGCCACGACTACACCGGGTCATGGCATTGATAATGATGATGATGATGATGATGATGATGATGATGATGTTGATGTTGATATTTACAAAGCTTACCTTAGTTTGGCAAAAGGCTAAAGTAAGTGGATATCTATCGAGGAAAGAACTTACAGCACTAGTAATGGTTTTGAGAACTAGATCGTTAATCATTGCACATCAATGAGAACCTAATGAGGATTGAACTCACAACATTCGTGCTTCTTCTATGTTTGTGTCTCTTCCTGTTCTTTGTAGCTCTCTTTTTGTTATCTCTTCTAAACCTTACCTCACCATCCATTTACTCCATCTCACTAAGTAGGTTATGCATTGTTTTCCTCTGCCCCTTTCTGCCTTCAATCTGTCCAGTGAGTATCAGATTTTTCAAAACCTCTTACCTCATTATGTGCCTCAGAAATTTCAACTGCTTCCTCCTGATGTTAAGTATAAGTTTCTTTTTTTGTTTCGATTTTCCATCGTCATTTCTCACATATTTGGTCCAAGTAGTCTCAGTATCTTTCTGCAGAACCACATTTCTTCAGGTATCTTCTTCATCTGCGTGGAGATTGTCCAGTATTCACTACCACATAAGAGGACTCCAATATCTGTAGTATTTAATATTCTATAGTTTATGTCTTTAAAGAACGGTGAATCCTATTAGTCTTTTACCTTTTTTAGCAAAGTTCTACAGGCTCTAATCAACTTTGAATTGGTTAAGAATCTCACCTTACATGCTCTTCTTTTAGATAAACTATATGGCTTTCATTTCTTTAGGTCAACCGCCGATATGTTAACGGTTATTGATAAATTTGTCTATCAACCTTTAGCAGTGAGGTTCATGCTGTAGCTTTAGATAATCTCTAATCCGTTTGATAGGATTTAGCATGCTGGCCTATTTCACAAGTTGGAGGGAAACGTTATGGTGTCTCTGACTGAATATTTGACTTCATCCAATCTTTTTAACAAATCGTGTAATGAAACTTGTGTTGAAAGGCTACGCTTCTAAATCATTTCACATTAATGTGTGCGCGTGTAGGGGGAAGGGGGCTCAATCCCTACATTTACGTTGTTACTTATATTTATCAACGACCTACACGATATCACCAGTTCCCAACTAAGGTATTTACTCAGATGACAAAACTATTTTCTCATGTCTTAATAGTAAGCTCGATAGGTCCGACAAAGTAAAACTGGCAACGATCCTCAAAAATGACCTCCTATCAGTTGTTAATTGACTTAATGACTTGTTATTTTTAACGCCACCAAAACGAAACTGTTATCTTTTAATCATCCTGCAAAACCATTTTGCCTTCCATCAGCATGGCTGGTCCTAACTTCCAAAGCAGCAATTCTTTGCACCTTCTTGGTTTCATGTTTTCCACTGACATGAAGCGGAGTAATTATATTGAATCAATTATTAGGTCTTCTGCTATGAAAGTTGGTTCACTGTACCGTGTCAGAGAATCTTTTCTCGCCAGAATCTATCTTGTACATTTAGTAACTACCGTCCGTCCGTGCATTGAATATTGCTGCTGTATTTGGTTTGGTGCTCCTGATATATTCTAATTGAGATTCTCGACAAAATCCAAAGAAGGGTCTGTAATGGTATCGCTCCTGACTTGGTATCTTCAGTCATTTTCCTATCACCATGAGGTGGCTTCTCTTTCTCTTTTTTTATAAATATTTTCATCGTAATTTAATTAATGAGCTTTCCTCCTTGATACCTCGACTTTTACTGTTGAAATAGCTAAATGTAATCATAAGTACTTTTCTAATAGTTTATCTTCTCACCTCTTCTTAACTGGGTATGACGATAAACTACATCTGGCAGTAAGGCCTCTGATCGGAAGATTGGAGGTTTTGAGGAGCGTGGAACCACGTCTTACTAGCTGTTTTTCCCAGGTCCACCCTGACCCGGGGTGATAGTAACTGTTAGGGTCCCAGTTATGGGTAAATAGTGAACCCCTCCCAAACAAATCTGTATGAAAGTATAAAAATACATTTTTATAATAAAAATACCAGCAATAAATTTTCATATAAAAAATTATCATCTATAGAAATACATTTTGTCTGGAGTTGAAGGCTTAAAAGTTGTGTTCCAAATATTTAGATTTAGGTATTAAATGACCCATAAAGGTGTTGATATGCCGCTAAACAAAATCAAAACATTGACTGTGGAACTTTCTTCTGTTTTTCCTTCCCTGCCAATAATTCGATAATTGAAATGCAACGTCAATCGTCAACTTCTCTCTACCCGTTCTTTTATTGTCCTTTCTCCTCCCTAAAGCCTTCTCATTCACTTTTACTCCGAGTGACACCTTGCGCCTTAAAGGCATTATCTCTATCCTTCGGGTGAAATAATTAAAAAGATGTAATCTTGTATAAACACGTAGAGAAAAATAAATATATTGTTATTTTTGTTTACAAAGTGACTGTCATATTTTCGTGGTGAACTTGTTTCTACAAAAAAGAAAAAAATTCTTAGTCCTTTTATAAAAAGTGTCTTTTTCTCTTCTTTTTTCTTATCTTTCTCTTTTCTTTTTTCTTTTCCTTTTGTCTTTTCTTTTTTTCTTTTCTTTTTCATTTGTCTTTTTCTTTTTTCTTTCTTTTCTTTTCCTTTCCTTTTCTTTTTCTTTCCTTTTTCTTTTCTTTTCTCTTTTCTTATTTCTTTTCTTTTTTCTTTTTCTTTTCTCTTTCCTTTTTCTTTTCTTTTTCCTGTTTTTTTTCTTTTTTCTCTTTCTTTTTCTTTCTTTTTCCTTTTCTTTTTCTCTTCATTTTCCTTCCTTTTTCTTTTCTTTTTTCTTAAAGCTACATTTCCTGAACCACGATATTTTTGGCAATTTAAGAGGCATAAAGATTAAAATTTTCTCCATAAAAAACATCTGTTGCCCGTATTACGTCAAGCAAAATAAGGCAAGAAGGCGAGTTATTTGAGAGAGAAAAGCCAATTGTAAAGTGGTTTACGAGAGAGGTCGTATCGGAGTTGAATCCCTGGATGTAACTGTTGCTTTGTTGATACATGCAAACAAAATTGCCAAAGTAGATTTACATTCATATCATGTGCCATATTCTTTTTTTCTGATTCTAATACAAAATTTATTGTCTCTGCATGAAGAAGTTGTTTTTGCGAAGAATAAGTATTGGCGCCTAGTGCTCGAGACTGGATTCTTTTATGCGCCAAGTCCTTTCAGGATGTGAGTGATGATGGCTCTCCACAGCTTCCTGCCGTTGCTACTCTAAGCAATTCTTGATACATTTAATGACAAATAAGCAAGGATAAATAATTAAATTACGATATCTGTCTTCATGTCGCCTTTTCTTTCTTTCTTTCTTTCTTTCTTTCTTCATATCTCTCTGTATCTATCTATCAGAGTTTCTTTCATTCTAACTAGTCAACTTCAGTCTGTTATCTATCTATCTATCTATCTATCTATCTATCTATCTATCTAAATTCCTGTTAATTGGGCCACTGGATAATAGGTCTGAAATTTATTTGAATCAAATCTTGTGAAGAGTCCAAATAGATTGTAACGATCTACATTCACGCACACATACATACATACACAAATACAAATCATACAACGACAAGCATTCATTGGATAATAAATCAACACTACTTTGTAATAGACAATTTACAAATCGCAGTAATGCGACAATTTTGTAATCGCTCTATTTCCATGTAGTCGATTTTGTAATCGCTCTATTTTCCATGTAGTCGATTTTGTGCACTTTTGGGAGAAACGGATCCCAGAAGCTTTCTTGGGTCTCCCCAAAACTCGCTTGGTGATTGGTCAATGCCAACCAATCAGATTGTCTGCACGTGAAAAACAATTCTTCCCGCGCAGTGATTCGGAGCCGATGATCACTTATATAAGCAAGAAATATTCTTAGATAATTAGTGAGATTTCAGCTGCCAAACGAATCCACGACAATTGAAACCATGCGCCAATCTTCTCACTCACACCACCACTCACATGCTGAATATTCCTTACACTCACATAAGCTTTTCCTTACACAGTAAAACTGTTGAAAATATTTATTACCAGAAACTATCACAAACTTTCTTTCAGTGAACTTTGGAATACAAATAATAGTTAAAGAGAGACAACTCTTGTTTTACTCAATGCATGCTTTTCTTTCACATCCTTGTTTGTACATCTTGTTAAATACAAATTTTATGTGTAATGATGTCTTTGGCTTATCCTCTTTTTCTTCACCTCAGTTTGGTTTCCTAATCTAAGTTAAATTAATGCGGTGAAGTCCGCCATAAGATCATAATTTTCATTCCTTTTTTTTTAGGTCACCAAGCCGTTTAACTGGGTCAATGTAAACAAACAAGTGACTTTTGGTTGATCATTGCCGACTTAACCAGTCTCAGGCAGGTAGTTTTTTTTGTGTATTTATACTGATAAACTTTTTATAGTTTATATATCAGTATGTGTGTCATGTAGGGCACGCGAAATTCTAAACACTGACCAATACAATTAAGCTGGAAGAAATGAACAGAACATACGCCAAAGTATGTCCATTTTCATTTTTAGCTGAGGGAAGGGGAAGAATTTTTTAGGGGCGCATTTGCTAAAATATCACATAAAAAAAGAAAAAAAAACACTTAACGCCTAAAAGTTCACCCAGGGAATTCGTTTGTTGCCTACATTTCTATAGTTTTAGGCGATTCAAGGATAAAACTGGTATTTGTAAAAACATGAAAGCAGTGCTATGGATTATTTTTATGCAAGACGGTTATTAAAGTCGTTCACGTCTCCCTACCAAGTCTACCGCTCTTGCAAGTACATGGTTCTTCCTGCTATCGTGTTTCTTCAATAAAAGTAGATAGGTTCACCTATCGTCCGGTTCATACACCTCCCCATACTTTTGAACAGGAGTAGAGGTTTATCCCTTTTCCTGTTTAAAATTGGATTTCCGGTTCCTTCTAAGGGACTTTCCTTATGTAAATCTCTACCTCGAGTTGTTCTTGAGCCTTGTACAGGATAAATATCATTGTAAAAAAATGAAATTCACTATTTACATGTGGTGTTTTTGTCCACATGTCAATTAAGAAGTTATGGTACGGTACACTTGAGAAATTCTTCAAACTTCAATAAGCATTAAAGATTACCGTTATTCAGCTAAGTACTTCCTCGATTATCTGGATATATTAGGACAGGAGTTGAAAAACATATTCGTATAATTTAAAATTCCGGATAATTGAATAACTAAATTGTCGAATAAAATGAAAGAAAAACTCATTTCCTGAAAATTTTAAAAAAATCTTTATCATCAAATAACATTTTCAAACGCGCTTTGTTCACGGTTTTGTCCAGTTTATCAAAACAATGCGCCTGTCTCGTCTGTTTCCGACTGGCCTCGCCTTTTTCTACAGCTGAACCTGGATTAAAGTAAATCTGTCTATATTTCTGAGATGAGGTATTATGTACACTATTTACATTATTCGGACTATTGTCCTCATCTTTGTCGCCATATTCATTACAACGTTTCGGCCGTTGTACGCTCCGGCCTTCTCAAGGACACATGGCACAGTGGATAAAGGCATTAGTTAGATCCAGTGACAGGACCCAAAGAGTGTGAGTACAATACCTGGTTAATGCGGTGGAGAACTTGGAGAGGGGAATTAACAGGAGATAACTGACATCCATTAGACAATGCTCGTAGAACTATAACAGTCTATCCCAGTAAGCAAAATAAAGGGTTCAGTTCGACATTCCAACCACCTGAAGAAGGCCGGAGCGCACAACGACCGAAAAGTTGTAATAAATATGGCGACAAAGAACGAGGAAAATAGTCCCAATAATTGTAAATAGTGTAAATTATATCTATTTGTAAGGGTCGCGTTTCTGGTTGAAAGCGCAACCCACTTAAACATTTCTCAAACATAATCAATGGTTTTAGGTGTTTGAAATTGGGCATTGGGGCTGACCTGCACAGTATCGTTATCATCATCTCCGCTTTTAAAAATTCAAGTATTAAATGACTTTAGTACGTGTTAGGGAAAACAAAAAATGATTCCTATTGAAGCATAGTGACGTGTGGGACGCGCGTGAGAGTTGCGTAAAAAAGCCGTAATCTCTAACATGACCAAGCTGTCATAATTCAAACCTATGGTCTTTGTATGAAAACAAGGAGGAAATTAGCAAGAATTAATTGAAACAATTTTATCAGCGTTTTCATCAAACGTTGAATATGATTTACTAAATTCTCGAACCATTTGTCTGAGATGAAACAGAATGGCTTTATTTCGGATTATTGAAAAATGTTCAGATGATTTCCATTTTTCTCTTCAGCCGGATAACCGAAATCTGGAATGGCGAAGTACATTTATTCGAGGATGTATAGCATTTCATTAACTCTATAAGATTCGTGCAGTAAAAATGGACAAATAAGTAAGCAGAGAAACGAAAGAGTAAAGAAAAATATAATTGCCATAAAGCAATATACAGGGTGCGATGTCGCTTGTCGCCATTTTATATTTTTAATTTCGCGCATGCGCTTTGTTTCTTTTTGAGTTTGTCGACCGCACAGTATAGTAGGGTCAGTTGGACACCGTCTGAGAAAAAGAGCACCATGATGCAATTCACTCCGCCAGAAATTTGGAAATGACATGCTGTACTGTTTGGTATTTGCACCGGAGGCTCCAATACGAACATTTCTGATTGTTTGGGTGTCAATCTGTTGTAACCTAGAAAAGGTTGCTGAATGAGGAATAACCAAAATGGAGGTTGGAAATGGAAATAACATCAATAAAATACAATACTCGCCAGCGGCGTGAAATAGGTAAACCACTGGTGGTGGACTACTTAGAGAGCATATTACTCCCACTTACAATAGTGTCCAACATATTTACGAGGATTAGGACATACCCATTAGTGTTGATAGGTATGCTATATAACACAATGCGAGGACAGTGCAGAGGATTCGGAAAGAGTTGGATGATATGTGATGGCGACGTTATGCCTCTATTCAACTTCCTACAGGGCGTCAGACTCAACACAGAGGCCTACATCAATTTCTTGAGTGGGTAGTGTTGCCCTGGGCCAAGAAAGTGTCTGCTGGAAGACCCTTTGTTTAGCAACGGGACTCTGCACCATGCTACACAAATAGGTGAACTTAGTCATGTCTGCCAGACAATTCTGCCGACCACATCACTTCTTACATATGGCCACCCCAGACTCTAACCCCCTTGATTATTATGTGTGGGGCGCAGTTGAGCGAGAGACCAACAAATCTCCTTGTGACACCAAAGATGAACTGAAGGCAAGGATTATGGCAGCATTTACCAACTTAAACAAGGAGACCGTCCAGAAAAGATGCAGGAGATTCCGAAGTCGTTTGGTGGCCGTCGTTGAAGCGAATGGTGATTTTATAGAATAAATTTACTTTTTAGTATTTTAAGATATTTTTGTGTAATTTTGGTAAATATATCTGTTAAAACGAGATGTCAGTGTTATTTTCATTTTGCATAATTTACACGACAATTTATCCATCGCACCCCGTATATATAATTTTTCATTTGTATGTAACTTGCGTTTATTTTTAAATATTTAATTTGTATATTTGAAACATTGGGCAGATTCTTTTGAATTTCTTGATCAAACCCTAAAGAATGGAGAACGACAACTGGTTAGCGTTATTCTTTTTTTCGGTTTATCTACTTTTATGACAATTATAGAGTTTCTTTCTTCTTGCACTTTGTTTCCTTATTATATTGCTTTTTTAATAGGTTCGTTTTTAAAGCAATTATAAAATGTTGTACTCCTCCCAAAATATTTTCATTTCTAAGAGGAAAAAGCATTAAATGTCCTGGCGTTGTCTCAATACAAATGTGAAGGGATTCCATACAGATTCGTGAAGCGTATAAAAGCCTGCAGCAATGATTTCACACTCATGCTATCCACTAGTTCGAGATATACTCTGCCCTCCAGACAAGTGAAAACTAGTAAATAGATTTCTTCTCACCCAAGGTCGTCCAGAGGTGCATGGTAAAGTCTATTCCTGTATGCAAATATGGCCTTATAAAATTTACCCTATGTAGAGGAAGATCGGTTTCCTTAGACTGGTTGAAGGCAGCTGCATTAAATCGTTTGCAGAGAAAACAAGTTGCCAGTACTTTTTTGAGGTTTTGTCGAGCCTTTGGCATCCAATACCTAGACTGTCTCAACTTATTTAAAGTGGTAGAGACTCCAAAATGATAGAAGCCTCTATGGGCATCCATAATAATTAGGTCTGTCAAAGGATGGTATTTTCTCCCCAACAAAATAGAGTTTGTAACCTCCGGTGGTTAGGCGTTGGCTTTCCCTATTCGTCCCTTAGAACGGACAAATCCAGAGATATCAAGAAAAAGATTTAAATGTTCGACCAAAACGGGTATTTACTTTTGGATCAGAGAGGTAACTTATAACCTTAAAATAAACCTGTCGTTGCATCAGCCTCACTGCACTTCCGGGGTTGTCTTGTCTTTTTTTGTATTATAAAGGAACTTATAAATGGCTGTCACCATCTTCAATAACTTTTGCTGAAATTGTAAAACTTTTCGAAGGTTCCATGCTCGCGCTGTTGGACGCACAAAGGACAGTGGCTCGTACTACTTTCTGACTGTGGGGGCTCAGACATTCCATTGAATAGTCTGGTCAGAGAACAGGGTGGTCCATGGTACCAGGGATCCATTTCCTTTTTGAATTTGGAAGTGGTGAAACCCCTTGTAAATAAATCCGCTGGATTCTGCCCAAAAGGTACATATTGGAAATTCCATGACGCCAAATTCTTCATCCAGTTCAGCCTTCATTTTGTTTATGTTCTTAACAAAAACATTTCTGGGGTTTGTCCTACTGGTTAACAGCCATGTCGTACAATTTGTGCATTGACAGCTAAGTATATATCTTCGAACACCACCGAAGAGCTTAACAATTCTGCTAGACCAAAAAAGCTACCGGTTGTTCCAAAGTGGGAAAGGTCTTAGCCCTTATAGGGGCTACCTTGGCTTTGGCAAACAAAAATGGCGATTTTCCTTCCTGTAAGACGTAGGCGACAAAACCATATGCTTTATTTGAGGCATCACAAAAAAGAAAGAGATCAGCAGGCTTCCCCTCAGTAATGGCTTGGAATCGAGCATCGAGAGCTCTTTGTCAAGGGCAGTCAACATTTGTTGCTTATCTGCAAGGATGATATCACCCCAGTCGAGCCCTCCCTTCCACAACTCTCTCGTTAAAATCCGTTTCTGGATAGACATCGGTAAGCATAGCGGCAGGGGATCAAAGACAAGGGAATCGTATGACAAGATTCCTCTATTCGTGTTCATTTTGGGATTACAATCCTGGTGCACCAGTCGAAAGGAGTTAGTTTGTGAATCGTATCTGTACCCTAGAAACTTTTTCCATTAGCAACCATAAAGCACAAAACTGTTTTTCCCCTTCATCTGTTCCTGCAAAACTGTAGAGTTAGAGTTGCATGATTGAAGAGTGAAAGCCCCTCCTGCATTCTCCCCACGTCTTTGGAATATAACTGAGAAAGTTCAGGCTCAGAGTTGCCTGTCTTGATTAAGTTGTCCACATAGACCTGGCTCAGCAACATCCTAGAACAATCATCTAAGGGGTACCGAAGCATGTGATACTTCATTACACAACCCAGGATGAAAGGGCTAGCACTAAATCCGAAGATTAGAGTTGTGTATCTGTAGCTCCTAAGGGTTTTACCCCTTTTTTTTAGAAAAAAATCAAAACCGGTTCTTGCCTGAGCTTTTGGCCAACCAAATCATCAGGAAGGCTTTCCTGATGTCGGCCAGTATCACATATTTATTGGATCGAAATAGCAAGACGAATTTCAGCAAGTATCCAGTTAAATTGACCCCATGGTAAACTGCTTCATTCAGATACATAACATTCTTTCTTTTGAAAGAAGTTAAAAACTGGGAGGATTTTAGTGGTGCTGCTCATCCTTAAACTCTGGTCTATGAGGAATTCATGTATAGTGCCGGTAACTTTTCCGTGGACATTTGAATGGTTCTCTTATCCCCCCTCTCTCTCTTGTTCTTCGAACTCTTTGATATAGTCGTCGTATAGTCCATTTTCTGTAAGTTCAGCACGACCTTGTTCAGTACCTTGAGGGCGATATTTGTATTCGACTGAACCAATTTCAACTTCTCATGCCATGGCAGGGGAATGAATTGAGCAACCTTGTCCTTATCACAATCTGACCAAGGATCTGGATCAGAGATTCCCAGGGATTCAAAGCTAAAATGTGTTCGAGTCCTCTGCTCACAGAACTCTCCTCAAATATATCATGGTATAGATCAATATTTGAAGGTTCAACATCAATAATGCTGTTGACGTCACAGATAAGAGGATTGGTAATAGTTGGATGAATTATGATCAGTTCATAGTCAATTGACCCCCACCTTTTTATGCACTTGATCTTCATGTAAAAAGTGACGTGTGTCACCAAAGGGGATAAGAACTGCTGGTGTTTACAAAGCAGTTCCCTTCATGCAGTCGACAAGGGTCATGATAAAAAAAACTGAAGGTCCACTCCCAATAACCCAGATAGTTTAAGACGGTCAATATTTTATAAATCAGTGGTAAGTCCAAGGCTCATGTTCTGTGGATTCTTCAGAACAGTGATTCTTTCTGGCATGTTTAAGGAGAAATCCATTCATTCATCCATGAGGATGGAAAACTGACGCGCAAGTTCAAGAGAAAATTCTACAATGGTTGTTAATTGCCTGAAGATTCGGCACTCTCTACCAATAAAAGTGGATATGTCCAGGGATACATCTCGTAGCTCGTCTGAATGGCAATTTAGATGATGAAGGACATCGCCGGAAAAGAACGACTTTTGGCTGCCAGTATCAATCATACATTTTACTTGTATCACCCAGCCTCCCCGTCTCAACATAATCGAGGCGATAGGAAGTAAATATTGTTCTCCTTGTGACTGAGAATTGAGGCACGTGTTAGTTTTGGTCATTGGAATTTTTGTCCTGGGGCACATTACACTGTAGTGATTAAGGGACCCACACATCATACAAGAGTACTTGAAACCTTTATATCCAGAGCAATCCTTCGTTTTGTTCGTCACCGTGATGTAATGTAGACGGTTCAATGGTGGTTAGAGTAGCCCTTATTTTGGCAGAGGTTGCAATATTTTTTTTCAGAACCTTCCTAGTGCTTAGATCAAATAAGGCTGGGCCTATCAAATCTAGAGGGTCCTTGACTGTTGTTCTGAGGTGTTACCTTTACTTTGTAACGTTGAGAGCCTGGTTTTGTACGCGAGCGTACCTTCACAGAGTTGGAAATGAACATACAATTCAGAGAAGGATAAGGCGTGCTGACTGCCTTCATAAGTTCCATCTGAATATCTGAAGGGAGCTTCCTAAACAGAATGTAGGCAACAATCCACCCTCTGCCTGAATATTCCTGAAGGAAGTCATACCCCAAATACCTGTCCTGTTTCCCAGGTTCGTATTGAATTAAGGAAATATGCTCTTTTAGTTGTTCACACTCACTAGGCAATTTGGCGCTGGTCCAAACAACCTTTTCCAATATGGCCTCTCTGATTGCTTCCTTATCACAATATTCGTCTTTCGATATCCTAAGGGCTACCAAATAGTTCTCATCAACATTGTCAAAGTGATCGATCAGTTGAAACGGTCTCCCGGATAGATGATCCCTCAACCATAAGAGCTGTTCTTTATTTGGATGTATGATCGACATTGGAATTTAGCAAGGAAGTCTTTGAATGCAAACATATTCGTTTTGTCGTTGTCATCGAGAACAGGACATTTCAATGAGGGCCTAGTGAGTTGCATCCCTGGTTGTGATGGAATTGAAGTGCCAATCTGTTCAGATAGTGTAGATGCTTCCGGAGGCAAGGAAGCATTCAACCCCGTCAGTCCTTTAATCGTCCCCAGTTTTTAAAAAAGCTCTCAGATACTGAGTCACAAATGGCCTCCTTACTGAGTCGACGATCAAGGTTTGGTAATTCCTGTCGCTATAACAGGATGTCCTCTTCATAACATCGTAGAGTCTCTCTGTCCAATAACTCAAGTCCCTTCAGATTTGAATTTGTATTGCCTATAAGGATAAGCCGTGATGGGCTGTTGCTCCTTGAGGAGATCTTGATAACTAAGATCGTCACTAGGATTTATACTGCACTAGTTAGTAAAGATCGCAGAATATGGTCAGTGCACACATTAAATTCACAAAATGTCGAGAAAAAAATAATTCCATGACTCAAGGAGGGGGAGGTCCAGCAGTAGTGTAGGCAGAAAGCATCGTTGGTCTGTAGTTGGATCAGGAGTGTATTAACCTGGCTTAAATATTGAAGTTGCGAAGTGTTGCGAATTTAGTGGTCTTTAATGCATTCACAATCCTTAATCCGCGACCCACTCTTGTCGGATTTGATAGCTTAGGTCAGATTGTGTCTCTGGTAGTCAGGGACGTAGTAGTTTCGCAAGAGATTGCACTAAATGACTGGTGTAGCAACTGAAATCGATAGCTTGGGCCAAATGGAATCACCCACCTTAAATAATGAGCTGTCCACTTCACAAACATGTGCAAAAGGTAACACTTTAGGACATTAGGCTATATTAAGCTGTGAAATGGACTGATGGAACAACTAAGCCCGGTAGAACCAACCAACCTGCCAGTCGCTGCTGTAAAAATGGATCGCTGATGTAAGGGATCGGTTAAGATAGATTTTTTTCTTAAATCGCAAGCAGACAACCGTAGCAAACACTTGCAGGCACGTGGTCACATTGGTAGAAAGAAATTGTTTACACCCACTTTGACTAAATTAACTTTATAAAGCAAAGCAAGTTTCAATAACTTAACCATGAACATTTGACACACGGTTTCGCTATCCCCTTCCTTATATTTGTATAATTAGTTTACAACGAGTAACGATCTTTTTAATGAGAGACCTAATAAAATATTCCCAACACATTCCTGTTGCGAATATTCACAAGAAAACTGTAACGAAACGCCTTGATATTTTTGAATTTACGGGGATGCTGTTGGGACTCGGTAACAAAGCTAAAACATTTCAATGTTTCAATGCTTTATAGATTAAATATGAGAAAAAAACACTTTAAATAACTGAAGTTATTTAATAAGAATAGCGTATGCAATCCCAATGAGGATCGAGCTCACTGCTCAAAACTAATGATCAATAAGATTAACCATTTTCTCACTCCATGGCGACCCACTTTACACTGGCCAAAATAAATAAAATTGTTTAAATATTTTGCACTCATAATTTGATCTTCGTCACCTCAGTTTTGGCCAATAAATTCTGTTAACATATACACGAATAAGCCCGGCACAGAATTTTGAAAATTTGTGGAGCAAAGACGTAAATAAACACCAAAACAGTCTATAATAAAAAAAATGGTTCCTGAGTCGGAGGAATAGCGCATCCTTCCGGTTATTAAATTAAGCCTTTGAAAATAAATGTTTAACATTTTTCAACCAACTGGTCGCGTTCCCACCAACAATAAAAAAAAACATGCTTCGTGATGCCTTTGAAGCGTATATAAGCAATGTCTCTAGACCAGACAAGCCTGTAAGGAAAGTCAACTGACAGCAACAGTGCACAATGGCAGCTTCAAATAGATTCTCTTATACATTCATCCGTCTTCATCACTAAGCTACATTTTCCTCCTCACTTTCTCCCTTGCCTCTCTTTTTCAAACGTACTTGGGAAGAAATCAGATTTCTTGACATCTTAAAAAAGAACTACAAAAAAGGAACTTTAACACAAGAACTTTGTCATTCATACACGCTGAGAAAAAATTTAGTTGTAAAAACACGAAAATAAAATATTTCATATTTTTATATTTAAAAATCTTCCTAGCTTTTTTCTTTGTTGTGAGTTGATCCAAATTCGCAACAAATCATAGACAAATACTTTCCGTATGGTATTCAACATGGTACTCAGGAGTTCATATGGTACACATGTACTAGATTGTTGGTAAAACTTCACTAAACGTTAGACATCGCCTAAATGTTTTCATAATTTGATCTTCGTCACCTCAATTTTGGCTTCTGAGTCTTATAAGTTTTGTAGAGATACACGAATGAACACGGTATAGAATTTTGAAAATCATAGCCAAATACTTACCGCATTCCGTATGACACTCTGCACGTACCAAGATCGTTGGTAAAACGTCGCTAAGCGTTTGATCTTGTCTGTCATTCTATTAATGTTGTCGTTACTCTTTGAAAGCAATCAAGATGTAAATTGTAAAAAAGAGTTCGGCTCTTTTCATCTTTTCCTTACCGGCAAAAGCTCCTTTCTTTTGCAATGGATGTTCGTTAAATGCTATTGATCTCTGACAATGATTTCTAAGCATAATCGATTGTGAATCTTTGACAGCGGCGCTTTTGTGCTGGGGATTTCTAAAAACAGAACCATTGCTAGAATTAGCGGTATTCCAATATCAGATCTTTTGTGAGCAAAAAGTGCCGTGTCTTTGATACACGAACTGATAAAGAAAGAGAAAGAGAGAACCTAGTTCTTCACTTTCTTCTTCCCTCGAATTATCGGTGACAGCCTCACTATTATTGTCGTTATCACTGTTGTCATTGTTGCCATCAGCTGTGTGGCTTTCCCAAGAGACGATTATTCATAATCGAAAGTGGTCAATTGTTTTGTCTTATTAATATTCTCGGATCTGTTCCATCGAGAAATCGTCATTTCTTCATAGCCTGTCATCTATGGACAGTGTTTAGTATTTTTCCATGGCAGATTGTCTGATCCCGCCTTAAAAATACTAGCTGAATACCCGTCCTACGAACAAAGTTGTCTTAGAAGTTCTTTTATATCTCTAAAATATCTTTATAAACAACATTTCTAGCAAGACATCTATTTTCTTTTTGCCATGATGCTATGTCCACACGAACTCTGGACATAACTACATAGAGTTAACCATAAGAGAAACATCTGAATTATTTTCTAATATTTATATTGACAACAACAACGACAATAATAATAATAATAAGTTTCAAATGGCTGAAAAAATACAATTAAAGTACAATACACCAACTGAAGCTGCAAAATACTAAAAAAAAGAGAAAGCAAAGGCAAACGATAGCAAGATACACAGCTTCATGGCCAATACTCTGCCCGTACCAAACAAACTGATGTAGATAAACCCCGTACCCATCAGGGGCTACGTAGTACAGAGTTGAAAGCTGAAACTGAAGGTTTTATTCTTGCTGCATTGGATCAACTAGAAATTATCAAGCACGCATACTGAAAAACTGTGTTAGCCCAAAATGCAGATTCTGCAATAAATATCAAGAAACAATTGATCATTTTGTATCAGGTTGCGCGGTATTGGCACTCACTGAATTTTAAAACCTGACATGAAAGAGTGGGCCAATATCTGTACGGGAAAATATGCAACTTTTATGGAAAGGAAACTGAAAGAATCTGGCATGAACACCACCCAGGCCCGGTTACGGAGATAGGACCTGTAACAATTTTTATGGGACTTTACAATACACACAGACAGAACAATCAAAGATAATCGCAGAGACATCGTGATTAGAGACAGCAAAGACAAAAAGTGCCACCTTATTGATATGACAGTCTCTGCAGACTGCAATATATCTTTGAAGATCTTCAAAAAGCTATCAAAATACAAGGACCTTGAAATCGAAATCACAAAAATGTGGCACATGAGAACTTCAATAATTCCAGCTGTAGTTGGAGCCCTCGGATTGATTGGAAAAAGATTCCAATGGACTCATTAAAGGGATTCTTGGTAGCCCATGTCTTAATGAAATACAAAAAATTGTTCTCACGAGTACAGCCTGCAACTTACGAAGGACTTTATGTAAAATATGTGTGATATATTGCTCAGTGGAAAATGTCATGATGCCATTTCTCACCGTAATCCGGAAAGAAATGAGTACACACCAGAAATCAAAGGAATAATAATAATAATAATAATAATAATAATAATAATAATAATAATAATAAATGTCTAAAAAAACATGAAAGAAATAAGAAAATCTTTTCAGTAATAAAGAAATTCAAATTCAAAAGGGAATTTCAAGTGGGTGAAGAATAAGGGCTATCACCAACTGAATATAAAACTCGGTATGAAAGAGTGGGCCAATATCTGCACTGGAAAATATGCAATTTTTACGGGAAGGAAACCACAAGAAACTGTTATGAACACCCATGCCAGGTTGCAGATGTAGGACCTGTAACAATTTTATGGGACTTTACAATACACACAGACAGCACAATCAAAGCTAATCACCCAGACATCGTGATCAGAACAAAATGTGCTTTCTTATTGACATAGCAGTCCCTGCAGATTGTAATGCATCTTTGAAATCTATCAAACTACAAGGATCTTGAAATAGAAATCTCAAAATTGTGGCACATGAGGACATCAATAATTCTAGTTGTAGTTGGAACCCTCGGATTGATTGGAAAAGGTTTCGATAGACTCATTGATGGGATTCCTGATAGCCCATGACTTAAAGAAATACGAAAGATTGTACTCTCAAGTACGTCTCACACATTACGAAGAGCTTTATCTATGTAATGTGTGGGATCTTTGTTTTTTGTAGGGGTGTTTTTTACAAAAATGATCAGTGTAAAATGTCATGAAGACATTTCTGACCTTAGATCTCTAGTTGGGACCCGGGAGGAAATGTGCATACAACAGAAATCAAAGGAAATAATAATAATAATGCAACAATTCAGTAAACTTACTAAATACCCATGCTTTATTCTACCGATGGCACATGCCGGGTAGGGTTTATCATCTCTCAGTTGTTGCTCTGTCCGCGGATAGAGGTGCTTTTCCCCAGTCCCAGGTTCCTGGGACTGGGGAAAAGCCCCACCCCCATTAAACTAGAGAGGAGGGATCGGTAGTTGCTACTGAGGTCAGCGCAACCGACGGTTGCGGGGCTGGGCAATTTTTGTTCTTGACACTAGTGTGTACGCGTCTAAGTAGAGAGACCAGGGTAAATGGCTAATGATGTAGGCATATGGCTATATCATGTTAAAACACTGGATTCCTTACGATCACCGAAGTTAAGCAACATTGAGCCTACTCAGTACCTAGATGGGTACGCTTGGGAATGCCACTTGCGCTTAGCTTGAACGTGCGGGTGGTGTAATGGAGGTGTTAATCAGAGAGCCGAGTTTTAATCCCAAGTGGATCCGTTATATTCACTTATTTGCAAAAAAACCTTGGGAAAGGCATGAATCCACCTCTTCTCCCCACAAACCAGTTATGCGTTAATTAGTAAAACTTGTATCATCCCACCCACCCTACCAAAAATTCTTTCAATCAAAAAATATTTTTTGGTTTTAAATAACCTGCAAAGGTTTGATAAAACATAGAACACGAATCAATCAGTCAATCAACTAATATAAGGTGCGCGGACACAAAAGAAATTTAACCTGACGCGAATTTATAGAAAGCCGCCTTCTTCTTATTATTATTAGAGATAGAGATAGAGAGAGAGAGAGAGAGAGAGAGAGAGAGAGAGAGAGAGAGAGAGAGAGAGAGAGAGAAGAAATAGGGGGAAAGAGAGAGAGAGAGCATCACGCCAACAACGTCACGCTTGGTGGTGTTCTTCAATGTGCCATGTCTCTTCAGGGCGTGGGAGGTCATGGCTTTCCACTATTCTTTATAACTCCGAGTAATATTTGTCTTTTTACCTATTCCTCTCATTCTCTGTTCTAACATCCATTTACATAAACATGCCACATAAGTTACTCGCTGTTCCGTTTTGTTCCTCTTGTCTTTGATATGTTACCTGTAAGCAGGGACGGTGCAAAGCTCTTGTGGGCCCCCATCGAATCTATGATACGATCCTCCCCGCTCTACTACACCTCAATTTTCATAAGGTGGTAGTCATATAAAATACACATTTTATTGGAACCTAATTATGTACAATAATGGATCCTATACAATATAGGTGATCAATTCAACTAGAAAAATTAAAAATAATTACAATGTTACACCATCACCACTAATAGAAGTGAGTGGTTTCGGAAACAACAACCCACACACCACCTCTTCTACCATCCATCTAAAGCGAGAGTTTTGGGCCTGGACCCTAACCTCTCTTGCGCCATCCATCTAAAGCGAGAGTTTTGGGCCTGGACCCTAACCTCTCTTGCGCCATCCATCTCAAGTGAGAGAGCTTGACCGTGGAAAGTTGAGATCCATTTCAGAATCGCCTTAAATTTCACTAGACCACCATTGAAAATAAGTCCGTCTTCCCTATTCATAAAAAAAGCAGTTGTACAATCCGTTGTAAGTTACATTGCCTTGTGTCATCTTTGGTGTTGTAGACGTTTAAATGACTTATTTTTTTTAATTTCATTTTTTGTTTGTTTGTTGCTTTTGTTTCTAATATTTTCACCTATCCATCCATGTGACGTGTTTATTTTGTTTCCCCGTTGCTATTATCAAACTTTTTACTTCGGCTCCCACCAACTTGGTTAATTTAGATAATGTCCTCATCTACTGTTGATTATCAATGCAGAGAACTTGATGCAACAACAGTAAACTAAGTTTTACCGTCCCAATTCTTTTTAGTTGGTAGTAACCATTAGACCTTATACTAAGTTATAACTTAATAAAAACTCCCTCGTATTTTATGTGATTTTTCTTTTACAGGAGTAGATAGGCTCACCTATCGTCCGATCGCACTATTTCCATTGTCTATTGAACAGGAGTAGATATTCATCATTTGTTCCCTGTTCAGGATATGGTTTATCGGTTCTCTTTCTTTCTCCTACCAGGGCGAAAAAGATTTGTCGTTACCTTTTGGTGATCAGACTAACCAGTTGCTGTGACATTGCACTGTAAGGGTAACGGGTTGACAATTTTCTGTTTACTGCGTCCTTATACTAAGTTATAACTTAATAAAAACTCCCTCCTATTTTATGGGATTTTTGACAGGAGTAGATAGGCTCATGTTAGTTGTAGTAGAAACGACAAAACTGGGGTCACACGTCCAATCTTCACTTCTCGCTAGCTAAAACGTGTGTTCGTCCCAAGTTTCGGTAGACACTGGTAAGTGGTAAATATACAGCTCATTCTATCGGTAGGTTGAAGCTAGCTTCCAGACAAAAATAAACAGAGTCGTAAATTAATACGAAACTCTATAATAGTGCACGTCACCACGGTCCCGACCGCACTGCCAGCCAATCTCCCCCCCCCCAGACCGTTTTTATTGACCGAAACTATGGCCAACGCACCAATTATTGCCGTTGGCCTCGTTCTCAATCAGAGTCCCCCATCTCGTCCAATCAGCATGCAGACCGCCACTAGACAAATCGTGCCAAGCAACATAAAATAACAAATGTCGGAGAATGTACTTTTCTTTGACAAAACAGCGTTTGCGCCATTTCCTGGACTTCGTTTGTCAATTGACAGACAATTTTTGACCGGTGAACCTGTTCTTTTTCCGTTAAGCTAAGCTAAGTTATTTGTTAAGTTTTTATTTTCATCGTTTAAATTCATTTTTGTTCTTGGCTTCGGCCAACATTTTTTATTTTTTAGTTCGGTAAGACAAAGTCTTACCGGCTTTTTATTTTCTGTTACATTTGAAGAAAAGAAAAAAGAAAAAGTTTTGTTTTAATTTATCTTCCTTTTCGTTTTTTACCCTCCCCCGTTTTATTTAGCGACTTCGGTCGCAATCCTTTAATTTTTTAAGTTTCAGCTTTTGGTGTTTAATTTATTTCTTTAGCGGCTTCGGCCGCAAACCTTTATTTTTTTAGTTTGGTTTGACTAGTGTCAAACCAGACATTTTTATTTCTTTCCTTTTTCTTTCTGTCGTTTAATTGACGAAAAAAAGTAGGAGTTTTATTTATTGTTTTTTCTTTTATTTCGGCTGCCTTCGGGCGCCATTTTTATTTTTTTTAAAAAAGTCTTACGAGACTATTTAGTTTCTAGTTTTTCTTTTCTTTTTCTAGAACTTTTAGTTTTCCAAGTTTATTTATTTTATAGCCTTGATTTAAAGGTTATTCTTTATCTTTAACTACTTTTGTTTTTGCTTTTTATTTTTATTTTTATTTTTCTATCTACCTATCTCAACTCCTCACAATTGGGCAAGTGTTTCTGCCTTAACTTTGAAATGGCCGACGAAATGAGTCGGTCAGGGGTCAAGAAAGACCTCTTTGGGGCGGCTGCGAAAGCCGACCCCCCGGATAAGGATAAAGATAATAAGAAATCCAAAAAACGGGGTAAGGTTTCCCCAAACAAACCTGACCAGCTAAATGACAAGGAGGAGGCCATGCAGGTCTCCAACTCAAGTGAAAAGACGCCGAAAGTGGCTCAGTCAAAGTCTACAGCCGAGGAATCGCCCTCTTGCTGGAAGTCCCCTCCGAGTTGTATTGTGAACATCGCGGAGTTCCTGGAAAAGGCAAAGGATTTTGCCCATCTTGTAAATAAAGATGGCATCCTAAAAGACGTCCAGGAACTTCAGAAGTTCGAACAAAGAATGGTGACCGTCTTCGCGGTTGACAGGCGTACGCGCAAAATCTGTCGATCCACGAAAGACACTGTGATCAAATCACTTATGTCCCTGGGGATAAAACCCCAAAGAGTAATCAAGGGAGTGAAATTCTTCATGTGGGACGTACTGCTGCCCACGCCGGAGGATTGCCTGGAGATGGCGAAAAGAGAATTAATAACAAAGGACCTGATTCTCCGTACCGAATACATGGGTAGGCGAAGGACCAGGGTGGCAGTATTTGAGGTTCCTCCTCAAATTTCCGGAGAGCTCCTGGCTGCATTCTTTATGCAGTACGGCCAAATTTTAGGGGCTCTCTCGGACAATCTGAACGGGGGGTGGACTTTTGACATCATGATTGATGAGGCGGCCTTCAAGTCCATCCCCAACTGTCTGGATTTTGGCAACCGGAGATTGCCAGTCATTGTGACTGGCAGAAAACCAGTATGCTGGAGGTGCGGAGTGACTGGTCATCTCTCCTCCTCCTGCCCAGGGAAGAAGGCCCCTGGAGCTCCGGTTGCTGGCGACCCAAATACCCCTTTGGCCGACACTGATAAAACCGCGGCGCCTGTAATGGGCCTACCTACTAAGCGGGCCGGTGTGGAAAATCCCTCGGTTGGGTCTTTGCCCTCATTGCCCCTCAAACCAACGCCTTCCACTAGTGTGGATAAGGAGAAGGATGAGGGGGGATGGCGTGTAGTGGGTAGGGCCAAAGGGAAGGTCCATACAGCGGGACCTCTGTCTCAGCATGACTCCGGGGACAAAACCACCTACAGCCCCATTCCCTCTACCAGCTCGGAGGGCGACGCCTCGGCCTCTTATGAGAAGAATGCGACTCCTGCCCAGAAACTTAACGAGCCAAGCTGGCAAAAGATCTTGGACCTCAAGAAGTTGAAGCAAAAGCTGGAGGACAAAAAGGCAAAGAAACACAAGCCGCTGGGGGTTCCCTGCCCCTCATCCTCTGCCCCGTCTTCCCCTCCATCATTTGCTAAACCTCCAGCGCCAAAATCACTATCCAATTCTCCTGCAAAAACCAAAAAATCTAGTTCAACCAAGCCTTCCCCCATCAAGACCCCATCTGGAATGACTCCATCACACACACCAGCTTGCACACCTACCCCAACACCTATCCAGACACCACATAAAAAGAGAAATAGAAGTCCAGATGCTCAGGTCGTGGGGGAAAAGGGGAAGAAAAAGCTGAAGCCTCCATACAACTTAGGGGAAGACGTCTGCCGCGTATCCCGGGTCCATGTGGAGAACGTTTTGGGGATAACAAAGAACCCCAGGCCCTTAAAGGTCCTTTTCAACTTTCAGAAGTTAAGTGGGTTGGACATAGAGGACCCGAAAAATTTCCAAAAAGCAAAGAGACTCCTAACAGTTGTGCGTTCGGGCCCGGGTACGCGGGAGATTTGGGGCATGATTGAGGAGGCAAACTCATCTTTGAAATTAGTGCCCCCAGCGGCTGTATTTGAGCCCAATTTGGATCCGTCTAAATCGTGCAGAGGGAGGGTCCCGGTTTTTGTTCACCCTTCCCTGTATAGGGCTCTGAAGTTAACATTTCCAGCGGACATCGGTGGCCTGTCTCATGGTGATATCGTCGAAAATGAGATGGCGTCAGGTTCAATGGGACAGGCTGTCGGTGTCCTCACCCCAGCAATGTTCTACTCGGATGGGCGACCCTAGTCGATTTGATAATGGCACTCTGGTTAGCTAGTGTGAATGTCCGAGGCCTGAGGTCGGAGTCTCGAAGGGTGAGACTCGTTCGCGACCTTCAGAGCCTCGGGGTGAATATATGTTGTGTACAAGAGACCCGTTTTTCTTCTCGCGATTATGAAGGCATTCTGTCTAAGGAGTTTACTCTTTATTCAGCATGCTTTGATGGACGCTCGAGGGTTGTCTCTTGGCTGGTGAGCAAGTCTTTGAAGGCTGCGTGTGCTCTTGTCTTCGCAGATCCGGCGGGCAGGCTTTGCGTGCTGGATGCTACCATAAAAGATAAGGCTTTGCGTCTCATTGGGGTTTATGGGCCCAATATCCAGGCTGAGCGACTTGCTTTGTTTCGGCAGATCGAGCCGTTTATGACGACATCACGTCGGTTAATTTTAGCGGGGGATTGGAATGCCGTCCTTGACCCCGATATAGATCGTATAGGGTCCAAATATAAAGCGGGTACTAAAAACTGGGGAGTGGAACATTTTCGGGGCTTTGTCGATGGGTTTGATCTCATCGACAAGTACCGGAATGAACACCCTCAGCGGGTAGTGTGGACTTGGACAAATAGTGGCAGCTCGGCTGTAGGTGTGCTTGCGAGCTACCTCGACCGAGTTTTAGTTAGGAGAGTCGATGTAGGGCTCTTAGAGTGTCCAAGTTTTCATTATATAGTTTATTCGGATCATAGGCTTGTCCGGGTCCGTGTAAACTTAGATAAGCCTAATGTTAGGATAACTGGCTACTGGAAATTCAACTGCTCGTTATTTGGCGAGCAGCATTTCCGGGACCAGTTTTTACTAACCTTACAAAGGGAACTGACGGGGGCTGTGGTGGGAAATGCCTGGTGGGACAAACTTAAATCTAAAATTCGAACGTTTGCTGCCGATTTTAGTCGTCGACTCAATGTAGATAGATTAGCGGCGCAAACGGCTTTAGAACAAAGAGTTGATCGGGCTGTGAAATCCCGTGATAGTGGGGAAGTAGTCCTAGCTAAGGCAGAGTTGTCCTCCTTGCTTAGCAAGAAGGATCAAGCTCTGGTAGTTAGGGCTAGGTTAAAAAGAATGTCCTCTGAGGCGACGAATATGGCCGCGGAACTGCGTGCAGAGGAAAGTAGGAATGCTTCAAGACGGCATATCGCGAGCGTCACATTGCCGGATGGGCGGACAGTGACTACAAACTCGGGCATATGCGAGGCTTTTCGGGATTACTTTCGGGAGCTTTTTACCAGGGAGCCCGGTCTGAGCTCTGCTCGGTTCGACACCTATTTAGCTGACTTTCCCTGCCTTGAGGCAGCTGAAGCGGCTGGGTGCGAGGGTCCCATCACTGAGTCGGAAATCTGGGAAGCGCTGAAACAGGTTGGCCTGGATAAATCTCCGGGATTAGATGGTCTTCCTTACGAAGTTTACTTGAGGCAGTCGCCCGTTTTTGTTCCTTTGCTGCAGCTGGTCTTCAACAACTGGATGAAGCAGGGGTCTATACCTCAACGCTTCACCAGGGGTGTGATCAAGTTGGTGCGTAAGGGCAAAAGCGGTGGGGATGGGATAGGTAACTTTCGCCCTTTAACTATGTTAAATACAGAGTTAAAGATTTTGGCTAAGGTCTTGGCTAACCGTTTGCAGCTTGTCCTGTCTAGTCTGATTGGCTCCGAGCAGACTTGTTCTGTGAAGGGCCGGACTATTCAGGACAACCTTCATATGGTGCGCCTGATCATCGAGAAAGTCGACAGTGAAGCCGCGCTGATCAATTTAGATCAGTCCAAGGCCTTTGATAGGGTTGACCATCGATTCTTGGAGGCTGTTCTTTCGGCTGCCGGTTTCGGGCCGTACTTTCGCTCCTGGATCCGGCTCATGTATGCGACTCCCGGTGCGCTGGTAGAAGTGAACGGGGTAAGATCGGAACCTTTCGTATTGTCTCGATCTATTCGTCAGGGTTGTCCGCTGTCGCCTATGCTTTACGTTCTTGCGTTGGAACCTTTCCTTCGCAAGTTAAAGGCGAATCCGGTCCTACGCGGAATCTCTTTACCTGGTGCTACCACCTCGGCCAGGTATTCTGCCTATGCTGACGACGTTTCGGTTCTTGTGTCGAGCAGAGCCGAGATTAACGAAGTCAGCAGAGAAATCGGTGGGTATGAGATGGTGACAGGGGCCAAGATCAACCGCGATAAGTCTGTTGGCTTGCGGTTGGGTGCGTGGAAGGGGGTTTCTCTTCCCGGACCATTCAGCTGGACGGATGGGCCGATCAAGATACTCGGCGTCTGGTTCGGTCCTGATATCCAGTTGGATATGAATTGGTCGGAGGTACGAGAGAAGGCCGAGAGCGCAATTAATTTGTGGTCTCGGAGGAGGCTTTCCTTGAAGGGGAGGGCGGAGGTATGTGTTTCACATATCTACCCGATTCTCCTTTACCGACTCTCGGTACTTCCACTTCCGTCTGCCACAGTGCTTTCATTAGTACAGCTCTTGTTCTCTTTCTTGTGGAGAGGCAGAGCTCCTAGGGTATGTCGGGAGATCTGTTGCCTTCATCCTACTGAAGGCGGTCTAGGTATGCCTAGCATTGAGATTCGTCTCGATATGCTTCGCATCGGGTTCCTGGATCGTTTGTGTCGCGATTCGGATGACGGGGGCGCCTTCTGGAAGGAAGATGCCCGTAGATCCTTCCCATCCTTGAGAAGTGTGCACTCGGCCGAGGAGGAGGCTGGCCGTTTGCCTCGTGCCGAGTGCTCCTTCTACCGTGAATGTCGTCTGGCTCTGAAACACCTCTTACGGGCGACGGTTGGCCTCCCCAACGTCCAGGCGTTGTCTCGTAGGGCATTATATCGGGTGGTAGTCAGGGGGTCCGTTCATGATGATTTGATTGACGAGCTCGGTCTTACGAAGCAGGAGGCTCGCTCAATCTGGCCTTGGGCTTCCGGGTTGAAATGTCTCAACAACGACGAGGCATCCCTCACCTGGCTGGTGATACGTGGGGCCCTCTGGGTCGGCAAAAGACTTTGCACAGCGGGTTTGGAGAAATATCCAAACTGCCGACGTTGTGAGGGGGAAGTCGAGACCCTTGGTCACGCCTTCTTTCATTGCAAGTCGGTAGCACCATTGTGTAGGTTTGTTGAAGGTCTCATGGTTCGCATGTTGCAGGGAAAGTTTTTCGTCCTTGAGGCCGCTTCTGTTTGTAGCAATGTGGCCCCGCCGCTAACGGAGTCTGAACGCTATGTGTTCCACTGCTTGCTAGGAGTTATGAGAGTCGTGATTTGGATGACGCGTCAGAAGGGATTCTATGAAGGTGAGAAGTTCACTTCTTCCCTACTAATCTTGTACTTTAAGCATCAGCTTAAAGTCAAGATTAGGACGGAAAGGCGGCGACTCCCTTCATCAGAATTCGCCAAAAGGTGGGTAAATCTTGCGCGAATGTGTAGAGTGAGAGGAGCTGACTTGGAGTGGCACTTGGACCTCGGCTAGGTGCAGGATTTCGTCCCTCTAGGGTTCAACAGACGCAACCCGTCCCGATATTAGACTAGTATAGGTTTATTTTGAATTTTTAGTTTCTCGTTTCTGGTTAACTTAGCTAGAGTATGTATGCTCATTAGCCCCCCTTTTATTTCTGTCCCTATTTTTCTTTAGTTTAATTCCCCATCCCCTCCCGCGTTAGGTGGCCAGTGACGTCAGTTCTCTGGTAGTTGCGAGATGACTTTCGTTTCGTGCGTGTGGTTCTTTTTTTTCGTATTTGTTATTGTGTCTGAATGAGTGTGTGTCTGTGTGAGTGATTTTGGATGGATGACTGTTACCATACTTTTATAATCTCGCAATTTTTTCGTCCAGTTAACTGATGTTACTGCCACATTTAGGTACTGTGGGGGGTTTTATTACTAATCTTATTTTGTTTTGTTTTCTTGTAAATAGTTCATTTGTTTTTGTAAATATACATTGGGGTTTTTTAAATTGTTATTCCCCCCCCCACTGACTTTAAATTGTACATATGGGGACTAGTTAGATTTTCATAGAGAATTTGTGGAATTATGGTGGATGTAGTAAGAAAGGTATGGAAGAATGTGTTGTTTTGGTGGTAGGACTATTGTTGATATGTTTGGGTCAGTGGTTGTGACTAGCTAAGTTTTTTAGTTTAAGACAGATGATGACCGTCCTTCCCCATCCCCCTTTTTAGGCCTTGTGCCACATTTTGTATATGTTTTGTAGATATGCAAATAAATACCTTCTTTGACAAAACAGCGTTTGCGCCATTTCCTGGACTTCGTTTGTCAATTGACAGACAATTTTTGACCGGTGAACCTGTTCTTTTTCCGTTAAGCTAAGCTAAGTTATTTGTTAAGTTTTTATTTTCATCGTTTAAATTCATTTTTGTTCTTGGCTTCGGCCAACATTTTTTATTTTTTAGTTCGGTAAGACAAAGTCTTACCGGCTTTTTATTTTCTGTTACATTTGAAGAAAAGAAAAAAGAAAAAGTTTTGTTTTAATTTATCTTCCTTTTCGTTTTTTACCCTCCCCCGTTTTATTTAGCGACTTCGGTCGCAATCCTTTAATTTTTTAAGTTTCAGCTTTTGGTGTTTAATTTATTTCTTTAGCGGCTTCGGCCGCAAACCTTTATTTTTTTAGTTTGGTTTGACTAGTGTCAAACCAGACATTTTTATTTCTTTCCTTTTTCTTTCTGTCGTTTAATTGACGAAAAAAAGTAGGAGTTTTATTTATTGTTTTTTCTTTTATTTCGGCTACCCTCGGGCGCCATTTTTATTTTTTTTTTAAAAAAAAGTCTTACGAGACTATTTAGTTTCTAGTTTTTCTTTTCTTTTTCTAGAACTTTTAGTTTTCCAAGTTTATTTATTTTATAGCCTTGATTTAAAGTTTATTGTTAGTGGTACTTCTTTATCTTTAACTACTTTTGTTTTTTATTTTTATTTTTCTCTCTCCCTATCTCAACTCCTCACAATTGGGCAAGTGTTTCTGCCTTAACTGTTAAATGGCCGACGAAATGAGTCGGTCAGGGGTCAAGAAAGACCTCTTTGGGGCGGCTGCGAAAGCCGACCCCCCGGATAAGGATAAAGAGAAAACGAAATCCAAAAAACGGGGTAAGGTTTCCCCAAGCAAACCTGACCAGCTAAATGACAAGGAGGAGGCCATGCAGGTCTCCAACTCAAGTGAAAAGACGCCGAAAGTGGCTCAGTCAAAGTCTACAGCCGAGGAATCGCCCTCTTGCTGGAAGTCCCCTCCGAGTTGTATTGTGAACATCGCGGAGTTCCTGGAAAAGGCAAAGGATTTTGCCCATCTTGTAAATAAAGATGGCATACTAAAAGACGTCCAGGAACTTCAGAAGTTCGAACAAAGAATGGTGACCGTCTTCGCGGTTGACAGGCGTACGCGCAAAATCTGTCGATCCACGAAAGACACTGTGATCAAATCACTTATGTCCCTGGGGATAAAACCCCAAAGAGTAATCAAGGGAGTGAAATTCTTCATGTGGGACGTACTGCTGCCCACGCCGGAGGATTGCCTGGAGATGGCGAAAAGAGAATTAATAACAAAGGACCTGATTCTCCGTACCGAATACATGGGTAGGCGAAGGACCAGGGTGGCAGTATTTGAGGTTCCTCCTCAAATTTCCGGAGAGCTCCTGGCTGCATTCTTTATGCAGTACGGCCAAATTTTAGGGGCTCTCTCGGACAATCTGAACGGGGGGTGGACTTTTGACATCATGATTGATGAGGCGGCCTTCAAGTCCATCCCCAACTGTCTGGATTTTGGCAACCGGAGATTGCCAGTCATTGTGACTGGCAGAAAACCAGTATGCTGGAGGTGCGGAGTGACTGGTCATCTCTCCTCCTCCTGCCCAGGGAAGAAGGCCCCTGGAGCTCCGGTTGCTGGCGACCCAAATTCCCCTTTGGCCGACACTGAAAAAACCGCGGCGCCTGTAATGGGCCTACCTACTAAGCGGACCGGTGTGGAAAATCCCTCGGTTGGGTCTTTGCCCTCATTGCCCCTCAAACCAACGCCTTCCACAAGTGTGGATAAGGAGAAGGATGAGGGGGGATGGCGTGTAGTAGGTAGGGCCAAAGGGAAGGTCCAGACAGCGGGACCTCTGTCTCAGCATGACTCCGGGGACAAAACCACCTACAGCCCCATTCCCTCTACCAGCTCGGAGGGTGACGCCTCGGCCTCTTATGAGAAGACTGCGACTCCTGCCCAGAAACTTAATGAGCCAAGCTGTCAGAAGATATTGGACCTGAAGAAGTTGAAGCAAAAGCTGGAGGACAAAAAGGCAAAGAAACACAAGCCGCTGGGGGTTCCCTGCCCCTCATCCTCTGCCCCGTCTTCCCCTCCACCATTTGCTAAACCTCCAGCGCCAAAATCACTATCTAATTCTCCAACAAAACACAAAAAACCAGTTTCTAACAAACCTTCCCCCATCAAGACCCCATCTGGAATGACTCCATCACACACACCAGCTTGCACACCTACCCCAACACCTATCCAGACACCACATAAAAAGAGAAACAGGAGTCCAGATGCTCAGGTCGTGGGGGAAAAGGGGAAGAAAAAGCTGAAGCCTCCATATAACTTAGGGGAAGACGTCTGCCGCGTATCCCGGGTCCATGTGGAGAACGTGTTGGGGATAACCAAGAACCCCAGGCCCTTAAAAGTCCTTTTCAATTTTCAAAAGTTGAGTGGGCTAGATATAGAGGACCCGAAAAATTTCAAGAAGGCAAAAAGACTCCTAACAGTTGTGCGTTCGGGCCCGGGTACGCGGGAGATTTGGGGCATGATTGAGGAGGCAAACTCTTCTTTGAAATTAGTGCCCCCAGCGGCGGTATTTGAGCCCAATTTGGATCCGTCTAAATCGTGCAGAGGGAGGGTCCCGGTTTTTGTTCACCCTTCCCTGTATAGGGCTCTGAAGTTAACATTTCCAGCGGACATCGGTGGCCTGTCTCATGGTGATACCGTCGAAAATGAGATGGCGTCAGGTTCAATGGGACAGGCTGTCGGTGTCCTCACCCCAGCAATGTTCTACTCGGATGGGCGACCCTAGTCGATTTGATAATGGCACTCTGGTTAGCTAGTGTGAATGTCCGAGGCCTGAGGTCGGAGTCTCGAAGGGTGAGACTCGTTCGCGACCTTCAGAGCCTCGGGGTGAATATATGTTGTGTACAAGAGACCCGTTTTTCTTCTCGCGATCATGAAGACATTCTGTCTAAGGAGTTTACTCTTTATTCAGCATGTTTTGATGGACACTCGAGGGGTGTCTCTTGGCTGGTGAGCAAGACTTTGAAGGCTGCGTGTGCTCTTGTCTTCGCAGATCCGGCGGGCAGGCTTTGCGTGCTGGATGCTACCATAAAGGATAAGGCTTTGCGTCTCATTGGGGTTTATGGGCCCAATACCCAGGCTGAGCGACCTGCTTTGTTTCGGCAGATCGAGCCGTTTATGACGACATCACGTCGGTTAATTTTAGCGGGGGATTGGAATGCCGTCCTTGACCCCGATATAGATCGTATAGGGTCCAAATATAAAGCGGGTACTAAAAACTGGGGAGTGGAACATTTTCGGGGCTTTGTCGATGGGTTTGATCTCATCGACAAGTACCGGAATGAACACCCTCAGCGGGTAGTGTGGACTTGGACAAATAGTGGCAGCTCGGCTGTAGGTGTGCTTGCGAGCTACCTCGACCGAGTTTTAGTTAGGAGAGTCGATGTAGGGCTCTTAGAGTGTCCAAGTTTTCATTATATAGTTTATTCGGATCATAGGCTTGTCCGGGTCCGTGTAAACTTAGATAAGCCTAATGTTAGGATAACTGGCTACTGGAAATTCAACTGCTCGTTATTTGGCGAGCAGCATTTCCGGGACCAGTTTTTACTAACCTTACAAAGGGAACTGACGGGGGCTGTGGTGGGAAATGCCTGGTGGGACAAACTTAAATCTAAAATTCGAACGTTTGCTGCCGATTTTAGGCGGTGGGGATGGGATAGGTAACTTTCGCCCTTTAACTATGTTAAATACAGAGTTAAAGATTTTGGCTAAGGTCTTGGCTAACCGTTTGCAGCTTGTCCTGTCTAGTCTGATTGGCTCCGAGCAGACTTGTTCTGTGAAGGGCCGGACTATTCAGGACAACCTTCATATGGTGCGCCTGATCATCGAGAAAGTCGACAGTGAAGCCGCGCTGATCAATTTAGATCAGTCCAAGGCCTTTGATAGGGTTGACCATCGATTCTTGGAGGCTGTTCTTTCGGCTGCCGGTTTCGGGCCGTACTTTCGCTCCTGGATCCGGCTCATGTATGCGACTCCCGGTGCGCTGGTAGAAGTGAACGGGGTAAGATCGGAACCTTTCGTATTGTCTCGATCTATTCGTCAGGGTTGTCCGCTGTCGCCTATGCTTTACGTTCTTGCGTTGGAACCTTTCCTTCGCAAGTTAAAGGCGAATCCGGTCCTACGCGGAATCTCTTTACCTGGTGCTACCACCTCGGCCAGGTATTCTGCCTATGCTGACGACGTTTCGGTTCTTGTGTCGAGCAGAGCCGAGATTAACGAAGTCAGCAGAGAAATCGGTGGGTATGAGATGGTGACAGGGGCCAAGATCAACCGCGATAAGTCTGTTGGCTTGCGGTTGGGTGCGTGGAAGGGGGTTTCTCTTCCCGGACCATTCAGCTGGACGGATGGGCCGATCAAGATACTCGGCGTCTGGTTCGGTCCTGATATCCAGTTGGATATGAATTGGTCGGAGGTACGAGAGAAGGCCGAGAGCGCAATTAATTTGTGGTCTCGGAGGAGGCTTTCCTTGAAGGGGAGGGCGGAGGTATGTGTTTCACATATCTACCCGATTCTCCTTTACCGACTCTCGGTACTTCCACTTCCGTCTGCCACAGTGCTTTCATTAGTACAGCTCTTGTTCTCTTTCTTGTGGAGAGGCAGAGCTCCTAGGGTATGTCGGGAGATCTGTTGCCTTCATCCTACTGAAGGCGGTCTAGGTATGCCTAGCATTGAGATTCGTCTCGATATGCTTCGCATCGGGTTCCTGGATCGTTTGTGTCGCGATTCGGATGACGGGGGCGCCTTCTGGAAGGAAGACGCCCGTAGATCCTTCCCATCCTTGAGAAGTGTGCACTCGGCCGAGGAGGAGGCTGGCCGTTTGCCTCGTGCCGAGTGCTCCTTCTACCGTGAATGTCGTCTGGCTCTGAAACACCTCTTACGGGCGACGGTTGGCCTCCCCAACGTCCAGGCGTTGTCTCGTAGGGCATTATATCGGGTGGTAGTCAGGGGGTCCGTTCATGATGATTTGATTGACGAGCTCGGTCTTACGAAGCAGGAGGCTCGCTCAATCTGGCCTTGGGCTTCCGGGTTGAAATGTCTCAACAACGATGAGGCATCCCTCACCTGGCTGGTGATACGTGGGGCCCTCTGGGTCGGCAAAAGAATTTGCACAGCGGGTTTGGAGAAATATCCAAACTGCCGACGTTGTGAGGGGGAAGTCGAGACCCTTGGTCACGCCTTCTTTCATTGCAAGTCGGTAGCACCATTGTGTAGGTTTGTTGAAGGTCTCATGGTTCGCATGTTGCAGGGAAAGTTTTTCGTCCTTGAGGCCGCTTCTGTTTGTAGCAATGTGGCCCCGCCGCTAACGGAGTCTGAACGCTATGTGTTCCACTGCTTGCTAGGAGTTATGAGAGTCGTGATTTGGGTGACGCGTCAGAAGGGATTCTATGAAGGTGAGAAGTTCACTTCTTCCCTACTAATCTTGTACTTTAAGCATCAGCTTAAAGTCAAGATTAGGACGGAAAGGCGGCGACTCCCTTCATCAGAATTCGCCAAAAGGTGGGTAAATCTTGCGCGAATGTGTAGAGTGAGAGGAGCTGACTTGGAGTGGCACTTGGACCTCGGCTAGGTGCAGGATTTCGTCCCTCTAGGGTTCTACAGACGCAACCCGTCCCGATATTAGACTAGTATAGGTTTATTTTGAATTTTTAGTTTCTCGTTTCTGGTTAACTTAGCTAGAGTATGTATGCTCATTAGCCCCCCTTTTATTTCTGCCCCTATTTTTTCTTTAGTTTAATTCCCCATCCCCTCCCTCGTTAGGTGGCCAGTGACGTCAGTTCTCTGGTAGTTGCGAGATGACTTTCGTTTCGTGCGTGTGTTTCTTTTTTTTCGTATTTGTTATTGTGTCTGAATGAGTGTGTGTCTGTGTGAGTGATTTTGGATGGATGACTGTTTTTCATACTTTTATAATCTCGCAATTTTTTCGTCCAGTTAACTGATGTTACTGCCACATTTAGGTACTGTGGGGGGTTTTATTACTAATCTTATTTTGTTTTGTTTTCTTGTAAATAGTTCATTTGTTTTTGTAAATATACATTGGGGTTTTTTAAATTGTTATTCCCCCCCCCACTGACTTTGAATTGTACATATGGGGACTAGTTAGATTTTCATAGAGAATTTGTGGAATTATGGTGGATGTAGTAAGAAAGGTATGGAAGAATGTGTTGTTTTGGTGGTAGGACTATTGTTGGTATGTTTGGGTCAGTGGTTGCGACTAGCTAAGTTTTTAGTTTAAGACAGATGATGACCGTCCTTCCCCATCCCCCTTTTTAGGCCTTGTGCCACATTTTGTATGTGTTTTTCAATATATGCAAATAAATACCTTCTTTGACAAAACAGCGTTTGCGCCATTTCCTGGACTTCGTTTGTCAATTGACAGACAATTTTTGACCGGTGAACCTGTTCTTTTTCCGTTAAGCTAAGCTAAGTTATTTGTTAAGTTTTTATTTTCATCGTTTAAATTCATTTTTGTTCTTGGCTTCGGCCAACATTTTTTATTTTTTAGTTCGGTAAGACAAAGTCTTACCGGCTTTTTATTTTCTGTTACATTTGAAGAAAAGAAAAAAGAAAAAGTTTTGTTTTAATTTATCTTCCTTTTCGTTTTTTACCCTCCCCCGTTTTATTTAGCGACTTCGGTCGCAATCCTTTAATTTTTTAAGTTTCAGCTTTTGGTGTTTAATTTATTTCTTTAGCGGCTTCGGCCGCAAACCTTTATTTTTTTAGTTTGGTTTGACTAGTGTCAAACCAGACATTTTTATTTCTTTCCTTTTTCTTTCTGTCGTTTAATTGACGAAAAAAAGTAGGAGTTTTATTTATTGTTTTTTCTTTTATTTCGGCTGCCTTCGGGCGCCATTTTTATTTTTTTTAAAAAAGTCTTACGAGACTATTTAGTTTCTAGTTTTTCTTTTCTTTTTCTAGAACTTTTAGTGTTCCAAGTTTATTTATTTTATAGCCTTGATTTAAAGTTTATTGTTAGTGGTACTTCTTTATCTTTAACTACTTTTGTTTTTTATTTTTATTTTTATTTTTCTCTCTCCCTATCTCAACTCCTCACAATTGGGCAAGTGTTTCTGCCTTAACTGTTAAATGGCCGACGAAATGAGTCGGTCAGGGGTCAAGAAAGACCTCTTTGGGGCGGCTGCGAAAGCCGACCCCCCGGATAAGGATAAAGAGAAAACGAAATCCAAAAAACGGGGTAAGGTTTCCCCAAGCAAACCTGACCAGCTAAAGGACAAGGAGGAGGCCATGCAGGTCTCCAACTCAAGTGAAAAGACGCCGAAAGTGGCTCAGTCAAAGTCTACAGCCGAGGAATCGCCCTCTTGCTGGAAGTCCCCTCCGAGTTGTATTGTGAACATCGCGGAGTTCCTGGAAAAGGCAAAGGATTTTGCCCATCTTGTAAATAAAGATGGCATCCTAAAAGACGTCCAGGAACTTCAGAAGTTCGAACAAAGAATGGTGACCGTCTTCGCGGTTGACAGGCGTACGCGCAAAATCTGTCGATCCACGAAAGACACTGTGATCAAATCACTTATGTCCCTGGGGATAAAACCCCAAAGAGTAATCAAGGGAGTGAAATTCTTCATGTGGGACGTACTGCTGCCCACGCCGGAGGATTGCCTGGAGATGGCGAAAAGAGAATTAATAACAAAGGACCTGATTCTCCGTACCGAATACATGGGTAGGCGAAGGACCAGGGTGGCAGTATTTGAGGTTCCTCCTCAAATTTCCGGAGAGCTCCTGGCTGCATTCTTTATGCAGTACGGCCAAATTTTAGGGGCTCTCTCGGACAATCTGAACGGGGGGTGGACTTTTGACATCATGATTGATGAGGCAGCCTTCAAGTCCATCCCCAACTGTCTGGATTTTGGCAACCGGAGATTGCCAGTCATTGTGACTGGCAGAAAACCAGTATGCTGGAGGTGTGGAGTGACTGGTCATCTCTCCTCCTCCTGCCCAGGGAAGAAGGCCCCTGGAGCTCCGGTTGCTGGCGACCCAAATCCCCCTTTGGCCGACACTGATAAAACCGCGGCGCCTGTAATGGGCCTACCTACTAAGCGGACCGGTGTGGAAAATCCCTCGGTTGGGTCTTTGCCCTCATTGCCCCTCAAACCAACGCCTTCCACAAGTGTGGATAAGGAGAAGGATGAGGGGGGATGGCGTGTAGTAGGTAGGGCCAAAGGGAAGGTCCAGACAGCGGGACCTCTGTCTCAGCATGACTCCGGGGACAAAACCACCTACAGCCCCATTCCCTCTACTAGCTCGGAGGGCGACGCCTCGGCCTCTTATGAGAAGACTGCGACTCCTGCCCAGAAACTTAATGAGCCAAGCTGGCAGAAGATATTGGACCTCAAAAAATTGAAGCAGAAATTGGAAGACAAAAAGGCAAAGAAACATAAGCCGCTGGGGGTTCCCTGCCCCTCATCCTCTGCCCCGTCTTCCCCTCCATCATTTGCTAAACCTCCAGCACCAAAATCACTATCTAATTCCCCAGCAAAAAGTAAAAAACCTGTTTCATCCAAGCCTTCCCCCATTAAGACCCCATCTGGAATGACTCCATCACACACACCAGCTTGCACACCTACCCCAACACCTACCCAGACACCACATAAAAAGAGAAACAGAAGTCCAGATGCTCAGGTCGTGGGGGAAAAGGGGAAGAAAAAGCTGAAGCCTCCATACAACTTAGGGGAAGACGTCTGCCGCGTATCCCGGGTCCATGTGGAGAACGTTTTGGGGATAACAAAGAACCCCAGGCCCTTAAAGGTCCTTTTCAACTTTCAGAAGTTGAGTGGGCTAGATATTGAGGACCCGAAAAATTTCAAAAAGGCCAAAAGACTCCTAACAGTTGTGCGTTCGGGCCCGGGTACGCGGGAGATTTGGGGCATGATTGAGGAGGCAAACTCATCTTTGAAATTAGTGCCCCCAGCGGCGGTATTTGAGCCCAATTTGGATCCTTCTAAAACGTGCAGAGGGAGGGTCCCGGTTTTTGTTCACCCTTCCCTGTATAGGGCTCTGAAGTTAACATTTCCAGCGGACATCGGTGGCCTGTCTCGTGGTGATACCGTCGAAAATGAGATGGCGTCAGGTTCAATGGGACAGGCTGTCGGTGTCCTCACCCCAGCAATGTTCTACTCGGATGGGCGACCCTAGTCGATTTGATAATGGCACTCTGGTTAGCTAGTGTGAATGTCCGAGGCCTGAGGTCGGAGTCTCGAAGGGTGAGACTCGTTCGCGACCTTCAGAGCCTCGGGGTGAATATATGTTGTGTACAAGAGACCCGTTTTTCTTCTCGCGATTATGAAGGCATTCTGTCTAAGGAGTTTACTCTTTATTCAGCATGCTTTGATGGACGCTCGAGGGGTGTCTCTTGGCTGGTGAGCAAGTCTTTGAAGGCTGCGTGTGCTCTTGTCTTCGCAGATCCGGCGGGCAGGCTTTGCGTGCTGGATGCTACCATAAAAGATAAGGCTTTGCGTCTCATTGGGGTTTATGGGCCCAATATCCAGGCTGAGCGACTTGCTTTGTTTCGGCAGATCGAGCCGTTTATGACGACATCACGTCGGTTAATTTTAGCGGGGGATTGGAATGCCGTCCTTGACCCCGATATAGATCGTATAGGGTCCAAATATAAAGCGGGTACTAAAAACTGGGGAGTGGAACATTTTCGGGGCTTTGTCGATGGGTTTGATCTCATCGACAAGTACCGGAATGAACACCCTCAGCGGGTAGTGTGGACTTGGACAAATAGTGGCAGCTCGGCTGTAGGTGTGCTTGCGAGCTACCTCGACCGAGTTTTAGTTAGGAGAGTCGATGTAGGGCTCTTAGAGTGTCCAAGTTTTCATTATATAGTTTATTCGGATCATAGGCTTGTCCGGGTCCGTGTAAACTTAGATAAGCCTAATGTTAGGATAACTGGCTACTGGAAATTCAACTGCTCGTTATTTGGCGAGCAGCATTTCCGGGACCAGTTTTTACTAACCTTACAAAGGGAACTGACGGGGGCTGTGGTGGGAAATGCCTGGTGGGACAAACTTAAATCTAAAATTCGAACGTTTGCTGCCGATTTTAGGCGGTGGGGATGGGATAGGTAACTTTCGCCCTTTAACTATGTTAAATACAGAGTTAAAGATTTTGGCTAAGGTCTTGGCTAACCGTTTGCAGCTTGTCCTGTCTAGTCTGATTGGCTCCGAGCAGACTTGTTCTGTGAAGGGCCGGACTATTCAGGACAACCTTCATATGGTGCGCCTGATCATCGAGAAAGTCGACAGTGAAGCCGCGCTGATCAATTTAGATCAGTCCAAGGCCTTTGATAGGGTTGACCATCGATTCTTGGAGGCTGTTCTTTCGGCTGCCGGTTTCGGGCCGTACTTTCGCTCCTGGATCCGGCTCATGTATGCGACTCCCGGTGCGCTGGTAGAAGTGAACGGGGTAAGATCGGAACCTTTCGTATTGTCTCGATCTATTCGTCAGGGTTGTCCGCTGTCGCCTATGCTTTACGTTCTTGCGTTGGAACCTTTCCTTCGCAAGTTAAAGGCGAATCCGGTCCTACGCGGAATCTCTTTACCTGGTGCTACCACCTCGGCCAGGTATTCTGCCTATGCTGACGACGTTTCGGTTCTTGTGTCGAGCAGAGCCGAGATTAACGAAGTCAGCAGAGAAATCGGTGGGTATGAGATGGTGACAGGGGCCAAGATCAACCGCGATAAGTCTGTTGGCTTGCGGTTGGGTGCGTGGAAGGGGGTTTCTCTTCCCGGACCATTCAGCTGGACGGATGGGCCGATCAAGATACTCGGCGTCTGGTTCGGTCCTGATATCCAGTTGGATATGAATTGGTCGGAGGTACGAGAGAAGGCCGAGAGCGCAATTAATTTGTGGTCTCGGAGGAGGCTTTCCTTGAAGGGGAGGGCGGAGGTATGTGTTTCACATATCTACCCGATTCTCCTTTACCGACTCTCGGTACTTCCACTTCCGTCTGCCACAGTGCTTTCATTAGTACAGCTCTTGTTCTCTTTCTTGTGGAGAGGCAGAGCTCCTAGGGTATGTCGGGAGATCTGTTGCCTTCATCCTACTGAAGGCGGTCTAGGTATGCCTAGCATTGAGATTCGTCTCGATATGCTTCGCATCGGGTTCCTGGATCGTTTGTGTCGCGATTCGGATGACGGGGGCGCCTTCTGGAAGGAAGATGCCCGTAGATCCTTCCCATCCTTGAGAAGTGTGCACTCGGCCGAGGAGGAGGCTGGCCGTTTGCCTCGTGCCGAGTGCTCCTTCTACCGTGAATGTCGTCTGGCTCTGAAACACCTCTTACGGGCGACGGTTGGCCTCCCCAACGTCCAGGCGTTGTCTCGTAGGGCATTATATCGGGTGGTAGTCAGGGGGTCCGTTCATGATGATTTGATTGACGAGCTCGGTCTTACGAAGCAGGAGGCTCGCTCAATCTGGCCTTGGGCTTCCGGGTTGAAATGTCTCAACAACGACGAGGCATCCCTCACCTGGCTGGTGATACGTGGGGCCCTCTGGGTCGGCAAAAGACTTTGCACAGCGGGTTTGGAGAAATATCCAAACTGCCGACGTTGTGAGGGGGAAGTCGAGACCCTTGGTCACGCCTTCTTTCATTGCAAGTCGGTAGCACCATTGTGTAGGTTTGTTGAAGGTCTCATGGTTCGCATGTTGCAGGGAAAGTTTTTCGTCCTTGAGGCCGCTTCTGTTTGTAGCAATGTGGCCCCGCCGCTAACGGAGTCTGAACGCTATGTGTTCCACTGCTTGCTAGGAGTTATGAGAGTCGTGATTTGGGTGACGCGTCAGAAGGGATTCTATGAAGGTGAGAAGTTCACTTCTTCCCTACTAATCTTGTACTTTAAGCATCAGCTTAAAGTCAAGATTAGGACGGAAAGGCGGCGACTCCCTTCATCAGAATTCGCCAAAAGGTGGGTAAATCTTGCGCGAATGTGTAGAGTGAGAGGAGCTGACTTGGAGTGGCACTTGGACCTCGGCTAGGTGCAGGATTTCGTCCCTCTAGGGTTCAACAGACGCAACCCGTCCCGATATTAGACTAGTATAGGTTTATTTTGAATTTTTAGTTTCTCGTTTCCGGTTAACTTAGCTAGAGTATGTATGCTCATTAGCCCCCCTTTTATTTCTGTCCCTATTTTTTCTTTAGTTTAATTCCCCATCCCCTCCCGCGTTAGGTGGCCAGTGACGTCAGTTCTCTGGTAGTTGCGAGATGACTTTCGTTTCGTGCGTGTGTTTCTTTTTTTTCGTATTTGTTATTGTGTCTGAATGAGTGTGTGTCTGTGTGAGTGATTTTGGATGGATGACTGTTACCATACTTTTATAATCTCGCAATTTTTTCGTCCAGTTAACTGATGTTACTGCCACATTTAGGTACTGTGGGGGGTTTTATTACTAATCTTATTTTGTTTTGTTTTCTTGTAAATAGTTCATTTGTTTTTGTAAATATACATTGGGGTTTTTTAAATTGTTATCCCCCCCCACTGACTTTGAATTGTACATATGGGGACTAGTTAGATTTTCATAGAGAATTTGAGGAATTATGGTGGATGCAGTAAGAAAGGTATGGAAGAATGTGTTGTTTTGGTGCTAGGACTATTGTTGATATGTTTGGGTCAGTGGTTGTGACTAGCTAAGTTTTTAGTTTAAGACAGATGATGACCGTCCTTCCCCATCCCCCTTTTTAGGCCTTGTGCCACATTTTGTATATGTTTCTATATATGCAAATAAATACCTTCTTTTACAAAACAGCGTTTGCGCCATTTCCTGGACTTCGTTTGTCAATTGACAGACAATTTTTGACCGGTGAACCTGTTCTTTTTCCGTTAAGCTAAGCTAAGTTATTTGTTAAGTTTTTATTTTCATTTGTTTTATTTCTTTCGTTTAAATTCATTTTTGTTCTTGGCTTCGGCCAACATTTTTTATTTTTTAGTTCGGTAAGACAAAGTCTTACCGGCTTTTTATTTTCTGTTACATTTGAAGAAAAGAAAAAAGAAAAAGTTTTGTTTTAATTTATCCTCCTTTTCGTTTTTTACCCTCCCCCGTTTTATTTAGCGACTTCGGTCGCAATCCTTTAATTTTTTAAGTTTCAGCTTTTGTTTTTAATTTATTTCTTTAGCGGCTTCGGCCGCAAACCTTTATTTTTTTTAGTTTGGTTTGACTAGTGTCAAACCAGACATTTTTATTTCTTTTCTTTTTCTTTCTGTCGTTTAATTGACGAAAAAAAGTAGGAGTTTTATTTATTGTTTTTTCTTTTAGTTCGGCTGCCTTCGGGCGCCATTTTTATTTTTTTTAAAAAGTCTTACGAGACTATTTAGTTTCTAGTTTTTCTTTTCTTTTTCTAGTACTTTTAGTTTTCCAAGTTTATTTTATAGCCTTTGATTTAAAGTTTATTACTTTTGTGGTACTTTAACTTTAACTACTTTTGTTTTTGCTTTTTATTTTTATTTTTATTTTTCTCTCTCCCTATCTCAACTCCTCACAATTGGGCAAGTGTTTCTGCCTTAACTTTGAAATGGCCGACGAAATGAGTCGGTCAGGGGTCAAGAAAGACCTCTTTGGGGCGGCTGCGAAAGCCGACCCCCCGGATAAGGATAAAACGAAATCAAAAAAAAGGGGTAAGGTTTCCCCAAGCAAACCAGACAAGGCAAACGCAAGTGACAAGGAGGAGGCCATGCAGGTCTCCAACTCAAGTGAAAAGACGCCGAAAGTGGCTCAGTCAAAGTCTACAGCCGAGGAATCGCCCTCTTGCTGGAAGTCCCCTCCGAGTTGTATTGTGAACATCGCGGAGTTCCTGGAAAAGGCAAAGGATTTTGCCCATCTTGTAAATAAAGATGGCATCCTAAAAGACGTCCAGGAACTTCAGAAGTTCGAACAAAGAATGGTGACCGTCTTCGCGGTTGACAGGCGTACGCGCAAAATCTGTCGATCCACGAAAGACACTGTGATCAAATCACTTATGTCCCTGGGGATAAAACCCCAAAGAGTAATCAAGGGAGTGAAATTCTTCATGTGGGACGTACTGCTGCCCACGCCGGAGGATTGCCTGGAGATGGCGAAAAGAGAATTGATAACGAAGGACCTGATTCTCCGTACCGAATACATGGGTAGGCGAAGGACCAGGGTGGCAGTATTTGAGGTTCCTCCTCAAATTTCCGGAGAGCTCCTGGCTGCATTCTTTATGCAGTACGGCCAAATTTTAGGGGCTCTCTCGGACAATATGAACGGGGGGTGGACTTTTGACATCATGATTGATGAGGCGGCCTTCAAGTCCATCCCCAACTGTCTGGATTTTGGCAACCGGAGATTGCCAGTCATTGTGACTGGCAGAAAACCAGTATGCTGGAGGTGCGGAGTGACTGGTCATCTCTCCTCCTCCTGCTCAGGGAAGAAGGCCCCTGGAGCTCCGGTTGCTGGCGACCCAAATTCCCCTTTGGCCGACACTGAAAAAACCGCGGCGCCTGTAATGGGCCTACCTACTAAGCGGACCGGTGTGGAAAATCCCTCGGTTGGGTCTTTGCCCTCATTGCCCCTCAAACCAACGCCTTCCACAAGTGTGGATAAGGAGAAGGATGAGGGGGGATGGCGTGTAGTAGGTAGGGCCAAAGGGAAGGTCCAGACAGCGGGACCTCTGTCTCAGCATGACTCCGGGGACAAAACCACCTACAGCCCCATTCCCTCTACCAGCTCGGAGGGCGACGCCTCGGCCTCTTATGAGAAGACTGCGACTCCTGCCCAGAAACTTAATGAGCCAAGCTGGCAGAAGATATTGGACCTGAAGAAGTTGAAGCAAAAGCTGGAGGACAAAAAGGCAAAGAAACACAAGCCGCTGGGGGTTCCCTGCCCCTCATCCTCTGCCCCGTCTTCCCCTCCATCATTTGCTAAACCTCCAGCACCAAAATCACTATCTAATTCCCCAGCAAAAAGTAAAAAACCTGTTTCATCCAAGCCTTCCCCCATCAAGACCCCATCTGGAATGACTCCATCTCACACACCAGCCTGCACACCTACCCCAACACCTATCCAGACACCACATAAAAAGAGAAATAGAAGTCCAGATGCTCAGGTCGTGGGGGAAAAGGGAAAGAAAAAATTGAAGCCTCCATATCACTTAGGGGAAGACGTTTGCCGCGTATCCCGGGTCCATGTGGAGAACGTGTTGGGGATAACCAAGAACCCCAGGCCCTTAAATGTCCTTTTCAACTTTCAGAAGTTGAGTGGGTTGGACATAGAGGACCCGAAAAATTTCAAAAAGGCGAAGAGACTCCTAACAGTTGTGCGATCGGGCCCGGGTACGCGGGAGATTTGGGGCATGATTGAGGAGGCAAACTCATCTTTGAAATTAGTGCCCCCAGCGGCGGTATTTGAGCCCAATTTGGACCCTTCTAAAACGTGCAGAGGGAGGGTCCCGGTTTTTGTTCACCCTTCCCTGTATAGGGCTCTGAAGTTAACATTTCCAGCGGACATCGGTGGCCTGTCTCATGGTGATACCGTCGAAAATGAGATGGCGTCAGGTTCAATGGGACAGGCTGTCGGTGTCCTCACCCCAGCAATGTTCTACTCGGATGGGCGACCCTAGTCGATTTGATAATGGCACTCTGGTTAGCTAGTGTGAATGTCCGAGGCCTGAGGTCGGAGTCTCGAAGGGTGAGACTCGTTCGCGACCTTCAGAGCCTCGGTGTGAATATATGTTGTGTACAAGAGACCCGTTTTTCTTCTCGCGATCATGAAGACATTCTGTCTAAGGAGTTTACTCTTTATTCAGCATGTTTTGATGGACACTCGAGGGGTGTCTCTTGGCTGGTGAGCAAGACTTTGAAGGCTGCGTGTGCTCTTGTCTTCGCAGATCCGGCGGGCAGGCTTTGCGTGCTGGATGCTACCATAAAAGATAAGGCTTTGCGTCTCATTGGGGTTTATGGGCCCAATATCCAGGCTGAGCGACTTGCTTTGTTTCGGCAGATCGAGCCGTTTATGACGACATCACGTCGGTTAATTTTAGCGGGGGATTGGAATGCCGTCCTTGACCCCGATATAGATCGTATAGGGTCCAAATATAAAGCGGGTACTAAAAACTGGGGAGTGGAACATTTTCGGGGCTTTGTCGATGGGTTTGATCTCATCGACAAGTACCGGAATGAACACCCTCAGCGGGTAGTGTGGACTTGGACAAATAGTGGCAGCTCGGCTGTAGGTGTGCTTGCGAGCTACCTCGACCGAGTTTTAGTTAGGAGAGTCGATGTAGGGCTCTTAGAGTGTCCAAGTTTTCATTATATAGTTTATTCGGATCATAGGCTTGTCCGGGTCCGTGTAAACTTAGATAAGCCTAATGTTAGGATAACTGGCTACTGGAAATTCAACTGCTCGTTATTTGGCGAGCAGCATTTCCGGGACCAGTTTTTACTAACCTTACAAAGGGAACTGACGGGGGCTGTGGTGGGAAATGCCTGGTGGGACAAACTTAAATCTAAAATTCGAACGTTTGCTGCCGATTTTAGTCGTCGACTCAATGTAGATAGATTAGCGGCGCAAACGGCTTTAGAACAAAGAGTTGATCGGGCTGTGAAATCCCGTGATAGTGGGGAAGTAGTCCTAGCTAAGGCAGAGTTGTCCTCCTTGCTTAGCAAGAAGGATCAAGCTCTGGTAGTTAGGGCTAGGTTAAAAAGAATGTCCTCTGAGGCGACGAATATGGCCGCGGAACTGCGTGCAGAGGAAAGTAGGAATGCTTCAAGACGGCATATCGCGAGCGTCACATTGCCGGATGGGCGGACAGTGACTACAAACTCGGGCATATGCGAGGCTTTTCGGGATTACTTTCGGGAGCTTTTTACCAGGGAGCCCGGTCTGAGCTCTGCTCGGTTCGACACCTATTTAGCTGACTTTCCCTGCCTTGAGGCAGCTGAAGCGGCTGGGTGCGAGGGTCCCATCACTGAGTCGGAAATCTGGGAAGCGCTGAAACAGGTTGGCCTGGATAAGTCTCCGGGATTAGATGGTCTTCCTTACGAAGTTTACTTGAGGCAGTCGCCCGTTTTTGTTCCTTTGCTGCAGCTGGTCTTCAACAACTGGATGAAGCAGGGGTCTATACCTCAACGCTTCACCAGGGGTGTGATCAAGTTGGTGCGTAAGGGCAAAAGCGGTGGGGATGGGATAGGTAACTTTCGCCCTTTAACTATGTTAAATACAGAGTTAAAGATTTTGGCTAAGGTCTTGGCTAACCGTTTGCAGCTTGTCCTGTCTAGTCTGATTGGCTCCGAGCAGACTTGTTCTGTGAAGGGCCGGACTATTCAGGACAACCTTCATATGGTGCGCCTGATCATCGAGAAAGTCGACAGTGAAGCCGCGCTGATCAATTTAGATCAGTCCAAGGCCTTTGATAGGGTTGACCATCGATTCTTGGAGGCTGTTCTTTCGGCTGCCGGTTTCGGGCCGTACTTTCGCTCCTGGATCCGGCTCATGTATGCGACTCCCGGTGCGCTGGTAGAAGTGAACGGGGTAAGATCGGAACCTTTCGTATTGTCTCGATCTATTCGTCAGGGTTGTCCGCTGTCGCCTATGCTTTACGTTCTTGCGTTGGAACCTTTCCTTCGCAAGTTAAAGGCGAATCCGGTCCTACGCGGAATCTCTTTACCTGGTGCTACCACCTCGGCCAGGTATTCTGCCTATGCTGACGACGTTTCGGTTCTTGTGTCGAGCAGAGCCGAGATTAACGAAGTCAGCAGAGAAATCGGTGGGTATGAGATGGTGACAGGGGCCAAGATCAACCGCGATAAATCTGTTGGCTTGCGGTTGGGTGCGTGGAAGGGGGTTTCTCTTCCCGGACCATTCAGCTGGACGGATGGGCCGATCAAGATACTCGGCGTCTGGTTCGGTCCTGATATCCAGTTGGATATGAATTGGTCGGAGGTACGAGAGAAGGCCGAGAGCGCAATTAATTTGTGGTCTCGGAGGAGGCTTTCCTTGAAGGGGAGGGCGGAGGTATGTGTTTCACATATCTACCCGATTCTCCTTTACCGACTCTCGGTACTTCCACTTCCGTCTGCCACAGTGCTTTCATTAGTACAGCTCTTGTTCTCTTTCTTGTGGAGAGGCAGAGCTCCTAGGGTATGTCGGGAGATCTGTTGCCTTCATCCTACTGAAGGCGGTCTAGGTATGCCTAGCATTGAGATTCGTCTCGATATGCTTCGCATCGGGTTCCTGGATCGTTTGTGTCGCGATTCGGATGACGGGGGCGCCTTCTGGAAGGAAGATGCCCGTAGATCCTTCCCATCCTTGAGAAGTGTGCACTCGGCCGAGGAGGAGGCTGGCCGTTTGCCTCGTGCCGAGTGCTCCTTCTACCGTGAATGTCGTCTGGCTCTGAAACACCTCTTACGGGCGACGGTTGGCCTCCCCAACGTCCAGGCGTTGTCTCGTAGGGCATTATATCGGGTGGTAGTCAGGGGGTCCGTTCATGATGATTTGATTGACGAGCTCGGTCTTACGAAGCAGGAGGCTCGCTCAATCTGGCCTTGGGCTTCCGGGTTGAAATGTCTCAACAACGACGAGGCATCCCTCACCTGGCTGGTGATACGTGGGGCCCTCTGGGTCGGCAAAAGACTTTGCACAGCGGGTTTGGAGAAATATCCAAACTGCCGACGTTGTGAGGGGGAAGTCGAGACCCTTGGTCACGCCTTCTTTCATTGCAAGTCGGTAGCACCATTGTGTAGGTTTGTTGAAGGTCTCATGGTTCGCATGTTGCAGGGAAAGTTTTTCGTCCTTGAGGCCGCTTCTGTTTGTAGCAATGTGGCCCCGCCGCTAACGGAGTCTGAACGCTATGTGTTCCACTGCTTGCTAGGAGTTATGAGAGTCGTGATTTGGGTGACGCGTCAGAAGGGATTCTATGAAGGTGAGAAGTTCACTTCTTCCCTACTAATCTTGTACTTTAAGCATCAGCTTAAAGTCAAGATTAGGACGGAAAGGCGGCGACTCCCTTCATCAGAATTCGCCAAAAGGTGGGTAAATCTTGCGCGAATGTGTAGAGTGAGAGGAGCTGACTTGGAGTGGCACTTGGACCTCGGCTAGGTGCAGGATTTCGTCCCTCTAGGGTTCAACAGACGCAACCCGTCCCGATATTAGACTAGTATAGGTTTATTTTGAATTTTTAGTTTCTCGTTTCCGGTTAACTTAGCTAGAGTATGTATGCTCATTAGCCCCCCTTTTATTTCTGTCCCTATTTTTTCTTTAGTTTAATTCCCCATCCCCTCCCGCGTTAGGTGGCCAGTGACGTCAGTTCTCTGGTAGTTGCGAGATGACTTTCGTTTCGTGCGTGTGTTTTTTTTTTTTTCGTATTTGTTATTGTGTCTGAATGAGTGTGTGTCTGTGTGAGTGATTTTGGATGGATGACTGTTACCATACTTTTATAATCTCGCAATTTTTTCGTCCAGTTAACTGATGTTACTGCCACATTTAGGTACTGTGGGGGTTTTTATTACTAATCTTATTTTGTTTTGTTTTCTTGTAAATAGTTCATTTGTTTTGTAAATATACATTGGGGTTTTTTAAATTGTTATTCCCCCCCCCCCACTGACTTTGATTTGTACATATGGGGACTAGTTAGATTTTCATAGAGAATTTGAGGAATTATGGTGGATGTAGTAAGAAAGGTATGGAAGAATGTGTTGTTTTGGGGCTCGGACCATTGTTGGTATGTTTGGGTCAGTGGTTGCGACTAGCTAAGTTTTTAGTTTAAGACAGATGATGACCGTCCTTCCCCATCCCCCTTTTTAGGCCTTGTGCCACATTTTGTATATGTTTTTAATATATGCAAATAAATATCTTCTTTGACAAAACAGCGTTTGCGCCATTTCCTGGACTTCGTTTGTCAATTGACAGACAATTTTTGACCGGTGAACCTGTTCTTTTTCCGTTAAGCTAAGCTAAGTTATTTGTTAAGTTTTTATTTTCATCGTTTAAATTCATTTTTGTTCTTGGCTTCGGCCAACATTTTTTATTTTTTAGTTCGGTAAGACAAAGTCTTACCGGCTTTTTTATTTTCTGTTACATTTGAAGAAAAGAAAAAAGAAAAAGTTTTGTTTTAATTTATCTTCCTTTTCGTTTTTTACCCTCCCCCGTTTTATTTAGCGACTTCGGTCGCAATCCTTTAATTTTTTAAGTTTCAGCTTTTGGTGTTTAATTTATTTCTTTAGCGGCTTAGGCCGCAAACCTTTATTTTTTTTTAGTTTGGTTTGACTAGTGTCAAACCAGACATTTTTATTTCTTTCCTTTTTCTTTCTGTCGTTTAATTGACGAAAAAAAGTAGGAGTTTTATTTATTGTTTTTTCTTTTATTTCGGCTGCCTTCGGGCGCCATTTTTATTTTATTTTTTTAAAGTCTTACGAGACTATTTAGTTTCTAGTTTTTCTTTTCTTTTTCTAGAACTTTTAGTTTTCCAAGTTTATTTATTTTATAGCCTTGATTTAAAGTTTATTGTTAGTGGTACTTCTTTATCTTTAACTACTTTTGTTTTTGCTTTTTATTTTTTTTCTCTCTCCATATCCCAACTCCTCACAATTGGGCAAGTGTTTCTGCCTTAACTTTGAAATGGCCGACGAAATGAGTCGGTCAGGGGTCAAGAAAGACCTCTTTGGGGCGGCTGCGAAAGCCGACCCCCCGGATAAGGATAAAGATAAAACGAAATCCAAAAAACGGGGTAAGGTTTCCCCAAGCAAACCTGACCAGCCAAATGACAAGGAGGAGGCCATGCAGGTCTCCAACTCAAGTGAAAAGACGCCGAAAGTGGCTCAGTCCAAGTCTACAGCCGAGGAATCGCCCTCTTGCTGGAAGTCCCCTCCGAGTTGTATTGTGAACATCGCGGAGTTCCTGGAAAAGGCAAAGGATTTTGCCCATCTTGTAAATAAAGATGGCATCCTAAAAGACGTCCAGGAACTTCAGAGTTTCGAACAAAGAATGGTGACCGTCTTCGCGGTTGACAGGCGTACGCGCAAAATCTGTCGATCCACGAAAGACACTGTGATCAAATCACTTATGTCCCTGGGGATAAAACCCCAAAGAGTAATCAAGGGAGTGAAATTCTTCATGTGGGACGTACTGCTGCCCACGCCGGAGGATTGCCTGGAGATGGCGAAAAGAGAATTGATAACGAAGGACCTGATTCTCCGTACCGAATACATGGGTAGGCGAAGGACCAGGGTGGCAGTATTTGAGGTTCCTCCTCAAATTTCCGGAGAGCTCCTGGCTGCATTCTTTATGCAGTACGGCCAAATTTTAGGGGCTCTCTCGGACAATATGAACGGGGGGTGGACTTTTGACATCATGATTGATGAGGCGGCCTTCAAGTCCATCCCCAACTGTCTGGATTTTGGCAACCGGAGATTGCCAGTCATTGTGACTGGCAGAAAACCAGTATGCTGGAGGTGCGGAGTGACTGGTCATCTCTCCTCCTCCTGCCCAGGGAAGAAGGCCCCTGGAGCTCCGGTTGCTGGCGACCCAAATTCCCCTTTGGCCGACACTGAAAAAACCGCGGCGCCTGTAATGGGCCTACCTACTAAGCGGACCGGTGTGGAAAATCCCTCGGTTGGGTCTTTGCCCTCATTGCCCCTCAAACCAACGCCTTCCACTAGTGTGGATAAGGAGAAGGATGAGGGGGGATGGCGTGTAGTAGGTAGGGCCAAAGGGAAGGTCCAGACAGCGGGACCTCTGTCTCAGCATGACTCCGGGGACAAAACCACCTACAGCCCCATTCCCTCTACCAGTTCGGAGGGCGACGCCTCGGCCTCTTATGAGAAGACTGCGACTCCTGCCCAGAAACTTAACGAGCCAAGCTGGCAAAAGATCTTGGACCTCAAGAAATTGAAACAGAAGTTGGAAGATAAAAAGGCAAAGAAACAGAAGCCGCTGGGGGTTCCCTGCCCCTCATCCTCTGCCCCGTCTTCCCCTCCATCATTTGCTAAACCTCCAGCGCCAAAATCACTATCCAATTCTCCAGCAAAACACAAAAAACCAGTTTCAAACAAACCTTCCCCCATCAAGACCCCATCTGGAATGACTCCATCTCCAGTTTTTAGTTTAAGACAGATGATGACCGTCCTTCCCCATCCCCCTTTTTAGGCCTTGTGCCACATTTTGTATATGTTTTAATGTATGCAAATAAATACTTTCTTTTACAAAACAGCAGCCTAACAAGCAAAACATCTTTGGCACTTTGACTCCGGTAAGTGCGAATATTTATCGTCACAGCTCACCTATCGTCCGATCTCACTATTTCCATTGTCTATTGAACAGGAGTAGATATTTATCATTTGTTCCCGGTTCAGGATATGGTTTATCGGTTCTCTTTCTTTCTCCTACCAGGGCCAAAATGATTTGTCTTTACTTTTTGGTGATCAGACTAACCAGTGGCTGTGACATTCCATTGTGAGGTTTAACGGGTTGGCAGTTTGCTGCTTCCGAATGGTCGTTAGGAGCCGGAACCCATTTTTTGCGCTTAGAGAGGCTGCTTTGATCAACAGTCGCATATTATCGGGGTATTTATAGTGCCATATCACACATCGGTAGGTGTCAGTATGTATTTCTGGTGGGCAACCCTGAGGCCACATTATGCTCTAATCTCAGAGCCACGTACTGGCTGCTTTGTACTGCCATTGACGACAGATAATGCCAATTATGGTGATCCTTTTTTCTCTCTCTCCTCAAAAGATATCTCATGAAAATCACAACAAAAAGGAATACAACTAAACCAGCAAACGAAAACCACCTACCCTCTCAATCTTTTTTCTCCAATATTCGTCATATACGTTCCAACTTCTGCAGCGTATAATCTTTTCTCCTGTAACGGTCGCTAGATATCTTTGCCCTTTGTAAAACCAACTTGAATTCTTCCATTGCTACAAATGAATTCTTGGTTCCAGGGTATCTCCCCCTTTCCCGAAAAGATTCCAACATTCACATGCATGATCTTGGTGCTTACATCCAGCATAATCTTCCGATGGCCAGGGAATTGTCTCTCGAGGGGGGCTGACTACTCTTTCATGTGCTTCGCTGCTAAACTCTGTTAACTTAGCTCCTTTTCCTTTACCCCTCTCCCTGTTCCCAGGACGCAATTCGACGCAATTGCTGACACTATAGAAAAGGCACTTTTTTCCATCCATTTGCGAACATCTTTGTCATCGGTGACTTTAATGATACATAGCTGAAACATTCTAAATGTACTGACGTTGCCGGTATTCAGACATTCATTTTTCCAATGCTCAATCACTTACTCAAATCGTGGATTTCCTATTCGTTTCCCTAGCAAAACCAAGCAACAGGCTTCTCTACTTAATTTATTTCTTACCTCCTCTCCCCAATCTTACTGAGCTTCGCAATACTGCCGTCTTGGTAAATCGGACCACTTTTTGGTAACTATCGATATTTCGTTCCAAGCATCTATTAAACAGGAACCCTCTATCCATAAAACCTCTTTCCGTTACCGGCATGCTGATTGGGTTCACTCCGTAATTTTCTTCTTGACGCCCCTTGGACTGACATCTTTAACCTTCCAATTGAAAATTGCACCACTGAGGTTTCTTCTTGCATCAAAGCCGGCATGGACGCTTTCATCCCTTCACAGAAATACCAGGTGAAACCTCAATCCTTTCCATGGTTAATACCAGCGGGATCGGCCGCTGTAGCACACAGGAACCACTATTTCCAGCTATACCAGCATGACAGCTCTCGTTATAATAGGTGCCTATTGGCTTTCAGGTCAGTTAAGCTCTTATTTTTGCTTTTCTTTGATGTTTCTCTCCTCCATATTTCGCATTTCACCTCTTACTTGTAAATCTAATTTGAATTTTTTTAATATTATTATTATTGTTCAGTGACAGCGTATCAGGCCTGGGGTCACAAATATACAAAGCCCAATGTATCCACAATGGCGCATAGTCCGATAAGTATATCCAAGACACATGCCTTACAGCCAAATGTGCGTGATACACTGACAAGTTTAGATAAGAGCAGAGCCTAACTTTGCAGGTTGGTCCCGGCTAGAATCACCTTCAGGTCGGGTAACTGACTCCGCACAGGCGGTCACCGATTGCGAGTGTTCGCAAGTATCTAAATGTGTCGCACAAGTTATGTTGAATGCTTCATCTTTCAAACTAAAAAAAAACAAACTCACTCTATACCCAGCCAAGTCGTCCCCCACTACTTTCGCTCATAAACAGGGATGCACAGTGCGTCGGACCCTAGGGGACATTGTCCAACTGGTAAAGGCCAGGCAATCGACAAGCAAATCTGTGGGACTGAATGGGGTATTTACTTTAGCCCATCTTAATTCACCAATACAAATCTTGCACACGTTAACACCTCCAGTCAATTTAGATCACAAGCCAGAGAGTAATTTTAAGTGTCTAATTACCCTCCGGGGTCTATGACTAAAAATGGCGACTGTAGGTGAGTTATCTATGCATATTTTGGATGTTTCATTTAGATTGAGGAGGTTTTGCGGATGATATGAGCAATTTCACCCAAAGTAATCTTTTGTAATTCTGAGATGCTGATGTGCCCAAGAATTTTACTCGCATAAGTTTCGATACCCTTCTTTATTATATCCAGCAACCCTGTCACAAACGGACATAAATGTATTTTTAAGTCTACACATTTTTGCTACTTCGATTGGCAAATCCTTATAATTTGACAGATTTAAATTCTTTTTTAGAATTGAGTTATTATTACGGCAGTTGTTATTCATATAATGGTCTTATTCTGTGTATGAGTAATGTTTGCTTTAATTCGTGACCAGAGACAATTGTTTTTGTCTGACATTTAATATATTTTATAGTAAAATCAGTCGTGATGAAGTGAGCAAGCAACGAGGAAGTCTTAAAGAAAATAGCAACAAAAACAATACTTCTACTCAGAATCAGAAATAGCTGTAATTTATTGGACACCTAATGAAGAAGGTGGGCATGGAAAACTTTAATTTAACACGACATAATGAAGGCAAGAAAGACAAGGGAATGCAGTGGGCCAACTCCTTGATGAGCTCGTGTGAATGGATGCTGGAACGGAGGACTGGGCAGCGTTTCTCTTTTTGCCACAGAAATTTAACATAGCAATTAGAAAATTAGTTATAATAATGAAAACAAGTTATGGTATAGACTAATCGAGTATCCCCCGAAAATACCCTAATTGTATGGTCAAGCTAAAATCCACAAAGTAGGCATCCCGATGCACCCCATTATATCAGATATTTGTAGCGCTACCCACAAACTGGCGAAAGGCATGCCAAAGATTCAAACACCTAGTTGGAGCAATCAGCCTGTCACATATTGAGAATTCAAGCTACCTGGTCTAAAGACTAAGGGGGAAAATATGACAGACAAACTCGTCTGTAATGTGGTTGATCCTGACCTGGTATCTCGACTTCAGTCACTTTCTCACCGACGTGACCTGGCTTCCTACTGTCTTTTCTACAAATATTTTCATGGCAACTCTTCTGATGAGATCTTTTCCCTCGTGACTCGACCACATGAATTCAATCATGCTACGAGACTGGCAACTAGATCACACCGTTATACTGTTGAACTAACTCGATGCAAACGCAACATCTAGTTGAATAGTTTTACTCGCACCTCTCACATGTGGAACTCTTTTCCGATTTCTTGACACCTACAATCTTTAAAAATTTAATGTGAATCGTTATCTACTGTCTTCCTGATTACTCATCTATTGTTCTCGCTCCTTCATAATGTTTCTGTTTTCTAATTCTTTCACACCCTTTGTGCATTAGTGGCTTTACTGCCTTGCTTCGGGTAAATGTGATTTAAAAAATTCAACGCCAATCGCCGTCTTCTGTCTTAATGAACCCTGTTCCTTTATTGTCCTTTCCTCACTTCTCTTCACAAAATTCTTTTCATTCTCTTTCACTCCCTGTACCCCCCCCCGCGTCTCAGTGGCATTGTCGCCTTGCTTGGGGTGAAAGGATTAAAAAAAAAACGATTGTTATTAGTTTCACGGCTTAAGAATTCAAAAAATCGCGTATAGCAATTCAATCATGCATACCCACGAAAATAACTTTTTAGTAAGAAATAATGTGTAAATATATATATATACATATATATATATATATATATATATATATATATATATTTACGCATAAATATATATATATATATATTTACGCATAAATATATATATATATATATTTACGCATAAATATATATATATATATATTTACGCATAAATATATATATATATTTACGCATAAATATATATATATATTTACGCATAAATATATATATATATATATATATTTACGCATAAATATATAAATATATATATATATATATATTTACGCATAAATATATAAATATATATATATATATATATTTACGCATAAATATATATATATATATATATATATATATTTACGCATAAATATATATATATATATATATTTACGCATAAATATATATATATATATATTTACGCATAAATATATATATATATATATTTACGCATAAATATATATATATATATATTTACGCATAAATATATATATATATATATTTACGCATAAATATATATATATATATATATATATATTTACGCATAAATATATATATATATATATATATATATTTACGCATAAATATATATATATATATATATATATATATATTTACGCATAAATATATATATATATATATATATATTTACGCATAAATATATATATATATATATATTTACGCATAAATATATATATATATATATATATATATATTTACGCATAAATATATATATATATATATATTTACACATAAATATATATATATATATATATATATATTTACACATAAATATATATATATTTATACATATATTTACACATATCAAGTTTGCGCCTGTTTTCATCAATTTTTTTCAGCGAATTATTGGAGGTACCTATATTAATATAGTCGTATCTATAAAAGTACATAAAAATTAAATATAGTGTCAAAAATGATTATAATAAAATAATAACAATTATAATTATTATTAATTCACTCATTCTAAACCAATGAGAATCGATCCCACTTTTCTCCTCTACACAAACAAACATGTGACACTAATTGGACAAGAAGTTCACACACAGGTTGTCAACACGTGCGTCAGTGAAAATTTCATCTCCTTTTCAGGCCATAATAGTAACATTTATCTTTTAGCACTCAAGAAAAATTTGAGGTATGAAAACCCCAGACATTTCTTGTATATTTCCAACTAAATTGCCTAGACATTCATTAGACACACTATATAAAAAACAAAAACATACGAGAAAAACTGTATACACTTTGCTTATTCTTTTTTATCATTCTGTCAAATTCTGATCCATATTTGACCCCAAACTCACAATTTTATTCAGTATTACTGTCTCTTATGTCTCCAACATTACATACCAACCAGATAATAAATAAAACTCATTTTGTTCTTTCCATGTCTTCTTGTTTCTCATTTTTATGACTATTTTTCTATATATAAATGTAAGCGGGGGGTTTATAATTATTTACTCACAAATTCTCCAACAAGATTCATACTTAAAATACTGAAATGCCCAAGATTATACATGCGCTGTGTGCGTGTGTGCATGTGTGCTGCTGCTGCTGTTTCAAACAGATCCTCTTAATTGTAACTGAGTACAAACTATAAAAACTGGTATTAATTTAGTTTTACTTGATTTTACACGAAACAAACTAATCAGTTAAAACAAAAGAAATTCATTCTCTCCTCATCTTTGCCAACAGAGAAGATCTTAAAAAAAAAGGCTTTAATGAAGGAAAAACCCCGAGTGAAACAAATAATGGTTGATTGATAATGAGTAACTGGCAGGGCCAGAACCGTTTATTTTACTGCTTTTTTTCTTTGTGGGGTGGGGAGTGGGGTGGATTGGGGGTGAAACAATGGAATAATTAAAGTGATAATAGGAACAAATGAACTGAAACAAAGCACAACAACTTCAGGCTAACTTTTTGCTCCTTTCATCTCTTTCCTTTCCATCAAACTTTTCTGTCTTGTGTTCTTTCTGCCTTTCTTTTAATCTCTTTCTTTCACCCCCGCCAGTCTCTCTCGGTCTCTCTCTTTTTGACTTTTCTTTTTGTTTGCTCTTTTTCTTACTTTCCTTTCCTCTTTTCTTTGCTTTTTCTTACTTTTACTTGTTCCTTCTTTTTTCTAGTTTTACTTTTATTTTCTTTCTTTTTGCTTTTTTGTTTGCGCTTATTTTCTCTTCTTTTTTCTTTCATTATTTCTTTCTTTCTTTCAACAGAAGAAATTCTTTATTGAAATATTTGTAATTCTCCTCAAACTACTATAACCAAAATCTTTATTTCAATAAAGATGTCTCTTTCATCAGCTACAAAGAATAAATTAAAAACTGTTTTTAAAAAAATATAATAAAAATATAGTGTAATCTGCAGTCTTTCCAATCAAAGAGTTGAAAAAAGAAGTGCTTTTTGAAATGTTAGTGAATACGATAAAATTCAACCAATCAAAACAATTGAATTGTTTTGAGATTGTTTTCTTAGCAAACTTGTTTATCCAATGAAAACAGTTTAAACAAAGCATAGCAAGATACACCCATGAATCAAAATTCTTGTAAAAAATGGTACACTGTTAATCTGACCAGCCTATGAAAATATTTAGATCTAAACTTTATCCAACATGACAATCTTTTGAACAAAATGTCAAAAACAAAAAATATTTTTAATATTTAAGAAAAAAACCCAAAACATCCAAAAAATAACAGCAAAATAACATTTGTCCAGTTTTATGCAACAATCTTTGTTTGAACTGAAAGAAAAAATGTTTCAAGATGAAACTGTTAACCGCCACAATGGTATTTTGGACACAAGAATACAATTAACATAAAACAAGATGGTGCCTGAAATTTCTCAGTTCCTTCTGCAAAACCCATTTTAGGATGATTCAGCTATTGACACCAACGCCCCCTTTCATGACCACAGGTCCCGGAACCACATGTGCTGCAGCTGCAGTAGCAATGGTGTTTCAACGTAGCCTGATGGAACCCAACCCTCCCCAGGCAAGTTTGAATTCAAAGTTTTCCTTCTCCTAAAATAGACACCAACAAGGGCTATAGGACCCAGTCTGTCTATTTATCTATACCTAGGGGAGAAGAAATATATATTTGTACCGCCAAAGATTCATTAGAAAATGAGCATAGATGAAAAAATGGACAACACTTTATTATAAAAATCTCCATGTTATTATTGAGGGGAAAGACCAAAGCATTTTCTGGTAATCTTTTTTAGAACCATCAAAATTTTGGTTAAAAAACTTATTTTTCTGGTGTCAACAAGAGACCAGAAATAAGTCTGGAAAAATCAGATAAATGTCAGATTTTAAAGAAACTAATCAGAATCTGTTCAGAAATGAATGAAATTATTTTTGCAACATTTCTTTTTTTAGAAAATTTTGAGAATTTTTTTTTTACATCTGTTACATCCATCCCACGAACTTATTTAATTTTATGAAATTTCAAGAAATTCATTTTTTGTAGCATTTAATATTTATATTAACTATAAGGACAAATCCTTCGAGAATTTAAATCATCAATTTTTTTTTTTGTCAGACACTCAGCTACAGAATATCTGCTCTGAATCCTAAAATAGAGAATGTAATGAAAGCAAGACATTATTTAATTAGAAAAGCTTTTAATTGTTTTTAAGAATAAAATATTTTATGGACACTATTGTTATGAGAAAATTTTTTTGATGAATAATGAATTATTACAAGAATTGTTTTCACTTTTTAATAATTTAATTAGAATAATATATAAACTTATATTAATTTGTAGCAGTCAAGTGATATTGTTATTAAATAAAAACTATATTTATTAATAATAAATGGAAAAGCTTTCTACAATTAATCAACCCCCAGTATTTTTAATTTTTTCTGTGTATGAACATGCAAATTTTTGTAAATATGGTCTTCCATGCACAACACTATCAGAAAATAAGTGTGGTAACTATAATAAATTTAGAATTTATTGGTATTTTTCTAAAACTTCAACAAGCATCTTTGTAAGTAAGACTATAAAGCTAAAGTACCTAAAATTCAATAAAATATTAGATTGCTTAAAATATTTTAAATTTTAAAGATTACTGGGTAGTCAAAAATATCTAAAAAAAATGGCATTTACATTGTATTCATTATGTAATTTTATAACAATTATCTACTTAGATAAATTTCTCAAACATCAGGTTATAGATAAGTGTTAACATAACATAAAAATACCCAACTCTGTACTAAAAGATTTTCTTCAATATTTTAAACTCAAAGTAATATTTGTTTAAATTCAGATTAATTAATTTTAAATCAAGTAATTTTTCTTAAATAATGTTTCAGAAAAGAACATTTTATTTTTGAAAGATTTTTTTAATTACAAGAATTATATTGAGTTGACAGATTTGTCAATATGAACATTTTAAAAATTTTACTGATAATCAGAAGAAAAAAATAATTCTAATCAATTTAAATTCAATTTGAAATGCAGCAAAGTCTTTTGATCATTGGAAATATTAAATTCAATCTATTAAGTTGCAATTAAAATAAAATAAAAGCTTCAAGAAAGATTTTTCATTTTAAAGCTTAGGTAGCACTTTTTTCAGGAGGTACCTATATATAAGGAGGCATGGTGGTGCAACAGATAGTGGCTCAGATTGAGGAATCAGAGAGCTGAGTTCAATTCCAGTAGGGTTCCATTACATTCACTTACGTGCTAATATCCTTGGGAAAGTGTATGAATCCTCCTCTTATCCCCCCAGCTATGGATAAATAGTAGGACAGACTGGCTTCTATAACTTTGGATGGCAACAGTTTTAGGAGAAATTAACTGAATTCAAAACTGGCCTGAAGAGGGTTGGACTCTTTCAAGCTATCTTGCCCACTTCTACTGTGGCTGCAGTACATATGGTGTCCCTAAAACTCTGATGGATCATGGAATTCATGTGGTATGTAGGTAAATGTGATACCGTGTGTATGTATGTATTTCCTCCACAAAAAAGGATACCTAAGGTTTAAAATGCATTTTTAAATATTATATATATATATATATATATATATATGTCATTCACAGACAGTACTGTTTCGCTGTATCACAGCTCCTCAGTGCAACCAAGCCTTCTCAGATGAATGCTTTCTACCTAATATACTTATATATATATATATATATATATATATATATATATCATTTTTTAATTTACCCCTGAAAAAGATCTTAGAAAAGGTTGAAAGTACTTGGGTTAAAAAAAACTATTTCATCTTAACATCGAGAAACTGATTAGACAACTGGACAGGATCAGTATAAAAATAAGTAAACACTATATATATATATATATATATATATATATATATACATACATGTGTGTGTGTGTATGTATTATTATTATAATGTATGAGTTATTAGGACACCAACACACTTGCAGTCTTTGTGGAATAGTTACCCTCTCGACAGCTGGTTTAGCCAGTCACGTGAGATCAGACCAGAGAGGTCAGGTGCAGACTCCTGTGAATGCAACCCTATCAGAAAGACTCGCAAGTTACTTGTGCAAGTTTTGTAAGTCTGTTGTAGGACTCAGACATCACATGATTGTACACAGGGACAGGCATGTTTCCAACATACGTTACACAGACAAACTTTGTTTGCCACGTGTGTAAGAGAGGTTGTAAAAGTGAAGATGACCTTAAGAATCACTTATGGGCCCATAACAGAACATTAGCTTGGGTATAAATGATGGAAATAATAAAATTCTGAATGAAAACACACACTCAAAAAAAGAAAAGTAAAGAGATGGCCGTCTTCTGCAAAGAAGTGACAATCATCAATGTATATATATTCTTAGTAAAAACTTATATAAATAAACCCTTTGAGTTTTATGACATCATGTGCAAAATAAACTAACAAGATTATTGTACCTTTAATAAAATTCCTTTTATCTCAATAATACGCACTCCCTGGAGTACTGCAAAGCCGTTAATACTCAAAGAGGACTGTAATTATTGCAATTCAATGAATGGGTGTACTACAGTTATGCAATAAGAACATATCTTCTTTAATTATTGCCATCCTTTGCTCTTAGAGGCCGGAGGACAATTCCAGACATCTTGTTTTTCCTCCTATCTTCTAATTACTAACATCCGCTGTCGAACCGCTCTTTAAAAACAGAAAAAAAAAAATTTTTTTCTATCTTTTTAATTATTTATTTTTGTCTCTCGCTTTTCATTTTTGTCCCTCCTTTGTTTGCTGAAGTGAAATAATGATCACTTTACCTTTTCTTCATTGCCAACAACTACATAAAAAATAAAATAATAATGTTGAAGACTTAAATGGAAAGAACTTGAGAAAAAAAAACAAATAAAAACAGTAAATGGGGGTCTCAGCAGAATTTCTTAATTTTATTTCAGGAAGTAATATCAACAGCATCAACATTGTCATAAGAAACATCATCATTATCATAAGAAACATTACACTTGGTCTCACTACTTTGCCTGAATATGGAGTATGCTTAAAGCTCTTGTGTTGCTATATTTTAAATAATCCTGCCTCTTTATAAAATAGAAACATCAAACCAAATACAAGAGAGAGCAAATATATTCAAAATATTCAATTATGACTGGAAAAAGGAAATTATTTTCAGCTGGAAAAAGAAAAGAGATTAGCACTGAAGTTAGGAAATTAGTCTCAAGTAAGCAAGATGACCTGGAATTGTCTGGGTTATTTCAAAAGTTGTTGAGCAATTAGGATTGGGTCGGTTGACTGTAAAAACAAAGACTGCTTTAAAATTTTGAAATAGCTTCCCTTCTTTATATGATAAAAAAAATCAGGCAAAAAGATAAATAAAAGCAAATTTAATCACAAAACATTAACTCTCAACGTGTCCACCATTTTGAAAGAAAAATTAATACATTCTTGAACAGTATGATTTCAATGATTTGGACACACTCTGATCATCGACTGAATAGAGTGTATAAAGTATATAAAACTATAATCCCAATGCTCTCTGCAGAAAATTATGCTATCATAGTCTCCTATGACACCCCTGGAGTTGCTGGCACAGTCAAACTACCTGAATGCCTCTTGGATGATTTTCATCTGGAAAAATAAGAGTTTTACATTGAAGTTAAGAAATTACTCAAGTTAGTAAGATGATCTGGCATCATTTGTTGATTATAGTTACTATTGGGTTCAGAGATAGTATAAAAGCAAAGTTTGTTTTTTAATTTAATAAAAAACATCAGGCAAAAATTTAAATAAAAAGAAATTTAATCAAAATACAACATTAACTTTCAACATATCCACCATTTTGAAAGAAAAATTAATACATTTTTGAGGCAGAATGATTGAAAGACAATCAAAGATTTAGAAACAGTTTTAAAAAATTCATATGTCAAAAATAAATATGATTTAAAAATTTGAAATATTATTATGGATTACTTGTAATTGCATGAATGAGTCCCAGTATAAAAATTACTGACTGATTTTATCATTGTGATATTTTTGCATTATATCAAATATTAAGAATATAGTAACTAGGATCTAGTAAATTGGAGGAGAGAGTTATCAATGATAATGTTCTAACTTTGAATCCACAGTTATCTCCTTTTAACCATCTCTCTCTGCTTTTTTTAAATTTTTAAATGTACTTTTTATCACATAAAATTTGAGGCACAAGCAAATTTTCATTCCAGAAATGTGACCCAGAGAAAAAAGTTTAGGAACCACTGTACTAAGACCTTTGTTGTGAACCTCCTTCATACAAAAAGAAAGAAAAGAAAAGAAAGATAATGCTTCCAATTGGGCATCGTAGTTCCTCAGGATAACCCTGACTGGATAATATATTAACACTTTCACCACAAGATCAGATATCAATCTTTTTGATCCAGTTTAACTCCTACAGAATGTAATGAAGGAAAGTGAGAAGAAAGGACAAAACATCAATTGCAAAACGACAGAATGCATGGTTGTTAGCAAAAGGGACAGTGCAACATGCAAATTACAAATTGGAAATACAGAAATCAAACAGATGCAACAATTTAGATATCTGGGATAGCAACAGATGTCTTCCAAAAGCTAAGCAAAGTAATAAGAAGCAGAAAAAATGTTAGAAAAAAAAGAAAATAGTGAATGGTTATGTAGTATCAATCCTCCACTATGGCTGTGAATGCTGGAAAATCTCCATAATGACGAAGAAGAGACTTGAAGAAAAAGAAATATGGTTCTATAGAAGAATGCTGAGAATACTATGGACTGAACATGTGAGCAATGATGAAATTCTAGAGAAAATGGCAACAAAAAGGACACTTAACACCAGGAAGAGATAGTTGAAATTTATGGGACATCTAATGAGGATCTTGGAAAATTTGATACTTACAAGACAGATTGAAGGCAAGTGAGACAGGAGGAAAGTAATGCACAACCTACCTGGCGAGCTTGAGTGAATAGATTGCATAGCAGAGTTTGAGGGAGATGGCAAAAAGGCAAAAGTTATTAAGAGCTACAAAGGACAGGAAATTGTGGAGAGCCATGATCGCCAACAAGATGAAAGGACATGGCACATAGAAGAAGATTATGATGCAACATAAGCTTCAAGTAAAGGAAAATTTTTGCTCTAGAATCTATCTTACATATCTTTAAGTCTATCATTTGTCCATGCTTAGAATATTGCTGCCACATATGGTTCAGTGCTCCTGCTATTTATCGAGAGCTCCTTGATAAAATCTAAAGAATAATCAGCAATATTATCAGTCTTGATCTGGTGGCTTAGCTTCAGTCACTTTCCCATTGCCATAAGGTTGCCTCCGTGTCTTTTCTATAAATACTGTCATGGTAATTTTTCAGATGAGCTTTTTCTATGGTACTGAGACATTTTGAATTTAAGTGCAGTACTAGTCTAGCAATGAGGTCTCATCAATTTAAAGTTGAGATAGCTCCCAGTTTCTTTTCTCAAACTTCTCACTTGTGGAACTCCCTTCTGGCTACATGCTTTCCAGCCAATTTTCATCCTTAAAAATTTAAATGCATTGTCAATCGCTATGTACTGTCCTCCTGATTATTCTTTTGTTCTTACTCCTTAATAATGTTTCTGTTTTCTAATTCTTCCACAGACAGTGACTATTCGTGTCATAGTAGCTTTACTGTCTTGCCTGGGGTGAACTTGATTAAAAAAAAATCAACACTGCCAGCATTTTAATACCTTGAAAGTAATTCTAAATAAAACTGTTCAGTTTGACTTGGGCAGAATTATAATCTTTGGTATGATGATAAACTACATCCGACAGCAAGGCCTCTGATCAGGAGATTGAAGCTTCTGAGAAGTGTGGGACCACCTCTTGACTGCTGTTGTTCCCAGGTCCATCCTGATCATGGATGGTAGCACCTGTTAGGGCCCCAGCTATGGGCAAATAGTGAACCTCCAAACAAAAATAAAAACCCTATCAAAGTATAAAAATTCTTTTTTATAGTAAAAATATCAGCAATATATTTTTATATTAAAAAATTACCAACAATACCTATTTATAGTAAAATTACTATCAATACATTTTACCTGTAATTGAACACATTCAAAATATTTACATTTTGGCATTAAATAACCCATAGAGGCTGATATACCACTAAACAAAATCAACCAACCAATGGAAAATTAATGATTGATGGAGATTTAATAATTAGACTGAGTTTATTTTATTTTCAAATTCTTAATTTCAGGATTCATTAAAAAAAAAATTTTTACATTTTCAGATGCACTGGAAATATTCAATTTTTTTCTCAAAGAACAAAGGAGGTTTTAAAAGCCAGAGGTTGGATTACTTATTGCCTTGCAGGGGACAAGACAATGTTGCTGTCAGTGTGATACAGGCATCAGTGTACTGAGATTTAATGTCACAATTACCAGTTCATAGCAATAACTTATATTTGAATTGGCTTAATTGCTTTTAAAAAAATAATTTCTCTTTTTTGAGTCCAATTCAGCAGGTGAAGCAATAAGGAAGTGGTTTTCTTAAGAGATTCTATTTCTAAGTTGATAAATATGAGTTTGTCAAAAATAGTATGAATAAAACAAGTCTTTTTTAAAAATTATTCTTCACACAATACGAGGCCCAAAAGTCATTCAAGATAGAGTATTACTAAATGATATTTTATAAGTGCATAAACAGAGGGAGCAGAGAGGGGTGTTGCAGCATGCATTTATACTTTAATTAAAGATAGTGACAAACAAAATTTACACATGCAAATGACGAGTCATCATTGTCAGCACATGCACAAGGAAATGGAATTAATTTCAACAGGGTGATATTTTCATGTTTTTATATAAAAATTTCAGTGATTAACAAAAAATACACTAGTATACATTTTTTAAATACTGTTTAAAATAAATGGAGCGTCTATTCAAATATGGGTATCCACTAAAAAAAAGTTTAAACTGATAAAGAAATATGTTGGATTAATAAGTAAAAATCTATTATTTCATTAGAAATTGCTTTGTTTCTTTTGGATATGAAACTGAACAGTTATGAACTTTCGGAATCCTGAATGGGAAAGATGCACTTAAAGGATGAGTATACAATCTTGTTTAATCCTGACACTCTTTGAAGTTGAATTCGTTAACGAACGTTGGATCTAACAGCAGTTTCTCTTGCAAGGGCAACATAGGTTTGAGTCCAACTGGAGGCCACATTTTTCTTTAATTTCTCAAATGTTTAGGCTGGTAGACAAAATAAACTACTATTTAAAATAAACAAAGCATCTACTCAAATATAGATGTCCATTGAAAATAACATTTAAACTGATAAAAAAATGTTTGATTAATAAATAAAAATTCATTATTTCTTTAAAAACTAGTGAAATTATAAATTTTAGAAATTAGTATGTATGCAAATATAGGTATTTGAAGAGAAAAAAGACATTGAAATTTAGTAATTAGGAATTGTGTGAGTGATACATGTATATGCATGTGTGGGGGGTGTATGTTTGAAAAAGGTCAGTCACCTGGGGAAAGATGTTCCCATGCCTGGGGAAAGTCCCAGGCTGGTGTTACTTCTACTGCATGCAGGAAAAAAGAGAAAGAAAACAGGAGTGCCCTGTTTTTATAGCTGTTTAATAGCACCACCTAACAGTGTCTTGATGAATCAAGTGAGGGTAACACACAAATGCATATTATGAGGATATGTAGGATAGATAAGAGATGACCTTTGACTTGAAGAGGTTAAGATTGTAGGGATCAGGGAAGCATCCTCTTGGGAATCTGTTCCATAATGCAACAGTTCTGGAGGAAGAAGCTGTCTGAGTGAAATTTCTTTCTAACTAATGGAATATGTAGGTAATGGCATATGACCAAAAGTAATTCTTAGCTGTGAAGGTCTGAACTGCTGGAAGAAAGGAATGTACTTTGCTTGAACATCTGCCATGAAAATAGTGATAGATTAGTGAGAGGCTAGCAATGTTTTGTCTGTGGGAAAGGGGTTAAAGGGTGGAAAATAGTTCATCACCCACAAGGCCAGAGAGATGCTTTTGAACTCTGTCAAAGTTGGAAAGAAAGGGACGATTGGGTAGTTACAACCTAGATATGGCAACAACTTCATTTTAGATCTGATTTGCTCATATAAAGACAGAGCCTGGCAGGAGGAGTCAGGGATTTTCTTGAGTAGTACATGCAACTGATAATTTTCTCAGCATCTTTAGGGATGGTCTCTATATACAAGTTCTTCATGAGGTCTGAAGTGAGCTTCAGTTCCAGTAGACATTGCAGATAAGGATCCTCATTGAGAGTACAATTGTTCATCCTGATTGAAGAAAACTCAGTGTTTGCTCGGTGATGATGAAACATTACAATCTTGATCTCAGAGATATTGAATGTTATAAACCTCCATTGGACTGTGTAAGCTAGGTAAGAGGAGAGATCTGCTGCCTGGCTCTGATCAGTTTTGATGGTGTTCCCATAAACCGTGGCATCATCTGCCTATATATTTACTTGTGATTTGAGAATGTTCTCAGGAAGATCATTAATACACAGCAGAAAGAGGGTAGGCCTGAGGAGAGAACTTTGCAGATGCCTGCATTGATCTCAGGAACAACTTCCAAGAAGATGTTTCCCCAGATCACTACAATCTTAACCTATTCAAGTCTAGGGTTAATCATTATCTTCCCCACTGATCTGCATAAAATATACTTCTTATTTTGTAACCCTCTACCTCAAGTGGCCCCTGGGCCTTGTACAGAGTGAACCAACCTCACTGTAAAAAAAATAAAAAGAACTTCAGAAAGTTGGCCATTAAGAATATCTTTCATGTACCTAATCTGATAGGAAGGACTTGATAATCAAGAAGGCTCTTCCAGAAATGCCATAGCCAGAGAGTTTGTGTAGCTGCCTCCTATGCCACACCTGGTCAAAATCCTTTGAGGTACCAAAAGCAGTTTCTTTAATAATGGATTTATTATCAAATGCTTCACTGATTAGTGATGGTTAAGACATCAGTTGTGAACCTTCTTCTTTATATGCCATGTATCTTCAGGACGGAGGCAATCATGGCTCTCCACAACTTCCAGTTCCTTATAGCTCTTAATAAACTTTGTCTTTCTGTTATTTCTCTTAAGCCCTATTCTGCCATCCATTTACTCAAACACATCAAGTATGTCATGCATTGCTTTCCTCTGTCTCTCTTGCCCTCTATCAGTCCTGTGAGTATCAGATTTTCCAAGCCCTTCATCCTCATTATATGCCCCAGAAATCTTAACTATCACTTCCTGATGTTAAGTACTAGTTTCCTTTTTGTTTCCATTTTCTCCAAAACTTTGTCATTGCTCACATGTTCAGTCCATGATATTCTTAAAGAGCAAAATCCATATATTTTGTAAGGAGGCTGTTTCTGTTGAATCTTATTGTTGATAATAGCCACCAAATATTTGCTGATGACACTGAGGAAGCTGATGGGATGATACCATGATGGGTATGAGTGATCACTCACATACATGTAAACTCGGCATACAGCTGATACCTTGGTTAGACCTGTTATGATGAATGTCATTGAGTCAGATTCAGTAGGGAGAGCAAGAGACCAGAATCGGGTAGTTTTTGTTAAGAGATTGTATTTGTGAAAGTGATAAATATTTGTAGTCTTTCAGAGAAGTTAAGTCCTGGCTTGACATGACATGACTTCTGAGCTGGAGGCAGAGACCTGCAATTACTCAATGTCAATGGCCTCCTCAACAGGTAAACATGTGATTGGCCCAGCTGTACTTGAAATACAACCATTAGAGTAGCATTTTTTAAATTAAATCTAATCAAAATAGAAAGCAATTTACTAAGATGAAAATGTATAGAAAGTGCTTTAATTGCTAGATCATCTACAGTAAATTTATGCCTAGGGTCTTACAACATTTTACCTTTTTTGGCAGGTTTTCTATTATAACAATGTGGGATATTTAATAAAAGTGACAGAAACATGAAACAAAAGAAAAAGAAACTACATGAAATCTGCTAGACTATAGCTAAAGCGTTTATTAAAAAAAAATTAATTTAAATTTCTCAGCATCCCCTTTCCTTTGTGCACACATGTTATCACAACAAGTTAAAATTCATTTTAGTCCAATGGAATCCTAAAGGACAACAAAACTCATTGCACAAAACTTTTTTACTTTGTCGTACTTTTTCCTTAAAATTCTTCTTGATATATAAAAATGTATATATATCGTTTTCCCATAATTATAACTCAAATATTAAAATTAGTAAAATTACTTTCTTTCACTCACTTTTTATCTCTTTGTTTATATATATATATATATATATATATATATATAGTCAATAGTGAAATTATTCGTACACCTATCAATTTTAAATATTTTTATCCATTTCTCAGAAACTAATGCCTGTATGATGCCAGGTTTTTTATATGTTAATAAGCACAAAAAAGGAATATAAAACTCAATTTTCAGAACAATAGGTTAGATAAAACAAATTTGCCAGGCAAATTATGCAAAACAGGAAATGACAAAATTATTCGTACAGTATGAAAAATAACAAAAAAATGAACAATTTTCACAATATTAACAGCCAATAGCATGGCCTCTCATCTTTATAACCTGCTGCAATCATTTTCTAAAATTTTTGATGAGATTTGAACAAATCTTTTCTGGGATTTTCTTCCATTCTTCAATGGTTACACGTTCTAATTCCTGAAGGTTTTTTGGTACTAATGATTTATTCAAACTTTTAATTCTTACCATAGATTTTCAATAGAATTCGAGTCAGAACTCATTGAAGGCCATGGCAGAACTGTAATCTTCTTTTTCTGAAGCCACACAATCACTGATTTAGACACATGTTTGGGATCATTATCTTTCTGGAAAGTAAATCGCCGACTTAGATGAGGATTTTGCACTGATAGTTGTAGATTTTTATTCAGAATTTTGATAGTCTTCAGATTTCATTATTTCTCTCATTGCAATTAATTGTTCAGTCCCCCTTGAGCTAAAACAACCCCAAAACATCAAGCCACCTCCATGTTTTAATGTTGCAACTGCATTCTTTGCGAGGAAAGCCTCACCTTTCTTGCGCCAAATTTTCTGTACATCATTATGTTCAAAAAGCTCAATTTTTATTTCATCACTCCACATTACTTGTTCCCAAAAGCAATTTTCTTTGTCCATGAACATTTTGGCAAAATTAAACTGAACAACAATGTGACATAGTTTGTGAAGAGGGGTTCATCATGGTCGGTTTCCATACAGCTCATTTCAATTTAAACAACATTGTATTGTGCGAGTATTTACACTGATATCCATCATATCCAAAATTTGGCAATGTCTTTCAAAACAACTCTTGTGTTTTTATTAACCTCTTCACACAAGTTTTCATGCAGTTCTCAGTGATGATTTGGGTTTTCTTCTCTGCCCAGGCAAATTTTCTGTTGTGTCAAACTGTTTAAACTTCTTTATAATGGATTGTACTGTAGATCTAGGGATAGATAACTGGTTTGAAATAGTTTTGTAACTATTTCCGAACTTGTGGGGGTTAATAATTTTCAGTCTCAAGTCAACGCTAAGCTCCTTTGTCTTTCCCATTGTGTTGTTAACATAAGAATAAAAAATGGTGACACTCTATGCACCACGTGATGTTCTTTGCTGGAATTATCACAAATATTCTACTGAATAAATAGTCTAGAAGGCTTCACCAATAAAATAAATTACTTATACTTACACGAATTAATCAATTTAAAACGAAATTTCCTACTGTACGAATAATTTTGTCTTTTCCTATTTTGCATAATTTGCTTGTCAAATTTGTATTTAACGTATTGTTATGAAAATCAAATTTTATCTTCCTTTCTTTGTGCTTATTAACATATAAAAACCTGGCATTAGTTTCTGTGAAATGGATAAAAATATTCAAAATTGATGGGTGTATGAATAATTTCATCATTGACTATATATATATACATATATTCCTTTTTTTTTAAAATCATTTCACCCCAAGGAAGGCAACAAAGCTACTAAGATGCAGGGGTTACTGAGTATGAAAGGATATAAGGAAAAGAAAACATTAAGGCGCAGGAACAATAACAGAATAGAAATCAAAAAGATAGAAGAAAACGATTGGTATTGCATTTAAATTTTTAAGGATCATCTTGGCTGAAAAACCAGATGTCAGAAGAGAGTTCCACAAGGGAGAAGTGCGAAGGAAGAAATTGTTAGCATAGAACTTATGGTTACATAGTAAAAACTAAAAAAAAATTTTTAAATTGAAAAAAAACATAAGTCAATGAGAGGAGCGGGGAAAAAAAGATTTGAATGGAAGAAGATTAAAATAGAAAAGGGAAAATGTAAAAAGGAAAATAGGAGAAAAATCTGGAGAAATTGCAACTGAAGTTAAAATGATATTGAGAGAGAATCAAATTTGAGTTGTAGATGAAGGAAGGAGAAAAGAGGAAAATGAAAAAAAAAAAGGAAAAAGAGACAAAAAGAAAAAGAAAGAATGAGAAAGAATAAAGGAAGGAAAAATAAGGAAGGAAAAAGAGGAAAGTGAATGAAAGAAAAAGAAGTGTGGATAAAAGAGGAAGGAATAAGAAGAAAGAAAGATGAAGGAGAAAGAAGAAAGGAGGAAAAAAGGAAACTGAAAAAAGAAAGTATAAAATAATAGAAAAAGAAAAACTTAAAAATGAGAGAACATAAAAATAAAGAAACAAAAAATGTTTGCAAAAAGCAAAGTTTAAACCTAAAAAAATACAAATTTGTAAAAAAACAAAATGAAGCCAGATCTTACTGAACAAAAATTCTCCTTTAAGAAATATGCTTAAGAAAAAAGAAATCATTTAATGTCATGTGCTTCTTATTGAATTGCACCTTTTTTCTTTCATTATTTTCTATTTTCTTACATTATGTCTACCTGTATCTTCAACAGAAAATACATACAATACAGCACACATCCTTAGACATCAGTAGCCAGTGTTATATAACCATAGGCAATTATTATATAGGTACAAGAATCAGCATGACAGCCCAACCCTGTCTTGCTTAAAGCTGTATCAAGCAATAATGTTCATTATCAGTTGACATTAACTATTTTAGGCCCACAAGGGAAATAGGAGTGGCACAGCCAGATTTAACTAGCTGCTCTCCCAACATCATTGCCATAAAGAACATTCTTTTATTTAATTTTTATAGAGATTATAAATAGATCATCATCATCATGATCATCATCATTAATATTTTCTTCATTCCTAACATCTCCTTCATTATTATTATTATTATTACTGAATCTTCACACCAGAGATTTTTGATGGACTTCACTGGGTATCAAGTAATTGATTCAATATAATCATTCCACTTCATGTCAGTGGAAAATATGAGACCAAGAAAGTGCAATGAGTTGCTTTCCTGGAAGTTAGCATCAGCCATACTGATAGAAAGCAAAAGTAGTTCTTTCTCATGATTAAAAGATAGCAGTTTAATTTTGGAAGCATTAAAATTTACAAGCCATTTCTTGCCCCAGTTAAGAACTTATTGGATGTCATTTTCAAGCTCAGCTGCCAGTTTGATTTTATCTGATATATCGGACTTACTATTAAGACAGGAGTCTGACAGTTTTGTCATCAGCATAAATACCGAGTTGGGAACTGATGACATTGGCAAGTGTGTTGATGAAGATAAGAAACAATGTAGGTCGAAGGATAGAAGCCCAGAGGAACAACGTATTAATGTGAAAACCAATTTTCATTACACAATATTCTTTACAAAATTTAGTCTAGCACAAAGCTACAATATGGAGGCTTTATTCTTCTATGTGCCACTTCCTTTCAGGATGTGGATGATCATGGCTCTCCACAACTTCCATTCTTTGTAGCTCTAGTTAAGGTTTGTCTTTTCACTCACTCTCCATCTTTTTCTGCCATCCATTTACACAAGCTTGTTAGGTAGGACACTTGCTGTTTCCTTCTGTTCTGCTTGTCTTCAGTCTGTGTTCTGTAAATGTTTCCTTCTGTTCTGCTTGTCTTCAGTCTGTGTTCTGTAAATGTTTCCTTCTGTTCTGCTTGTCTTCAGTCTGTGTTCTGTAAATGTTTCCTTCTGTTCTGCTTGTCTTCAGTCTGTGTTCTGTAAGTGTCAAATTCTTCAAGTATTCTCTTCCTCATTATGTATCCTGGAAGTTTGAACTTACTCTTTCTGATTTTTAAGTATAAGCGTCCTTCTAGTTTGTATTTTTCTTAAAACCTCTTCGTTACTTCCACAGGGAATGGATAGAATGCTTTACTCTCTACACATGATCAGCCATGCCTGGAGGATACAAATATTGTGATAATGATAACAAAGATGAGGACATTAGTTCGAATGTGAATAGTGTAAATAATGATAACTCCTCATCCCAGAAATTCAGGCAGAAATTAATAATTATAGTTAAGCCTGGCTCAAAGCCATAAGAATAAGCTCTCAATTTGTACCATAATTTTTTAATTAATATTTTAATATTTATATTACTTTAGTTTGGGATTAAATTATGTATTTCATATTTTAAATAAGAAGGCAGTTATGAATGTAAGTGTTTTCTTTTAATTTTGTTAACATTTTTATAGTCATGTATGTTGGTTTGGAAAAAGAGCAATTCTTTCAGGAAGAGAGATATTTGAAAAATTTCAGGGCACAGATTTATATTTTCATAAGATTTGATAACTGTACTCTCAAGAATTTTCCATTTAAGTAAATTATTTTCTTAATTCAAAAGTTTGTTATTCTTTAGATCAAAGTTGTTGAATATTTATGAGCATTTTTTAAAATTAAAAGTTTTGAAAAACTAACATTTTTAGTATTGTTTACAAAATGAAATCTTTACATTTGCTTTGATAAAGTCCATCAAAGGACAAAACATTTAAGATAAGTTTTCCTTTTGTCTTTATTCACATTGTCCTTTTACAGTTATATTTTTAGTTATACTCAAATTTTACACACACACACACACACGCACATATATATATTTATTATACACTGTTACATTAGAACATGTAAATATCCACTACAAAATTGTACATTTTGTTTCAACATTAAAATCAAAGTTTCTTAAAGTGTGTAACGATGATAGTACAAAACGATTTTATTCAAAATTGCAATTAATGAAACACTACTTCACTTTCCATTTTTGGAAAATTTTCCATAAAAGGTAAAAAGAAAAGAAGATAAGAAATCAATAAAAAAAATGAAAAAGGAAAGAAAAAGAAAAGATAGTCAAGAGAAAACGCAGGAAATTAACCTTATTACTAAGAGAAAAGACAAAAAAGTAAGGAAAGAGAAATATAGAAATATATTCAAAATTATCCAAGATTCATAAGAGGAGGAAAGTTAAGAAGAGAGGAATAGAAAGATGTTGATACAAATTAAATCAGTGAAATTTTGTTGAATCAGAGAATTCAAATTTGAACAGAAAGTTAGAAATATGTTATATATATATATATATATATATATATATATATATATATATATATATATTTGTCATCCACAGACAGACTGTTTCGCTGTTTCACAGCTCATCAGTGTGGCTAGACGTCCGGTTGCCTCTAGCTAGGATCGAAACCCGACTGAATTTGCGTCAGTCCAAACTTCTCCCACTAAGCCGTCAGCTTACGGTACGGGATAAAGGTGAATTTTAGCGTGTTTATTTTTAGATTCAGATAAACACACAGTGACTGAGAGTGACTCAATTCTATCAAAGAGTCATGCAGTATTAGCTTAAATAGTCACTGTTTACAAATTCACACCTCAAACCAGAGGGCTCAACTGAAATTAATTTTTCAGGAGCTAATATATATATATATATATATATATATATATATATATATATATATATACACACATACATACACACACACACAAATGTGTTTTACAGTTGAGCTTATAGATTTTCAATATTCCCAAAAGTCCATACATCTAAGTAAGAAAACACAATTGTGCTAAACAATGTAGTTTTAGGTCTTCTTGTTTTCACTCAAAGGGACTCTATTCTTCATTTGTGATGACATTTATTATTTAAATTCAACACTATTAAAATCAAGAATAATTGAAAAAGGTTTTTTTTTCACGTTCAGAATACAACCAACTGATTGACTGGCCAAACAATTCTCCTCATTTGAAGCTTAAAAAGAAAAATGACTGCCCTCCCCTCTGGCCAGTAAGCTTTGGGTCATTGTTAGATTTGTTTTCTCGACCTACATCACACAGTGATTCAATTTCTCCTTTTTGTTGCCTTGAGGTACACACATCCATCAACATAAAAGTTTACAAAAACGCTTGCTGAATTTTGCACAAAATAAAACCCCAAGACACACAAAGAGATAAGGGTTTGAAAATGAATACAAAAAACAAATATCTTAATTATTGGATATATCCTGTGTTGGGAGGAGGACTGGCTTTCAGAGGAAATGGTTTGTGATTTTGTAAAAAGAAACATAGCATTTGAAAACCTCAGAGTTCAAAAGACCCTCTTCTCAATTGTATAGAGAAATGATTTTAATTAGTTTGGGGTGATTTTGGAATGACGGCTTTTTCAAGAATTGTTGAAAGTTAATTTGAAAAAGTTTAGTTAAAAAACGCATATGCCCACACACACATGTGTAGTAAAATAAAATAATTCACCTCACTTATCCAGGCATTTAGTGTCATCAATACATTTGCTTGTGCAATTTTCAGTGGATTTTGTCGTAAATGAAAGTTGTTTATGTACAGATTCATTTTTTTCTGAGAAAAAAAAATTATTTTTATAATAAAGTAAGTTTTATTTTTAAATAATTTTATAAATACCATAACATTAATGTTCAAGATAAAATTTTGAATATTTTCAGTTATATAGGTTAAAATAGTAATTTCTTGTGTGTTGAGTATCTATCTATCTATCTATATATATATATATATATCTGTCACTCCTTGCTTAAACTTTCATCTAAGTAGCCAAGAAAGAATATTGTTGCCTGTCATCCTTGTATGTATCTCTTTGAATTTCATTCATTATTCATTTTCTTTATTTTCTCTCTCTTTCTCTCTCTGTCTTTCTCTCACTGTTTTTTTTTGCTGTTAATGTTTCCTTCCTTTTTATTTTTTTGCTTTTTCCTAATTGAATTTATTTCACCCTCTTTTCCCCCCTTTTTGAAAACTTTAAATATTATGTCTTTGGTGATTTTTCAGGTTCATACAAACATTGGATGTTTTTTTTTTTTCCCTCGTGGCTCACAGGCATTCGGGTGATTCTCTTCTACAAGAAGTGAATGTTGGACTTTAAGTTAAAACTTTACATTTACATTCCAGATTCTTTATCCATAGCCCCCCCCCCCCAACACATTTGTTTCTCCATTATCCGCCATTACCCTCTCTTCCCAATGTAACTTTTAGACCTTTAGCCTGCAAGCGATCTATACATACATAACTTGGCTTTCCAGTTGTTTCCAAGCCCATGATTATTGTTGTCTGTTTCTTGTGTGTGTGTGTGTGTTTTTTTTTTTTTATAGGAGTAGATAGGCTTTCCTATTGCCCTGTTAATACTCCTCCCTCTTCTTTTGAACAGGAGTAGAGGTTCAGCTCTTGTTTCCTGTTTAGAAAGGGGTTCCTGGATCCTTTCCTTTTCTCTGGCCTTAGTAGTAGTGTTGTAAAAATCTTGTGATGTGTGCAGTTTGTGGCAACATCTCTTCATACTGGTTGCTGTTCCCCACTGGTAGTTAGGAGCCTGAACTCTTGTGTAGCATCTTAAGAGGCTGCTCTGATCAAAAGTTGTACAATATTGGGGTTTTTGCAGTGCCATCTTGCACATGGGCATACACTTCCAGTGGGAAACCCTGAGGCCACATTATGCTGCAGTCTGCACCAGTTTCTTTCTGCTCATAGCACATAATTTAAACCAAATAAATAAATGAATAAACAAGTCACTCCCACCAAAATAAACACCAGAATGGATTACCCACAATGCACCACTAAGCCATATATGTAAATAGTCGAGAAAAAAATCCAACACTCCTGGTGTGATGATTGCGTCTAGCGTGAAACAGCCTGTTGCCTCTGAGTGTTGACTTTTATGTTCACTTTTATATCTATATTTATTTATATAAATATATATATATATATACACATACATATATATGTACATATACATACACGTACATACATATACATATATATACATATATATATACATATACATACATATAGAAGCTGTTGTCTCATGAAGCTAGTATGATCATCACTGACATGTCCAGTCCATCAGTTAAACTTCTCTCCCCAAAACACTGCATTCATTTCTTGTGTGAACGACAGTGGCTCATAAAACAAGCCATCAATCTGCATTTCGTGTTATATATATGACATAGCAAATCATCTTCAGGTGGTGGAAGTTGACTTTGAACATCATCACTTCCAGTGTGTCTTTTTATATACCTTGTGAAGCCCGACCTGGACTTCCACACCCTAGTGCAGAGTGGGCATTCAAAGCATGCCATTACGAAATCGTCATATGCAATAGACTGTTGGTGTTGGTGTGATTTCTGGTGACTAATCAAACCTGCCTTGGACAGTCATATCCGATTGCAATGGGCACATGGCCAGGTTGGCACCTCATGGGAATTCAGGGATCCCTTTCCAACCCCTCTCTTCAGTTTTCCATATTTTTGTGATACCTCATGGAAGATCTTAACGACATCAGCAATACTAGCTCTCCATGAAACCAGGTCTTCCTGCTAGAGTCTCCCAGTTATCCAGACCAATATTGCACTTGTATAGTGACTCTTTAATGCAATCTTTGTAATGAAGATTTGGCTTGTGCTGCAGTCTTTTTCCAATTCTAATTCTGCGTACATTAATTGTTTTGGCATTCTGTCATCTGCCATTTGAATAGCATGGCCTGTCCATCGCAATCTGTATTTGTGTATAATTGCTTTCATAGACAGTGAATTGTCCCTTTGTAGAACAACAGTATCAGGGGTGTGAGACATCCAGTGGATTTCAAGGAAAGACCAAAGCCATCGTTGATGAATATGTTCCAGTATCTTCAGATATCCATACATTTATTGTTTTGGCATTCTCTCATCTGCCATATGAATAGCATGGCCTGTCTATCGCAATCTGTATTTGTGTATAATTGCTTCCATAGAGAGTGAATTGTCCCTTTGTAGAACAGCAGTATCAGGGGTGTGAGACATCCAGTGGATTTCAAGGAAAGACTCAAGGCAACATTGATGAAAATGTTCCAGTATCTTCAGATATCTGCGATAGATTACCCATGTGTCACATGAATATAGTAGAGATGACATAATGCAGGCATTATATATTTTAATTTTTATCTGCTTTTTTATGCCCTTCTGATTTCAGACATGGAACTTGTGTGCTGCAAATGCATTGAAGGCTTTCTTAATCCATAATGCTATCTCATCATCAAGGGAGCCTTGATGCCTTTATATACAGAATTCCTTGGGCAGGTTGATCCATCACCACTGCCTTGTCAAGGCTGATGGACAGTCCAAAAGCCTTACATGACCCTGATAGTTGATCCACGAACTCCTGTGCATGCTGAATTGTGTGTGCAACCAGGTCACAGTCATCGGCATAGAGAAGTTTGTACACTAAACTAAAAAAGACTTTTGTCTTTGTTGCAAACCTATGTATGTTGAAAAGTTTGCCAGTTGACCTGTATCTTATTATAATACTGTCATGGTAGTCCTTGAATGCATCAAGAAGTACAATTGAAAAGTAGATAGAAAACAGTGTAGGAGCCAGAAGATCTCTCTGCTTGATTCCATTTTCAACCTTGATGGGCCCCATAAGCATACTGCCAAAACTGATACAGGCTTCCATACCATCATGAAAGGACCTCAGAATCCTGAGATATTGGGGTGGGAGACAGCCCAATTTTGAGAGGATTTTCCAAAGAGCAGCATGATTAACAGTGTCAAAAGCCTTCCTCAGATCTACAAATATTTGATAAAAGTCCAACTGTTGTTCACAGCTCTTTTCCTGGATTTGTTGTGCTATGAAAATCATATTTGTGGTCCCTCTGTGTTGGCAGAAACCACACTGTGACTCAGGCAGTATATTTTCAATTATTCTCTGGTTTAATCTTAATAGGAGAACAGAGGCTAAGATCTTACCTACCAAAGAAAGGAGTGCAATCCCTCTATAATTACCACATAATTCCCAGACACCTTTACCCTTATATATAAGTATCATTGTTGCATCCCTCTAATGTTTTTGGCACTTTTCCATCTCTCCAAATCTTTACAATAAGATCATGCATAAGTTGACTTAAATGTGTTCCACCGTAATGGAATATTTCAGCAGGATGGTCATCAACCCCAACAGCTCTGCTCATGTTGAGTCCCTCCATGCCATGCAGATCCTCACCCAGCAATGATTGGCTGTCAAGTTCTACCACTATAGGTCTTTGGGATATTTTCTCAAGAACCTCAGGGTCAACATTTGAAGGCTTATTCAGTAGTTCATCAAAGTGTTTCTTCTATCTCTTGGCCATGCCATCCATGTCTGGTGAAGAAGGATGTGAGTGTCACACAGCTTGGTGATGAGGAATATGAGTGTCACATAGCTTGATGAAGAAAAGTGTGAGTGTCACATAGTTTGGTGAGGAAAACCAGTGAATGAGTAAGGGAATCTCTTTGAAGCTGTGCTGCCATCAGTATTCATCTCTATCTCCTTACTGGTTTTGTTTGTCTAGAGACTTTACTTAAATACTCTTCAAAGGGATCACGAAGCAGGTTTTTTATTATCAGTGGGAACGTGACCCATTAGTTTGAAAATGTTAAATATATATTTTCAAAGGATTGATTTATTAACTGGAAGGATGCATGGATCCTCTGACACAGAAGCCATTTTTTGTCATTTGATGACTGACTGTCTTGATCTTCACTCCACAAATCTAACACAAAGTTACAAGCAATAAGCACTCAGTGTTAATATTTTCTCATACCAATTTGTGATGCCTTCTAAAAACTAAGCAAATATTAAAAAAATATGAAAATTTCATCAGAAATGAAGAAAAGAGTGCTTAACTGCTATTTAATTTCAGTCTTTCTATATGATAGTGAATTTTGGACAATTTGCTCACAGATGAAGAAGACACTTGAAACAACAGAGACATGGTTCTACAGAAGGAAGTCAAGAATACCATGGACTTAACATGTGAGTAATAAGGAAACTTTAGGGAAAATGGAAACAAAAAGGACACTTACACTTAGAATCAGAAAGAGATAGTAGAAATTTATAGGATACATAACAAGGAAGGTGGGCTTGGAGAATTTAACACTTGCAGGACATATTGAAGGAAAGAGGGGGCAGAGGGAGACAGCAAATAACTTAGCTGATGCACTTGTGCAAATGAATGGCAGAAAAAGAATTGGGAAGGATGGTGAGAAAACAAACTTTATTAACTACTGCAAATAATAGGAAGTTGTGGAGAGATATGATCACCAATATTCTGAAGGGACACAGTACGAAGAAGATGATATCATCATGTTAACTTGTTATCATGAGATGCCTAGTATTGAGAAATACAGACTCTACTTTCTTGGAAAATTGTTGAAACAATTTTCCTATACATATCTTCTCCATTTTGGCTTTGTACCAAATTAATCTATGCTTAGTAAATATTGATAAATCAGAAGAAGATGGTTATAGAAATTATTCAAAGTTGATTAATTCTGAGAGAGAAAAGGTTATAGAAAAGAAAATGGACTTCTTAAAAATCTTGCATCAAAAAGAATCAAACTTGGACACTTTATATCTTCAGACATGTAATTTTTCTATTCTTGTATTTTGCAACTTTCACATCAAAGTAGATTAATTCCTTGTATTTGTTTCAATTTATTGAAGTTTTTTAAGATAAAAAAAGAAGAATCAAACTAAGGCAAATTGTATGATATGACTACAAAGAGATGAACTAAAAGAAAGACTCAAAGATAAGGCAAAGATTGGATGAACTGAAAGAAAGAAGAAAAAGAGGCAGAGATAAGGCAAGATTAAATGAACTGAAAGAAAGAAAGAGTCAACAATATAAATATTACAGGAAATAAAAGATAAATAGATAGAAAGAAAAAAGATTACAGGAAAACAAAAAATGGAAGATTAACTAAAAAAAATATAAAATAAACATGGAAAAAGAAAGAATAAAAATGTAAGAAAAAGTAAGAGAAAACTGAAAGAGATTAAATTAAAGAACAGAGCAAAGTGAGAATTGAAAAAAAAAGAAGAAAAAAAGAGTGCAAAAAGAAGGGAAGAAAAGAAAAAATCAAATGTAAAGCAAAGATATGATGAAGTGGAAAGATTACATAAAAAAATACAAAAAAAAAGAAAGATTAGGTGAAAATGAACAAAAAAAGCAAAGATTAGATGAAAAAATAATAGAAACAGTAAAAAGAAAGAAGGAAAAAAGAAAGGGAGTAAAAAGAGAAAACTGAATTAGAAAGAAAGAAAGAAGCAAATGAATGAGAAAATTGAAAGATGGATTAAATTAAAGAAAAGGGTAAAGTGAGAATTTGTTGGTGAAAGAAAAAAATGATACGAAAGAAAGAAAATAATCTCAACATCAATCAGTGAAAAATCAGTAATCGTTTCCATATTTGGAACATACTTGTTTTAGAAGCAGGATTTTTTCATGTTATTTCAAAGAGTTATTGCATTTTTCTAAGAATTACGTAAACTTTCAAGCAACCAGTTTTATTTCCTTCCCATAAAAAGATATATACAAACACACACCTTGCATCTGCTCAGAACATATGCATATATGCACACCCACAGGCTAACATATATGGTTGGCTATGGGGGAAGGAGGAGAGCACATAACTGAACCAATATCTTCTTGATCGTAGACTTTGTCCATTAGACAATTTGAGGTGCAAAAGATGAAGATAATCCTGAAAAATGTACTTGTAGATCATAAATATTTGATTAAAAAATAAGAGGTAATGTTTGGTTTGATAATATTTTGTTTTCTATTTGTACCACCTTCAGAACAGTATCGATGACAGTGAATTTTATCTATTTGTAGAAGTATATGCATGCTAAATACGACAGTAAATAGAATCAAACAGAACAAAGATTATGGAAAATTAACATATATAATGACAAAGTATAGATAGAATATTGGGTAAAAAATAAGTAGAATCAAATGAAGAGAGAAAACATCTACTCAGCCAAGCTGAGATTTCACCCCAAACAAGGTGATAAAGCCACTAAGACACTGGGAATTAGGAAGAGGAAAAGAAAGAGAGAAAATGATATTAAGGAGAAAGGACAATAAATAAATTCAAGGAGATAGATAATGATGATTGATATTAAATCTTTGAAGATTATAGTTTACAAGAAAACATGAAGCCAGAAGAAAGTTCCACAGCCAAGAAGTGCAAAAAGAATCTATTTGCATAGAACTACAGTTATAGTGAACAATTTCAACAATAAAATAATGAGACCTAGCTGCCAATCTAGTAATGCAGTTAAATTTGAGAAGTTGTGATATAAAATAGGGAAGCTCGTCAGAACACTTGGCATGGAAAGAGATGAATTATTTTTGTTACAGGGTGCGATAGATAAATTATCGCCATTTTATATTTTTTAATTTTGCACATGCACATTGTCGGTTTTTGATTTTGTCAATTGCACAGGATAGTAGGGTCAGTTGGGCACTGTCTATGAGAAAAAAAGTACCATGATGCAATTCACTCTGCCATAAATTTGGAAGCCACATACTGTACTGCTTGGCATTTGTGCTGGAAGCTCCAATACGGACATTTCAGATTGTTTGGGTGTCAATCTGAGGACAATGAGAGAATTCAGAAAGAGTTGGATGAGTCTCATGGTGATGCAAAGGTGTTTGGGGTGATCACGAGTTATGGCAATTTTATGTCTCCATTCATCTTTCTATAGGGCCTCAAACTTAAGACGGATGCCTACATCAAGTGCCTCAAGAAGTAGTACTGCTCTGGGGCAAGAGGGTGGCTGTTGGAAATCCCTATGTCTGGCAACAGGACTCTTCACCATGCCACACAAGCAGGAGAACCCTGTCATGGCTCTCAGATAATTTCTGTGACCACATCACCCCTTACATCTGGCCACCTATCTCCCCAGACTGCAACCCCCTTGATTATTATGTGTAGGGCACAGTTAAATGAGAGACCAACAAAAAGGCAAGGATTATGGCAGCATTCACCATATTAAACAAGGAGACTGTTGAGATGAGTTGCAGGAGATTCTGAAGTCATCTGGAATCAATGATTGAAGCCAATGGCAATTTTATGGAATAAATTTACTCTTTAGTATTTCAAGATATTTTTTGTGTAATTTTGGTAAATATCTCTGTTAAAATGAGATATCAATGTTATTTTCATTTTTGTGTCATTTAGACGAAAATTTATCCATCGCACCCTGTATTCCATGGACTTTTGGGAAAATATAATTTCCATTTTTGTTGTTTTTTTAACCAATACATTCTTTGGTTCTCTTGTATTTGCTGATCTTCTCAGTTCAAGTTTTTTTATTATTCCATGGAGATTTTTTGACAATTATCTTCATTTCCACAGCTTTTAACATGTTTCAAACAAGACATTTTTAGCCTTGCTGCATTGTCCAGAGACAAATTTATATCTTTATCTGATATATTTTTTTTTTACTATTATCAGGAAAAAACTGGGTAGTACAAACCAATATATTCTTATTAAATATGCAAGCATACGTATATTTAATATATGCTTTAACACACACACACACACACACACACACACACACACACACACACACACACACACAATGAAATATAAACACCACACAGACACATTTTCAATCCACAATAAATACTTTGATAATGGTTCATGGGAAAATGATACATAAAATTTTCATAAATCAAAAACAGTTTTAGGGAATAAATACCAGAACAAAGTAGAAAAAGATTGTGTGTGACACGTGTTGTCTTTTAGGACATCAAATGATGTTTATGTTTATGTATCCAAAGAAAATATAATTTTAATAAAGATTAAATTAAGATTGTTTTTTTTTTAAATATATCCTTTAGGTCTTTTGCTGATTTAGATTCTTTCCCTTTCTGTTTCTATCATTTTTGTTATTAGACATTCTCCTCCCCACATTGTGAAAATAATAGAAGATCTGCCAAGAAAGGTGAAATATTGTAAGAACCTGAACACAAATTTACATATTACTCTTCAAGTACAAATTGAGTTCTCTGGGCCACTGGCGTATTTCTTATAGAAAATGTTAAAATTTCCCTTTTACTCTGCCGTGAGATGATAGCCTAGAGGCAGGATCTCTGACTGATGTCAAATTGGTTGGGTTTCAATCCTGGCTTGAAGCAATTGGACATCTAGCCACACTGAAGAGCTGTGATACAGTGAAACAGTCTGTCTGTGGGTGATAATATATATATATATATATATATATATATAAATTAATAGATTTCATTATTTTAAACTGACATATTTTTATTAATTCAAATGTTATTTTTAGTGGATACCTGTATTTGAGTAGATACTGCATTTTTATTGTAAACACTATTTCATCTACTGACCTGCACACTTGAGAAGACTTATTAAAGAAAGTGTGCCCACATTTTCTTTAATACGTTTTCTCAAGTGTGCAGGACCATAGACGAAATAAATACTGTTTACAATAAAATGGAACGTCTACTCAAATACAGGTATCCACTGAAAATAATGTTTGAAGTCATAAGTTTTGATTGATTTGTTTGTTTAATGGCATATCAACTCTTTATGGGTCATTTAATGCCAAAATTTAATTTTCTTCAGAGCTTTGAAGTAATAAAAATATTATTCTGTTTACCCAATTGAACCCATGGTAGATGATATTCAGCTTTTGTGCATATATACGTTTGTTTGGACATAATTTCTAGAGGCAATGATTGGTTTGTTTTATGTTGTAGTTTTGTTGAAGTTATATTTTGGAAAAAAGTGTAATTTAAGGAATTGTAGGATATTATATGGCTTAATGTTATGAAAAGTTCTTTCATGTTGGTTGATTTTTTTTTTTAGAAAGCTTATCAAACTCTATGGGTTATTTAATGCCAAAATCTAAATATTTTGAATGCAATTGCATGCCTTCAACTACAGACAAATAGGTATTGTTGGTAATTCTATGATAAATTGTTGGCCATTTTGCTATAAATAGGTATTGTTGGTAATTTTTTTATATAAAAATATATTGCTAGTATCTTTAGTATAAAAATGTATTTTTATACTTTCACAGGGTTTTGTTTTTACTTGGAAGTTCACTATTTGCCCATAGCTGGGTCCCTAACAGGTGCTACCACCCCAGGTCATGACAGACCGAGGAACAACAGCCGATAAGAAGTAGTTCCTTGACTTTGTCAGACCAAAGTAATGCTTATGCTGATATAACTACACAGACACATGAAGAAAAAATTTCCGTATCAGTTCTTGTTTGTGCACGTGTAGTTACATCATCGCTTTGGTCGAATGAAGTTCTAAAGGACAAAACACATCACATGAGAAAGTTTTACCACTTTGTCATTAATTTTTCTAACAGTTAAATAGGATGTGCACAGTGTAACAGTTTTGGTGAAGAAAGTATGATTTGTGCATTGAATGTCAGCCAAAGTCGTTGCAGTCACTTTTGATATAAATAGCCTTGAAAAGATATGAATTATTCACTTCTTCCCTCCACTATGGATTAATCAGCAGGGCAGACAGGGCTCTCTGTCTTTGTTTGGTAACCAGTCTAGACGAAGGATAACACTGAATACAAAACTGGTTAGTCATGAGACTAGCAACTCATGAAACACCCATTTCGTACATAAACTACAGCAAGAATGTCTATCATGGTGAGACTTACATGATCAGTTATTCTCATTCTCCAAGCACACCTATCTGCTAGGACGACCAACCAATCCCTTTTGCAGACACCTTCTCAGGCACACCTTCTGTGTTTTTTCAACACCCACAGAGCTGTGGTTTATACTGTAACTATGTTGAAAAGACCTTAGTTCCAGTTTCTCAGAGACGGTGTATAGTCTGTCATGATAAGCAGTTTGAACAACACCAGTATGTTCAAAATATTGGTCATGATTTGTGACTTTGTTCTAGCAAAACACCATTGACAGCTTTTGAACAGATCCATCTACCAAATTTCACTCACAATTCTTGGGTCAATCTCTGGTATAGTTTTCGGGAACTTTCCAAATGTACTGCATGCTGGGATCACATCCCTACACTGGTAACATTAAGAAGACACTTTTCTGGCAATTAGACCATGGTGAGATTCAAACACTTGACTCATGGTCGGAAAGTGAACATTCTAACCACTCGGACGATGCACCAATATACAGGACTTACATACATACATACATATTGTATATAGCAATTTACTAAACATAAATTAGATGTGGCACAAGGTCGAAAGTATGGAGCATCTAGTGAGGATGAAACTCACTACTCAGTCATAACTGATCTAGCGAGACAAGGTTGGTATAGTTAGCCTTATACATATTACATATATAGATATATGTGTGTGTGTGTGTGTGTGTGTGTGTGTTTATATAAACACATATATTTTAAGATAAATACTCACACACATACAAGTTTATAATAAATACACATATTCAATATTCTATTTTCAAGTATGCATATATACACACAAACACAAATTTGCCTGTAATTCTTTCTCTTCTATACTAAATGCAAACACATTGATTCTTTTCCATTTTTTTCCTTTTGCCAAAATTGACAAGTTAAAATAAAACTATTGTGTTTTGTTTTGTTTTTCCTTTTCTAAATTATTTATTTCAAAAGGTCTTCAAAGTGTAATCGCATTGTTTTTACTGTTATTCTACGGAATGAAACACAAACAAAATGATAAAAATAATGAAGACTTGAAAGAAAAACGTTTTGATCGAATTTCAATGCGACAAATTGAATATGGTTTTCAGGCTGGAATCCACTGACAGCATAAATACTTTTCTGTTTGAAGTGTGATTCTGAACTCACTCTGAAGACTCTTCGCACTGAAGATAATATAATTTGACCTTTGGCAAGTTGATGCTTTTTATAGGAATTGGATAAAAAAAAGGTTTATTTTATTTCATCTTTTAGCTTTTTCTTTTTTTTCTTAAATAATTTTTTAATTTATATTTTTTGCTTATGAAATGTGCTTATTTTTTGCTTGGAAAAAAATGAAAAAGAATTCAAAGCATATTACATTCAAGTCCTAAAATCATTTTCTTTTTTTTTTCTTTATCAAAATAAAATTCTTTATAAAAGAAGACACACCGAAGCTTTTCTTTTGTATAATTCAAGAAGTAATATTTTCTTCTGGAAAATAAATAAAATGTTTGAAAATTAACCTGTTTTAAAAATTATGGGATGACTATAGGGGTAATAACATTTTACTACTACTGTCTAGACAGGTAACATATTTAATGGAAAAAGTTTGCTCATATGTTCAATAACTCCCTTTCTTCTCTATCAATTGTTGTGACATGTCAGTAACAAAATATTTTGTCAATGTTGATAAGATCATATATAGCAAGAAATAGTAGACTTCCCCATGTATCTCTAGTTGATCTTTTCCTTACCTCCTCCTTAGACTTCTTGGCAATTCTGACCATGCAGTCTACAGATCTCTTTCTGCTCTGCCATCAGGCAAGAACCTCCTATTAACAGAACATCTTTCTGTTATCAACGCATTGATTGGAACTCATTTCATCATTTTCTTCATGATGTGCCCCTTAGAATTATATTTTTAATCATTCTGTTGAGAAATGTGCTACTGGGAGAAAGTCAGCATTGAAGTATCAAGTGAAGCTACAATCTTCTTGTTTCTTTCCTGCCTGTTCAGCTGTTATAGCCCACAGGAACCACATCTTCCAGCTATACCAGAGTGACGGGTTCAATTCTAACAGATATCACTTTATCACTGCTAATAGTGAATATAAGCATGTCCTCAAAGAGGTAAAGTCAATATTCACTGATAGAATATGACACCATATAACTTCTCACAAGTTTTGTTCTAGTGATTACTGGTAGCAATGTAAGAGTGTACTGAACAAAATCAAATCCTTAGCCTTTTTAATGAATTTGAAGTGTTGACATCAACTGCAGATAGAGCAGAGTGCTATGCTCAGAAATTCTTTTCCAATTCCACTCTCGGCTCATCTGTAGTATCTCTTGTCTGATTTTTGCCCTAAAATAGTCTCTACTGAGTGATATGTACATAACTCTGTCCATGGTTTCTGCTATCATTTTTAAACTAGATCCCCACAAAGCTTACAGGGTAAGCGGTATTCCTGCAATTGTCTTAAAGAAATGGGCCCCAGAATTAACCTCACTTCTCTTCAAACTTTATAATAAATGCTTTGCTGCTTCTTGCTTTTGAGCATGTTGAAAGTCTTCCTCTGTAGTTACTGTCTGGAGAACACTATGACCCCACAAATTTATTGCCCTATTAGTTGCTTACCCTTTTTTGGTACTCAATCCTCTGATCAAAGCCAAATTGGTTAAGCATCTTACTTCACATCACCTCTTTGAAATGAATAATACGGCATTCCTTTCATCAAGTCTACCATCAATGTGTTCACTGAATTTGTCTATCATGCTTCATATAAGAACAGCAAAACTTGGGCTGTGGCTCTGGATATCTCGAAAGTGTTTGACATACTGGCCTTTAAGGGTTATGGTGTCTCTGGATGAATATTTGGCTTAATCCAATCATTTCTTACAAATTGTATAATGATGGTTGTATTGAATGATACTAACCTTCAGGAGAATAGCTCTTTACACCTGTTTGGGCTCAAATTTTTTACTAACATGAAGTGGGGGGGGGGTGATTATATTAAATCAAAATTGCTAGGTCTACTGTTAGGAAAGTTGGTTCACAGCCAAATAATTTCTCATCAGAATCCATTTTTCGCATTTATAAATTTACCATTCATCTATACATTGAATACTTCTACCATGTCTGGGTTGGTGTTCCGACTATGAGGGTGGGTTGAAAAATTCATAGGCTGACTATGAAGGAGTGATACTCAAGCTGTGAAAACTTGACTTGCATGCATTAATTTCAACTCCTGTTATTAATAACTGCATTGTTTCTTTTCAGGTAAACTAGCATCTGACCATTCAAAAAATTTCAAAAGTAATTAGTGACTTTTCTCTTGAAAATGGAAATATTTGGTATTGTGGTATTACCAAGTACCTGCAGAAAAAGGGTTTTAGCCCCCAAAGACATTCATGCTGACATGGTTGCTAGATTAGAGGATGACATCCCAACTTATCAACCATGCAAAAGTGGACCGCTGAATTTAGCAGGGGAAGAGAGAGAGAGAGAGAGACTTGAAGATGACCCAAGGTCTGGATATCATGCAACTGCCACGACCAAGGTGAACATGGATGACAGGTGATTGACTATAAATAAAATAGCCAATGCTATTAGCATATTCTATGAAAGAGTTGAGAATATTCTGCACAATGAACTTGGCATGACAAAGGTTTCTGCTCACTGGATTTGTCTTCTAACACTTGATCAAGAGCATACAGGCTGATCATATCACAGGAAAACCTGACACTGTTTGAGGCTGGTTTCTTTGAATATTTCTTAATCCAAGATAAGACAATCCATGCAGTGGAAACACACCTCCTTACCAGCCAAGTTTGTTTCATCTGCAGAGAAGGTGATGGCCTCATATTTTTGGGATTCAAAAGCCATTGTGTTGATTGACTATCTTCAAAAGAGCCACACTCTCAATGGTGAGTACTATGTCAACTTGCTGGGACAGTTATGAAAGGCTATCAAGATGAAACACCCAGGAAAACTGATGAAACGGGTCTTGTTTCATCAAGACAATGCACCAGCACATAAGTTCTTGGCTTTAATGGCTATTTTTTATAATTGTGGCTTTGAACTGGTTGATCACCTTCCCTATTCTCCTGATTTGACAATCAGCTGTTTCCCCAAATTATAAAAACACTTGCCTGAGAACTAATATTGCAGTGATGATGATGTCATATGCGTTGTTGATGACTTTTTTGACCAACAGGATGAACAGTCTTCTTTGAACAGTCAGGTGTCGGTTTACCTGGAAAGAAACAATGCAGTTATTAATAAGAATGCATGCAAGTTTTCACAGATCAAGCATCACTCTTCATTATCACCCTATGAACTTTTCAGCCCACCCTCATATATATCTTGAGATCCTTGACAAAATTCAAACAATGGTCTGTAATCAATCCTGACCTCTGCATCTAGACTTCAGTCACTTTCTCATCGACATGACCTGGCTTCACTCCAATTTTCTACAAATATTTTCATGGCAACTGTTCTGATGTCTACATATAACCAGGGCCAGATCATGACCTTTTGGAGCCCTTAAGCTAATGAAATTATGAGCCCTACTTCTCAAACAGAGCCACCCTCTAACTTGCTGGCACATGTCTTGAATAATTTTTTACTTGTGATATATTGATATATCATGAAATTGTGTAAATATATTTTAGCAACATTTACATAGCTTAAAATAAACTTATTGCAAATTCTTTAAATAAACTAGAATAGCTATCTTTTATTTGTCAATAGAAATATTCTTTAAGAAATACTTTTATTTTACTATTTATTGCAGACCAAAATAACACAGATTTCAACACAACTGGAATAAAAAACAGATTTTTTATAACCATCATTACAACAATAAAGGAATCAAAATAAATATGAGTTTGTCATATTGATTACGAAACTATTTAGAAGTTATAACATCTAGAAATTTAAAAACTGCTTTATAAAAGCTTGAACGGTCCTAAGCTGCTTCCTATCCTAGCGTAAAGGTTAATCTGGCTTTGCATATAACATATTGAAGGATAAAAGTTTTATTTGATAATACTGTCTTTTGTTTCTTCTTCTATATGCCATCTCCCTTCAGGATGTGAGCGATCATGACTCTCCTCAACTTCCTATCCTTTGTAACTCTTAGCAATGTTTGTCTTTTTACTGTCCTTCACACTCCCAGCTCTACCATCCATTTACAAAATTTCATTATTTAAATACTTGCTTTTTCTCTCTGTACCTCTTTAAACTTTCTCCTTCTGGTTTGAAGTATCCTTTTTGTTTCTATTTTCCTTAAAGCTTCTCTGTTGCTTACAAAGTATCCTCAGAATCTTTCTGTAGAACCACATCTCTGTTGCTTCATGTCTCTTCTTTATCTGTTAGTAGATTGTCTAGCATTCACTGCCATATTGCCATATAGGAGGACTGGTGTTACATGGCAGTTCAGCACTCTTTTCTTTGTTTCTAATGAAATTTTCCTTTCTTAATACTTTGCTTAGCTTTTGGAAGGCATTATTTGCTTTTCCAAAATACCTTTGGATTTCAGCATCACATTATCTGTCTTCTGTTAAAACACTTTCCAGATATTTAAACTTCTTTAATTGCTTGATTTTGAAATCATTAATTCATAGCTTTCATTTTGTGCCATAACTCTTGATTACAACCATACATTCTGTCTTCTTAGAATTGGTAAAGGCTACAATCAGTAAAATATCAGAACTTTTCAGATGAGAAAGGAAAAAAGAAAGAAAGAGTATGAAAGAAAAGGATGAAGAAATTTGTGAAGTTCAGTTTTGAATATTAATCACACAGATTAAAGAATTTCCACTGTAACTTTTAGATCAGAATTCAGCTAATAACAGCAATTTATTGATTCACTCCCATATATATGTGTGTGTGTGTGTGTGTGTGAGAGAGAGAGAGAATTTAGTCTAAGTCACATGAATTCGAAATGCACAAAGCTCTAATGGATAGAAAAGTATGAGGAATAATTTTATGATTATATTTAAATGAGAAATGAAGTGGCATAATAGTTATCAACATTGGAAATAGAATTGACAAAGTTTGAGTTTCAACTGAGTTTTATTCACATCTCACTAATATCCTTAAAAAAAAGTTTCTACCTGACAAGGCTATTTAAGAACATGACTCAAGATTTTAGGTTAATGTTTTAGGTTTGGTAGCAATTTGTGGTGTTGAGTGAACACACACACACACACACACACACACATATATATATATGGTGGACTCTCTCATCAGGAACGACAAATGGGAGCTCAGTAAAATAAAGATGTGCTCATGGACACACATGTCTCCCAAGGCAACATTAAGACAGAAACAAACATGTGGTTGAGCCATTTTGCTTGAATGGTTGAGGATCAATTACCACATGTTTCTGTGAGTGGCCTGCTTTACTGCATGCAACAAAGCCACAATGGCAGGGAAAGCTATCATTGAAAAGAGCAGCATGCTTCAAAATTTCTTTAATATTTGCATGCAGTTGATCCCGATGTTCAAGTCAGCCTTGATTAAACCTCTGAATAGATGAGAAGGAGGACAGGCACCAGTTCCTTCACTCTGCCACTTTGTTTTCCCAGGAAGAAAAGCAGATGCTGTATTGCTTCAGATTGTCATTGAGTCTGTCTTTGTAATGAAAGAGTGGCCTTCCAACTCACCTGCTATATATATCTATCTTTGATATTGAACACTTTATTGCAAGGACTGCTTGCCTTAAATACCTTTTCTCTCAGTATCCCATTGACTGCCAGCATTTTTAGCTTCACAGCATCTTTGACATTGCTAAATGTAAATGTGAACATTGAAGTCAACACTCAGAGGAAACAAGTTGTTTCATGCTAGACGCAATCATCAGGCCACCGACGATTGTGGCCTGATGATTGCGTATAGCATGAAACAACCCATCGCCTCTGAGTGTTGACTTCAATGTTCACTTTTACATTTATATACCCTCTATCTCTGATATTGAGCACTTTATCCCATAAATATAGCACACCTTAAAACTCTATTTCTTTATATATATATATATATATATATATATATATATATACTGTATATACTCATGTATAAGCCAACTTGATATATAATGTGACCTCTGAATTTTTTTTTTTGAATTTTAACCCCTCCAGAAAAACTTTACCTGTATATAGTGCAACTGGTAACCAAAAATACATGAGTTTCAACCTCTTCAAAAAAATTACTAGTGTATAGTGTGAACCCCTATTTTTTATGTAAAAACTGCTCATAAAAACTTGCACTATATTCATATATATATTCATATATATATTCATATATATATATATATATATATATATATATAATTTTTTTAATCATATCATCCCAAGCAAGCAAGGTGATAATGCCACTAAGATGCAAGGGGCTACTGGGAGTGAAAGAGAATGAGAAGACTTTAGTAAGGAGAAAGAGCAATAAAAGAACAGGATTTAGGAAGACAAAAATAGCAACGGACATTGCATTTAAATTTTTGATGATCGTAGGTGGCAGGGAAACTAGAAACTGGAAGAGATTTCCACTGGTGAGAAGTACGAGAAAAGAAATGATTAGAATAGAACTTGCAGTCACATTTAGCTATTTCAACAAGACAATGAGATCAAGTTGCTAATCTAGTAGTTCTTATCTATAATTTAATAAATTCGTGCAGCTGAGTTACCAAGAAGAACAGCTGCTATGAAAATATCTCTAGAAAAGGCAGAGGGAAGACATGTCAGAGTGGTGAGAAAATGACTGAAGTAGAGAATCAGAGGTCAAGATCAATAACATTACTGACCCTTCTTTGCATTTTGTCAAGCATCTTGATGCATATAACAGAAGCACCAGACAAGATATGTCAGCAATATTGATTGCACAGATGAATGGTAGATTTATAAATGCGCAAGATGTATTCTGGTGCTAAAAATTGTCATGGTACAATGACCCAAAATATAATCATTTCACTTCATGTCAGTGGAAAACGTGAGACGAAGAAGATGCAATGAGTTGCTCTCCTAGAGGTTAGCATCAGCCATGCTGATGAAAGGCAATAATGGTTCTCTATGATGATCAAAAGCTATTAATTTCGATTTGCAGGTGTTAAAATTTACAAGTCATTTCTTGCCCCAGTTAACAACTGACTGGAGATGAATGCTGAGAGTAGCTGCCTTTTTTACTTTGTCTGAGCTATCTTGTATATATCTTGTATAAATGTCAATAGCAGACAATGTAAGTTTTGTAAGGCTGTATATCCACAGTAGTAGAAGTGTTAATTTATTGGACAGTGTGTATTTTCTGATGGTAAACTAGATTAAAAGGAGAGAGAATTAGGGGAAAAATCAGGAAAGTAAATGAATGAATAATGAAAATATAAAAACCAATTTTTTAAAATTAATGAAAAATTTGGGGGAATGTAAATCTGACTGACAGAATATGTAAGATGATTAAATAATAACTTGTATGGTTCATAAACAAAGAATGGAAAGAGGAATTAATTAAATATGAGAATAGAAGTGTCTACAGATATGTAAAAAAGGAGGAAGATAAAAGAGAAAGAGAGAGTAATTGCATGGCAAGAAAAAAAAGCAAGAGAAATGGATAAAAAAGTTTTAAAAAATGAAAAGTTTATGAAAGAGAGAAAAAGATTGGGTGAAGGAGTCAAGAAGAAAAATAAAACAGAAGCAAAAAGGAAAGAAAAGATGAAAAAAGAAGAAAAATTTGAAGAAACGTCAAGGAGAAAAGGAAAATGGATATAAATAAAATATACAAAATGAAAAGGAAATGAAAAAGTTAAAGAGTAAATGAAATTGTGTCGATCTGCAGAGACAGAAAAGAAATAAAGCCTAAAAACAACGGATGAAAAAGTAACAAATAAAAATAAAATAAAACAAGTAAGAAATAAAATAAAAACTAGAAAAAGAGGCAATAAATGTTTGTAAGCCAAAACTGGGAAGAAAATTTGAATGAATATGTATAAAAAAGATTGAAAAGAAACAAAAAATAAAATGAGTAAAGAAGAAAAAAAAGAACTAAAATGAAAAAAGAATGAAACAAAGAAAAAATGAATGAAAAGAAATTATTAAATAACATAAAAAAGGAAAGAACAAAAGGAATGAGAAAAAGAAGGAAAAAGTATTTTGTAATGAGAACAAGAAAAAACTGAAAAGAAATATTTGAATGAAAATTTACAAAAGAAAGATGGAAAAATAAGTAAAAATTGAAAGAGAAAAAAGAATAAAAATATGAAGTTAGTAATACTCATCAAGGAAGGAAAAAGACTAATAAGGAAGTTGTATGATGAAGAAAGATAAAAAAAGTGTTCATAAAAGTAAGTGAATAAAAAGGAAAGAAAATAATTAAAACAAATAAATTAAAAAATGGAGAATTTTTGTTAAATTACTTGCTCTCTTCTACAAAGGCACACGCACACAGAATCATCATTTCACATTGAAGAGAAAATATGAACTTTAGAGATAAAAGACTGAAAACCAAATGGTGACTCATATATTGATCACAGACTTTTCTCCGGTTGTCTGCCCTTCTTATTTTTCTTCCTCTAAGATCCGGTTTAATCTAGCTTAGAATATCATCCGTTATTTTCCTTTGATATTTGAGACAATCATTATACACTGCCGACGGATTTCCAAATGCTATACTTTTCCAAAAGTGAAGATATATGTAAAAAAAAATAATGAATGCGCATATGTATGTATGTATGTGTGTATATATATATATATATATAATATATATATGTAAACAAAAGGCAATTAAAAAGGATGCATCAATTTTAAAGTACAAAATAAAGAATTATGTAGTGCTTTCCAATTTTAAATCTTTTAATTTTAAATACTTTATTTCTCTCATTTTTTTCTTATTTCTTTAGTTTAATTTTATTCATTTTTAGTTTATTTTTATTGATACGATTTTTAAATATTTTCCTTTTATCATTATTTTTTATTTTACAGAAAGAATAAGAATTGTAGAAATTGAATTAAACCAAAAATTTAAAAATAGTAATGACAAAATTTTTAAAGCATAAGAAAAAAAAATTTAAAAAGGCAAAAGAAAAACATCAAAATTGTTTTTTTTTTAAAGCTTTTCTAAATTTTGTTTTACAAAATTTACTTCTTTGTACCAGAAGAAAAAACTGTGTGCATTTTCTTTTGTTCCTCAAATAAATCTATAAAAATTAATGCAAGTATAAAAATTAAAAAAGAAAAGATAGAAATTTTAAAAAATGTTATGCAGTAAATAAAAGAAAATAAGGATTAAAAATCAATTTAAAATAATAAAAACAGTTGAATAGAATACAAAATTCAGTATAATTATATAAATATATATATATGCATGCATATACATATGTACATGCAAATGTATCTCTCTCAATATATATATATATATATATATATATATATATATATACACACACACAGTGTGTGATGAGTAAATTGTTGCCATTTTATATTTGTAATTTCATGCATGCATGTTTGTTTTTGATTTTGCTGACTACACAGTATATGAGGGTTAGTTGGGTACTGTCTGTGAGTAAAAGAGCAAAATGATGCAATTCATTCCACCTGAAATTTGGAAACAGCATTCTATACTGCTTGCCATTTGAACCAGAAACTCCACTACAAACATTTCCATCACACCCTATATATATATATATATAGAGAGAGAGAGAGAGAGTGAGAGAAACATTTAATAAAACCAAATAAAATAAAGAATTTGGTATCAGCATATAACGAACAAGTATACATCTATGCAAGAATATATACATATATATTTTGATGTATGAGTATCTGACAGCATATTATATATATATATATATATATATATATATATATATAATATGAAGAAATATAGTTTTAAGTGTGCTATATTTATGGGATAAAATGCTCAATATCAGAGATAGAGCATATGTAAATATAAATATAAAAGTGAACATTGCAGTCTGATGATTGTGTCTTGCATGAAATAGCCTGTTGCCTCTGAGTGTTGACTTCAATGTTCATTTTTATATATATATAGATGTATGAGTATCTGACAACGTCACTTAGCCCCAATAGTGACTTGGATACAAGACCATATATTGTGCAAAAGTGAGGCTCCAGGCTGGTTTGAATTTAGAGTTTTCCTTCTCCTAGACCAGTCTATAGAACCCAGTCTGTCCTGCTATTTAGACATAGCTGGGGAGGGTGGAGAAGAATCAATCTCGGGTCTCCGATTCCTCAATTTTTTAAGCTGCAATCCCTTATTCCATCATGCACCTCACCAAATTTTATGTAATAAAAAATACATTTAAAAATCAAAATCAGAGAGGATTAAAGAGAAATAACCATGGGTTCAAAGTCAGATCATTATTATTGATAACTCTCTCCTCCAATTTGCAGACCCTAGTTGCTATATTCTTAATACTTGATATAATGCAAAAATATCACAATGATAAAATTGGTCAATAATTATTTATAACTATTTATACTATGACCCATGCATGCAATTACAAGTAATCCATAATATTTTAAATTATATTTATTTTTGGTATATGAATTTTTTGAAACTGATTCTAAATCTTTGATTGTCTTTCAATCATTTCACCTCACCTGCTATTCTCTTCTGCCACACCAATGAGGCGTGCCACACCATTTGGAAACCATTGATCTAGAGGAATGAAAACCCTGATTTTATAACTTCCACTGTCATGGAAAAGGCTCTAAAAGTAAATCCAGACTGAAAAGCCAGAGTGAAGCCCTGAAGGTGTTTGGTTTTCCAGCAACTTCTACAGCCATCTCCAAATGTAATGCCTATATTCCTTTGGATCTTGTCAGTACAGCCAAGAGGGCGGGGCATGTAGTCTGCTGTACACAGCCTCTATATAACATTACCCAGGCCTGCATCTTGGCGAGATTACTCCAGTTTCACCACTAGAGGACTGAATTTTCACCAGACAAGGTGCTACCTTTATCTTGTAAGATAAACAGACGCCTACTAGATTGTCTCTTTGACAGTAGTGTTTGTTACATTGTTATGCTCGTATTTTAGGAGTACTTTAATTACTCTATACTTGAAAAATGTGCTGTGATGAGAGATTAAAAAAATTGTCTCTCTCTTGCACAAGGTTTCTTTTAACTGAATTTTTTTTACTGAGTTTACCTCAAGCAAGGCAGTAAAGCCATTAAGACAGAAGGGGTTACTGGGTGTGAAAGAATTGGAAAACAGAAAACATTATGAAGGACTGAGAATAAAAGAAGAGCAATCAGGAGGATAGTAGATAGCAATTGACATTGCATTTAAATTTTTAAAGATCAAAGTTGGCTGGAAAGTGTGGACCTGGAAGAGAGTTCCACAAATGAGAAGTGCGAGAAAAGAAACTCTTAGCATAGGTTAGTTTATGGTTGTATCTAGCCTATTGAACTGTGAATTGATGAGACCTTGTTGCCAATCCAGTACTGTGCTTAAATTCATAGCAAATAACTCATCTGAACAATTACCATGAAAGTATTTATAGAAATGGCACAGAGAAGCAACTTTATGGTGGCTGAGATGCTAGGCCGGGACCAATAATATTGTTGAGTCTTCTCTGGATTTTATCAAGAATCTGTAAATAAATAGTAGGAGCATTGGACCATATGTGGCAGCAATATTTGATGCATGGGCAAATGGTAGATAGATTCTTCAATTGATACTAGATACGTGTCACTATCTGACTCTAACGATGGAATTTTGATCAGGATTATAAACTATACATTTAAATACACACACAGTTTTATTATTAATTTTTGATGAGTATTTCTTTTATTTTATTTCTTTTTCCCTCCTGATCCACAATGATTATTAACGAACATGGAAAAATTCTGAGAATTGACAAAAAGGTAACAGAAACAGGATTAAAAAAGACTTTTCATAATTGACAATATATCATCTAAGAGATTGAAATATGTGTCATGTCCCTTCCGGAGGTGAGTGATCAGGGCTCATCACAACTTCTAATCCCTTATAGCTTTAAGCAATCTTTGTCCCCATACTACCCTTCCCACTTTCCATTCATTTACACACACCCTGTCTCTCTTGTCTTCACTATGTCCTGGGAGTGTCAAATTCTCTAGGCCTTCTTTCTTCATTATGTATCACAGGAATTTCAACTATCTCTGTCTGATTCTAAGTATAAGTCTCCTTTTTGTTTCCACTTTCCTTAAGACTTCCTTATTGCTTGCTTATTCCGTCCATGGTATTCTCAGCTTCCTTCTGTAGAACAATATCTCTATTGTCTCAAGTCTCTTTGATCAAATTGTCCAGCACTCATTGCCATACAGATGGATTGTTATTACATAACAGTTCAGTATTATTTTCTTTGTTTCTAATGAAATTTTACTGTTTCTTAATACTTTGTTTAGATTTTAGAAGGCATCTTTTGTTATTCCAGTACACATTCAGATTTCAGATATTAAAATCTCTGTGTTTGCTTGATGCTGATAAAAAAAAGCAACAAGAATATGATAAAAAGAAATGAAAAAATTTAATAAAAATTATAACTGACTGTTTCATCTAAGAAAATATTGTTATATTCCATCTCCGAGTTCGAATTCCAGTCAAATCCATTTCATACACTTACGTGCTAATACCCTTGGGAAAGGTATGAATCCTCTTCTTGTCCCCTCAACTATGGGTAAATAGCAGGACAAACAGAGTTCTATAGCCCTGGATGGCAACTGGTCTACTGCAGAAAGAAATGGCAACCTACTGCAGGAAAAATCTGCCTTGTCAGTCATGTATTGAAAGATACATGATCGCCTACATGTGTATCACAGATGGCACATAACTGACTGACTGAAGATAATATTGTTATATATGACAATATTCTGTTGTCACATAATATTACATGACATTATTTTATTAACATTCATCTTGAGTATGACGATAAACTACATCCAGCAGCAAGGCCTCTGATTGGGAGATTGGAGATTTTGAGAAGTGGGGAACCATTTCTTAACTGCTGTTGTTTCCAGGTCCACTCTGACTTGGGCTGCTAGAATCTGTTAGTGTCCCAGCTATGGGCAAATAATGAACCCCCAAACTAAAATCCACAGCACATTTTTTATAAAATGAGCAACAATCAATTTTTATATCAAAACGACCATGCAACACTAAAAAAATATAAATATACATTTTTATAGTAAAATTACCAACAATACATTTTATGATCTACAAACTATATATTTAAAAAAATATACCTTTACCCTGAAAGTATAAAATTATTTACAAAATATCTGTAGTTGAAAGCATACAATTATGTACAAAATATTTAGATTTCAGTATTAAATAATGTATAGATATTGATATGCTGCTAAACAAAATCAATCAATCAATCTATTGTCATATAATATTACATGATAATATTATATTGTCATATAACATTGTTATATTTCATCTAAGATAATATTATCATATATGACAATATTCTAATGTCAGATATTATTAAATGACAATATTGTTATATAACGTTATGTTCCATCTAAGATAATATTGTCATACTACTAGTGCAATTATAAGTGTACAGTTTATTTAAAAAATAATTCTATCATCCGTATACTTGATACGTAGTCATCCTTTAATTTTATATTTATTTAAACAGTCATAAATGTTCCTCTTTAATTATGCATGGAAAATGTTTCAATCAAGTAATGGTCTTTTTGGATTAGTAGCCAATTATGTTAGAAAAGAATTCTGACATAGTTTATAATGTTTCTTGTTAGAGTGATGAAGTCAAACAGTCATGTGGAAATGATATAGAAGAAAAGTCATTACGTATGATTTGCTTTCTGGGTAGGCAAAAATTAAGTAAGATTTTCATTTAAATGGGTAATATTTTTAATAAGTAATATTTTAATGGTTGTAATATTTTTAATAAAATAAGTAAAACTTTAATAAAATAAGTCATATTTAATTTATTGTAATGAAATAAGTAATAAACTAAATGTTGACAATAACAGCCTTAGTTTATTTATAGTAATTAGATATTTAATAAACTAGTTTATTAAAAAATTACTTATTTCATTACTAAATTAAATGACTCTAATTAAAATAAATAAAATATTACTCTTTTGATGAAATTTTTTTTAATGTCTTCAGGATGTAGGTGATTATAATCATCCCCATGATAGTTTTGCTTTATTATCTGTGAATTTCCATGATTTTCGAGGAAAGGTAGACAAAATTTTTCCAGTTGACTTCTCCATAGTTTTAAATTCAGAGTCGTCCTTTTCCTACAGTGGTTACCATCCAAGTCTATGGAACCTAGTCTAGCCTTCTATTTAAACTGTAGCTAGCACCAGAAGAGGTGGATTCATGCCTTTTCCAAGGGCATTAGTATGAAAATGAAGAGAACACAAGGCTGGAATTTGAATTATTTCCTATTTTAAATTAAAAAAATTATTTTCCCTAGGAATTTTTTGTACCCTAATAAAGTGCACCTTATGACCTTTCTTCTATTATTTTTTCTTGATTTCTTTTTCCAAAAAAAAAAAGAGTGAAGCAGATTTTAATTCATATTTGAAAGCCAGAATAAATTCTTCTCCAACAAAAAAAGATGAATTTCAATTTTGTTCTTGCAATGTTATGACATAGGAAGTATGAGCAGACACTGCAAATAAATTCGTTGTTAAACTTCATTGGCCCTGTTATTGTGAAAGTGAAATATCAGAGTTATATTTTACTATGCAATTGTTTTTTTTCTTCCACAAAAATATAAAAAAAGTTTTGTTAAAATTCCTGGCTATAAGGGATATAATATATAAATGACATTTTCTGTTTGTGAATGTACAAACAAATCTGTACATCTGTGTGTGTGGAGGCATATGAGTATGTATGTATGTGTATAAGCCTGTGTGAGTAAGTACGGGCGTGTGCTGATGTAGGTATATGATAATGTGTAGATGCAGGTGTATTTATAAGCATACAAGTGTATTCTGATGAATGTGTGTCTATGTACATGTGTATATGTGTCTGTATGTGAATGTGTGTGTGTGTGTGTGAACGCACGTGTGGATGCATGTTTATCTGTGTGTGTGCACATCACATGCATGTGTATGTATGTATTTGTGTGTGAATTCGTTTCTTAATAAAAATTTGGTTTAATGATAAAGCGTTATACCCAAACATGAAAATTATTATCTTTTTTAATGTTAATGTTTATATGTTTGCAATATACTAAAAAGTGTATATAAGCAAACATAATGGCAACACAAACTCTCATTTTATATTTTTATTTATTATTAAGAATTTCATCCCAAGCAAGGCAATAAAGCCACTAAGACACAAGGGGTTACTGAGAGTGAAAGAATTTGAGAAAAATCATTGAGAGAGGACAATAAAAGAACAGGATTCAAAGAGACAAAAGATAAGGATTGACATGGCATTTAAGTTTTTGAAGATCAAATTTAGCTGGAAAGCAAGAAGCCAGGCGTGAGAGTTTCACAAGCGAGAAGTGCAAGAGGAAAAACTGTTAGCCTAGAACTTACGCTTACATCTAGTCATTTCAACTGTAAAATGATGAGATCTAGCTACCAATCTAGTACTGCACTTAAATTTGTGAAGTTGAAGTATCAATGAGAAAAGGTTATCAGAACAATTATCATGAAAGTATTTCTAGAAAAGACAGAAGGAGGCTATGTTACAACACTGAGAAAGTGACTGAAGCTGAGATGACTGATGACATTGCCAATTCTTTGGATTCTGTCAAAACTCACTAGATATATATCAGAGGTACCAGACCAGATATAGCTGCAATATTCAATGCACAGATGAATGACATATTTATAAAAATGCAATTATACTTGAAAGGGTGAAAAAAAGGATCGGCCAAAATGTTGGCTTAATGAAAAAAGCCAAAAGGAACGAGATCAGTCGTCTGAAGAACTTTTGTAATGTTAGTAATGCATCAGAATATTTACAGAAGTAAATTTTTATTGATTCTTGAGAGATATCTATTCTCTTGCACAAATCTTGTAACCTTATTAAATTGCCTCTAGATATCCACATATGTAGAATATATGAAAATTAGGGTATGGTATACAAAAAGCCCCCCCAATGACTTAAATTGCTGCATGAAGACACAACACTTGAAAACTACAAAGGAAATGTAATGCATACTTAAAGGTACAACCCAATCAACACAATAAATGCTTTTTGATACTAGCTTCTGAAAACTAAGTGTTCAAAAGCCATTGGACAATTTATGATCAAATCCTTTTTTTTAATCATTTCACCCCAAGCAAAGCAATAAAGCCACTAAGACACAAGGGTTTACTGAGTGTTAGAGAATATGAGAAAAAAACATTATCAAGGAGAGAGAATAATAAAAGAACAGAATTAAGAAGACAAAAGATAACGATTGATGTTGCATTTAAATTTTTGAATATCAAAGCTGACTGGGAAGCAAGAAGCTGGAAGAGAGTTCCACAAACGAGAAGTGCGAGAGAAGAAACTGTTAGCATAGAACTAAAGGTTACATCTAACCATTTCAACTTGAATATGATGAAACCTCACAGCCAATCTATCATTTTGTTTAAATTCTTAGTCTAGTAAGCAAAGAGGAAAACTGAAAGATTGTCCCAAAATTAGAAAAACTAAATAAAAGAATCTTAAATCTCTGTCAGTTTTTAATGAAACCTGCACAAATGAAAAATTGCTGCCCAAATAGACACAATTTAAAAAGATATTTATATGTAATTAGAAAAAGATTGAACAGATTTGATTCAAAGATATATATTTTTTACTCAATGTTCACTCAGTACAAAGCCTAAAAGCAAATCCACATACAGAGTGACTGAATGAGGTTTTGTTGTATAAGGAAAGGAAATTAAGTTCAGATTATGAAAATATAGAGGAGGATATATAATGGTTCACCTAAGATTTGAAGAGGTTAAGATTAAAGCAATCAGGGAAGAGTATTCTATTGGGAGACTGTTCCACAAAGTAGCAACTCCCTGAAAGAATCTAAGTGGAACCTTCTTCTTATCAATTGAATATGAAGAAAATGAAGATGATTCAACCCTGTCTATGTGGTGGGTCCAATCTGTAATGGTCTGAACTGGTGGCACTAAGGAATGTAGCTTATCTGATCATTTTCCATGTTTTATTAATATATATTTTAGCATTTGTAGTGATTATTGTGTATTAATTTGAGTTCAGAATTATAGAATCAATAAATAATGGTACCTATCACAGTCCTCCCCAGTCTTTTGAACAAAAGTAAAAGTTTATCCCTTGTTCCCTGTTTAGGATTGGTTTTCTGGTTCCCTTTTAAAGTCTTTTCAATCTCTTTTGCTATCATTAGCCCCTTGCATCTTAGTGGCATTATTTCCTTGCTTGGGGTGCAAAAAAAGAAAGATGTAATATAAACAGTAACTTCCCCTAACTAGTAAATAAAATTCTATCTACGAATATCTTATCTTTTTCTACTATTTTTACTACTTTTTGGATAGCAATCAAGCAACCTTTTGCTCCCTCTGTTATCTTTTCCTTTTGCTATGTGTTCCACTTATGTCCATTTTATTTGGGAACAAGTGACATTAGCGATTTCAGGTCACAGGCTAATATAAACATAGTTAGAATTGAGAGTAGTTCCAGACTGTCTGGTTGTAGGTGCATACTGTCAATCAAGAGTTGCTAGCCGTGTGTCATAATGTAGAGATAAGCAAGGGTGGTACGAGAGACTCAGAGTTCTCACTGGTTGAAGGAGAAACCTGATCTGCTAGTCTGACATGGCAGAAGTAGCAGAAATTCTCCTAAGTGTTACCCACCTTCAGACCATGCAAATGAATTTACATAAAAGCAACCAAATATACTGGAAACAGGGATCGAGTCTTCATTTCTCACAGTGGCATTAATGGCCACCTTTTGTTTCCTTGTGAACATACAAAAGGCCTCTTTCCAATTTGAGGAACAAGAATAGACACACAGTAAGTGGTTATGTGTCCGATTAGTGAAAAGTTGTACATCTATGGGGATTCACTAAAACATTTTCACAATTAATGTGCTGGTTATTTTACATAATCTGTATACTGTAGAGGAGACAATACACCACTATTAAGATGTGAAAACAATTTTATAACTTTCATCAGATTTTGTGTGGGTCTCACATTATTAGCCAGGTTACTGAACATCCAAGAAACAGGTTTTAATTAAGAGAAATATAATTGCAGAATGCATGAAAAGTTTACAAAGACAAATAATTTGAACAAAACATTGAAAGCAGCAAAATTATAATGATAAAGTTATAAAAACAACATTAATATGAGACGTATACACCATGCTCTGAAACTAGTATTATAAAGTTGTTTATCCATTGATTTTGCGAGCTGTTATATTTCTTTATATGAAACAGGCTACACAATATCCAGAATAGCATACCAAAACTTATCTTTACTGATAAATTGCCCTTCAACAAATTATGCATTCCTCTTCAGAATTTTCAACTGATTTCCAATCAAGTTAAGGTCTCGTGAACATGCCAGTCACTTCTTTAAACAAATGTCTTTGAAACCAACGTTATTAAGCTATTTATTAGTTTCTATGCTGAATGTGATTTAGCATTGTCATAACTAAAAGTCATCTTCTTTCTGAGAGTGCTTCACCTCTTCTTGAACGGTGGCTCCATGTTTGCCTTCACAAAAGCAATGTCTGTCTTAGTTGTCATCTTAACACCGTCTGGAACTCATTATAGACCCACCACTTCAACACCTATAATCCAATCCCACAAAATGATACCACCACTGCTTTGTTGATTTTTTAATCTATGAGAACAGTTTCCACCAGTAGCTACCCAATTTTTGGTCTCTGCATCTGGTCCATCAAGAGTAGCATGGTATTAATTGGTCAAAAAAATGTATGAAAAATTGGTATTCTGTTGTGCATTTCATTTGATCATTCTTATGGATGCTTTTTAAAGGGAATTTAGTGATTGCTTTCACTTGTTTTGCCACTTGGCTTAGAACCTGCTGAGACAGAGACATTTGTAATAATTTTTCTCTTGCTATGGGGCAGATCGAAGAGATAATGTCTGTGTAACTTTATTGTCTTTATAAGAGTTAGATCAGGCTAAAAATGGAATATTACTGCCATGTCTGGGCTGGTGCTTGCCAGTCCTCATTCTCCAGACATGACAGAGTCCAAAAGCAATTGTGCAGCCTTGTGGTTGATTAATTATTTTCCAATCTGTAACTCCTTTCTCACAGACAAAACATTGCAAGACTCTTGCTACTCTTTTGCTATTTTTATGGCAAATGTTCTAATAAGCTACATTCCTTAGTTGATGGTCACAAGTCCTGCAAGAAAAAAGAAGTAGGATCTTTCCATTTGTTCATGAATTGACTAATCAGCAACTAGCAAGAACATCAGATCTCCTGATTAAAAAACAAAAGTTTTCTTCTCTCCAAAATTCTTCAGTATGGTTTTTGGCTTGGAAGTGGGCAGATGATGGTCAGGAAATTCTCGCACTCACTGTAACCCGTCACTGACAAGTAGTCAACAACATTTCCTTGCTGGAGACAATAAAATTGGTCAATACAATTTGTCAATAATTGTGCCATTTAATAATACAATAAAACATTTCACTGGTGAAAAGATGGCTTTTGATTTTCATTGATAAATATAGTGTGACTCTGGAACATTGTCCTAAAGACTTAATTTGCCAAACATCAGTTCAAGCCAAGAAGATGTTGTGACAATACTGTAGTGCCACAATAAAAACAATAATATAAATAAAAATCTTTACTTAGTAGATACATTTTGTGAACAGATGCACAAATATGAGAAATCAGTTTAATATTTAATACATTACTGTTAATGAGATTTTTGTATTTGAGAAAAATCTTTTACAAGTATTTTGTTATCAGGATTCAGTTGACTAGTTGATATATTCCAGACATTATTCAAATCTTTTAGCTGAAATCTATTTTTTGATTTTGTTAATGAAAATAAATATTATACATGGTTTCCTTTTTTTCTCTTTCTTTCTTTTTGGAATAGATTGTTATTTTGCGCAACGTGTGACCAAAAACATAGAAAAGTAATGTTTGTTGTCCTCTTGCTGGCCGTCTAACCGCCCGTGGGCTGTAATTTTCCCTGTCCTGCTGTAGACATTTCCAAGCCAACAAGAAGTTTTTTTTGTGCTAGTTTTCCTTCCAATGTATATAAAATCTAGGTCAATTTTATGATTTGCAAGAATTAGCAGCATCAACCACTTGTAAGCCAAGTGTTTAATACTTTTATAATGGAGTTACGAGATAGTTCTCAATTTGACTAAGACATCATTACCTGGCATTTCTATATTTATGATAACTGAATGGCGTAAATCAAGGGAGATAATCTAGGATGTGATTAACGCTCTTCTGAAATCGGAAGAAAGTTATGAGAATCGGCGAAAGCGTCCATAGCAATAAAAAAAACAATTTTTATTCATTCGTGACAAGAACTTAAGCCCCTACAAAATAAATAAATAAACCCATCTTGTCCTTTTAAAGAAATACACATTTTAAAACTTGGCTTCGTCCTGTTATCGGTTACATCGAAGTTATATAGATATATTTTTAAATACCTTTACAATTAATTAAAAATACCATAAATTTCAGAAGCTAAGCAGAAGTGTTGTTATGGAGAGGTTGCTAAGGTGACAGTCGCTTTAGAAACAATTACTCGGCCGTTTAGTGGAAAATCAAGAATCAGTATAAAGGTAAGTAAAAGTAACTAAAAAAGACAATCTGTATGACACAATCGTACGAACAAGATATTTTTAGCATTTATTGCCTTTATGGCAACATATCTTTCATATTTTATGCTTTCTTCTACACAGACACCATGAGGTTCTCACCATCGTGGAATGCTTTATTTTACTTTAGAAAGCGAAAGAAAAAAAGATTATTTCCCATGTTACTTTGTCTTTATCCAGTTCAATTGTTTCTGTTTTAAATTTAAATCAAAATTGATTTATTATAAAACATCGAGAATATATTCTCGTTTCATGTTAAGTCCCTCGACTACTTCGGTTTTAGACTCGATACAGCATGAATCAGTCTGTTGAGGAAATATTTAAACAAAAAAACTATGCTCCATATATTTATGTTCGTATCCAAAAGATAAAAATCGTGTAGTCTGTAATCCGAATGTTGTTGGAAATTGATTTCTTTTAAATCCAATGCAACCTGACATACTCCCTCGTTCATTTACAAATCATAACCCTAGAATTTCCGGTGAAATCAGAGTTTACTCACGCAGTGTAAATAATTAATAAAAATAAATTAAAATTATAGTGTTCCATTTGTTTTAATACATCTGTTGCAAAGTATACTTTAAAAAAAAATTATTGTAAATTTCATAAACATTTATTCAGTATTAAATAAAAAATATATCAACCTTTAAATCACGACGCATATTCATTATTATTGGGAACATGACATTTTTTAAATAAAGTTCAGGTAAACCTTGAAATATTTTTTTCTCTATTTCATTTCAGTATATTTTTTTGTTTTTGCATTGAAGGGTCATAACACGAAATTCTAATGTAAAAAAATGATATTTGTCGTGTCAATCAACTGGGACTTTACTGGATTTCTTTCTAAAATTGCTCAATAGAAACAAAGGAAATACTTTTTTGTGTGATTATTTAATTGAGCACGCAACCGGGTCCTTCTCTCTTTTCAAACGATTCCGCTTCAAAAACAATCCTTTGTGATTTTGTCATCTGAAAAAATCACGGTCATGGCTCATTTGATAAAGAAGTTGTTTCACTAATTTATTGTTGCTAATTTTCTCACAAATTAAAGACGTAACTAACATTTGGAAAGAAGTAGTAGATCATCCATTATTCGAAAACTTTGATTCAAGTTTTGAACCAAAAAAAGAAACATAATGTACATTTTAATAATTTAATTTATTTTTGACAAAGAGTCGCTTCGGTCATGATGAGCTGAAACGAGTTTCAGATGAACATATTTTTAAATTAAAATAAAAATGAAAACCTGTTGCGGCTGTCGCCCGTCACGTTTTTTTTTTTGTGTTACTTTTTGTTAGGTCCTAACAAAAAGTAATCCCGATATTACCCACAATTAAAAAAATATTAACAGTTAGAAATATTTTTTAATTGTGGGTACTATCGGGTTTTGTTAATTTAATTATTCCTACTTCAACATGCTTTCATTACATGTGGATGATGAATCGAACTGCACCTGCTGTAAACAAAAACCATGTTTCTTTTTATCTGAGAATGTAGGTGAGTATTATTGTGGGTTTCTTATCCCACCTTGTCAACCAAAAGCACTTATAACGCACGCTTGGTGGCATTGTAAAAGGCAAAAGCAAACTCTCTCTACTTTTTCTGTAAGCCTACGACATCACTAGTCTTGACAAGACGAGTCTCATTTTCCCCTCCGGCGAACCACGTGTCGCATCGTACACAGCACAATATTACCACTTTACTAACTCCTGTTCAAACAAACAAATAAACCACAATATTGAATACAAATGTGTCTCTCTAACAAAAGAAAATATGCCAATTCAACAAAATATACTCACGTTTTAAATATTTTCACTATATTTTAAATAAAAAGTAATTTTTTTTTTTCAAAATTCACTTAAATATAAAACTAATTTTTTTTGTTGTATCCTATATGAAAGTTACATTGTTATTTGGAAGATTTTAAAGTTTTAGATGATTGACAGAAAAAGATCATGAAACAACACTTCACTGCCAAAATGTTCAGATGTAACAAATCCAAAAATATTTATTTAACAAAATGGAGCTATAAGAAAATTGTATATGTGAATGTTGGTGAAATAATTCTGTGTAGTAATTATACACTAGTGTATACAATGATTTTCTTTTCTCTTTGCATATATAAAGAGAGAAAAGTTTTTTGTTCAGTCATCAAGTGTATGTATCTATGTCTACAAGTTGACATTTGGTAAAAGAAATAAGAAGTTGTATGTTATGGAGATAACATACAACTTCTCATTTCATAATGTTGTCTGCTTTTGGCTTTGGATGTCAGGTGTCTGAGTGACGTAGCTTTCAATACCAAACAAGAAAGATCAAACAAAACCGCTTCTGGTTATTATCTGCTGTAAGGATTCATTTATACTCAGAAGATGGATTACAGAAGACATCTTTTGATATGGGAGGGAAGGCGTTTGATTGGTCAGAAAAGGTTTTTCTTAATTGACAGTTTTTTTTTTTTCAAATGGAAGTATGTATTCGATTGAGTCCATGTAGAAAAAGCTTAGTCATGTGTTAATTGTCCGTTGGTGGTACCCCCACGTGCTTGTTGAAAAAACAGCATTGCATGATGAAGAAAGGCCCCAAATTTAAGAAAAACAGTTTTATTATCAACTTGTTTGTTATTATGAAGAGAAAAGAGCAAAGAATTTTATTAATTTTTTTAATTCTTTTCTAGCACATACAAAATTTTGGTTAAAAATCTTTTTTTTTTTTTTAAATTAAAATGAAAAGGCCTTAAAATTAGCACCTTTTTTTCCAGTGAAAACACTTACATGTGAATGGAATTATTTTTGAAATTTTTTTTTTTTTGAGGAGGGGTAACATATGTAAAAAAATATTTTTTACTAAGATTTTCTAAATCTTAGTAAAAAATATTTTTTTACATATGTTACCCCTCCTCAAAATTTCTTTTATTACTTAAAAGCAGGACTCCTGAGAGGAAGTAAATCATCAATTTTTTTATTTTCAAACTACTGCATGCTTCCCGAAAATCTGCTCCGAATTGCAAAATTTAAAAAAATGCAATTAAACTATATTATTTAATTAGAGGAGCTATTAATTGCTTTTATAAATATGATTTATTAAGGACACTATTGTCTTAAGAAAAAAAAAAATTTTTGATGAATAATGAATTTTTACAAGAATTGTTTTCATTTTTTTTTTTAAATTTTAATTATAATTTATAATATTATATAAATCGTTTAATAAAATTCTGCATTATTTCAACAATCTGGTTAGATGATATTGTTTAAGTGAAAACTATATTTTTGAATCAAAAATTGAAAGTCATTTATCCCCCCAATATTTTTTTAAATAACTTGTAATTTTTTTTCTTTACGTATATAAAATATTACTTAACTTGCCCATTTGAAAGTATGGTCGACCATACACGACATAACCAGAAAATAAGATTGATGACTATAGTAAATTTAAGTTCAACATTCCTAAAATTAGATTACAGAGAATATTTTCCAATATTTTTAAGATTACTGAGTACTTAAAAATTATATGAAAATGGTGCTCAGCCATCATTTTCTTAAATTATGTTTTAACAGATAAAGTCTTCGTAGAACAACAGTAAAGGTGTTGACACATTTTATCATCATTTTATTCATCAAGTGAAACTTAAAGTAAATAATATTTGTTTCCAGTCAGATTAATTATACTTTAAACCAGCTAATATTCCTCAAATAAAGTTTCAGAAAAGTATATTTTATTTTTGGAAAAGTTTTAAAACAGAGAATTAACTTTTGTTTACAAATGTGTCAAAATGTGTCGAAAATGGCTGATTTTGTAAAAGTAACCAAAAAGTTGAGATTCCAATCAATATAATTTCTATTTGAAATACACCAGAGTATTTTGCTTACTGGAAATAGTAAATTTAATCTTTTAGCTTTCAATTAATGCTAAAATGAAAGTTTCAAAAATACTTTTTCATTTTTAAAAATTCATTTTAAACCTTAAATTCAGTGAAGTTGCCTATGCTAAGGTATTCACTTCTGGAGTTGCTACACAGAAACTCTTTTGTCAGCAGGCATCACTCATGACATAATTTAATGTTAATTGTGGAAGGCAAAAAGTGATATTTAAAAGTAAAACAAATCTGAAACCAGATTTAAGTACGCTAAAATAATTCTTATTTTTTTTACAACAAGCTTTGTTGTAATTAAAAAACTTCAGAAAACATTTTAAAATCATTGTGATATAATTTTAAATAAAATGTTCTGTAAGCATTAATACAGTTTGTAATGTTTTTGATACTGACTTAGTTGATTGAGATGAACAACATATAAACTTAGGTACCTACCCCAAAAAACGATTCCTAAGTTTAAAATGCATTTTAAAAATGAAAAATTTTTCTTGAAGATTTAATTTTACTTTTAATTTCTTGCTAATTGATTAAATTTGATATTCCCAATAAGCAAAATATTCTGGCATGTTTCAAATTGAATTAACTTGATTAGAATGTTTATTTTTTTCTCTTTATCAGTAAAATTTATAAATTATTCCATATTGACAGACCTGTCAACGTAGCATAATTCACTTTTTTCAAAAAAATCTTTTAAAAATAAAATATACATTTCTGAAACTTCATTTGAGAAAGATTAACTGATTGAAAGTTTAATTAATCTGAATTGAAACAAATATTACTTAGTTTAAAACATTGCAGAAAAGTATTTTTTCACATGCGTGTTTTTCTGAAGTGTTGAGCGATTTATTGACAGTCTAAAATTTGGGAAATAAGGTGGGTATAATTGAAAAAATATTTGAATAGAAATGTAAATGCATTTTTATATATTTTATTTTAACTACCTAATAATCTTAAACATTGAAGCATTCAAATTGAATTTTAGTTTGGCTTTATAGTGTTACCATGAAGACATTTGCTGATAAAATGTTTGGAAATTACCAATAAGTTTTAAATATTTTATAGGTATCTCTCTTAAATTTTCTGATAATGTGTATGGACATTCATATTTACAAAATTGGCATATTTATACACATACAAAAAAATTCAAAATTCTTTTTAAAATACTGGAGATTGTTGAATTGTAGTCAGCTTTTCCACTTATGATTAGTAGATATAGTTTTAATTTAAAAACAATATCACTTGGCACATACAAATTAATACAGAATTTTTTAAATTTATAAATTATTCTAATTAAAATAAAAAAAATGAAAACAATTCTTGTAAAAATTCATTATTCATCCAAAACTTTTTTTCTCAAGACAATAGTGTTCATAATATATTTTATTCATAAAAGCAATTAGATTTTCTAACTGAAAAATGTCTTAGTTTTATTACATTTTTTTTTATCTTATGATTCAGGTTAGATTTTCTGTAAATGAGATTCCTGTTTGACCAAAATAATTTCATGATTTAATTTCTCTGAGGACTTTTCCTTATAACAAATATAAACATTGAGTGCTTCAAAAAAGAATTTCTCAACATTTCATAGAAGTTAAATGAATAGGGATAATAGACATGAAAAAAATTTTGTTATAAAGATTTCTAAAAAAAAAATAATTTAATTCATTTGTGAATAAGTCCTGAAAGTTTAATTAAAATCCAACAAATTTTTGCAAGAATTTCCAAATCAATGTGTTTTTCACTGCAAAAGATGCTCAAGTTTCCTTAAAATTTTTAAAAAGGAAAATTAAAAAAATTTCCATCCATGTTCTGTATTTGGCCACATTCAAAACAGTTTTTCCTACATTTATTACAAGTTTATCAAACTCTAATAAGTTAGGGGACAAAAGTGGGTCTTAGATACTATCAAATATAGTACGTCTTATAGATATTTTTCAATATGCATAGAAATAAATGTATAACAGCTGAATTAAAAATAGCTTAATTAGCATAATTTTACTGATTGTAAATTTTGTTTTACTCTTAAGTTAGTTTCTATTTCAAATTTCCTCATCAAATATTGTAAATTTCAAACATTCTTTTTAGATGTCTTTACAGTTTAAGAATATGTATAAAGCTGCGTATTTTTCAAATCCGCAAATTATTCTTTCCTATGTGATCAATTGAAAAGTGAAAAAAGCTTGTGTCATAAATCAAAGCCTTTATTTTGCAACCACAGTGTGCATGTAGATATCAGAATTCAAAGCCACATCACAAGGCTTGAAAGAAAAAAAAGACCAAAGACAGAAAATAAAGCCAAAAGAGAAAATGAAATGGAATATTTGGTTGTTGTCATTTTCTATAAACACTGATTCTAATTATGCACCTGAAGAGGGTGATTATCTTTGAAATTTGAGACTTGAGACATTGACAATTTTGTTTTCTCCTCCCCATTCTGATTTGTTTTACTTTGTCTGTTACACAGTCAGGGAAAGAATAAGATTAAAAAAAGGTATAAAACATGCCTTACTTAATTTGAGGGCAGTTCAATTTAAAGACACTAAGCATAGACCATTTTTGCCTTCCATAATTATAATTTTCGTTGCATGATCAGACCCAAAGTTTACCATGCTATTTCACAAATAACCAGTAGGTCTTTCTGTATCGATCATAAATGATAGAAAGGAAAAAAAAAAAAAAATTGTCACTGTCCATTTTCACATGTTAATTTATAATCCTTTTGATTTTCACTAATTCTCAGTTTGTATTTTTGTATAGTTATCTTTTAATATTTTTTTCCTTTCTCTTGTTTCTAAAAACTTTTATTCTTTTAAAAATATTTTCCTTTTCTTTCTTTTTTCTTACTCATTTCCTTTTCTTTCTATCAATATTTACTCGGCTACACTTAGCTTGGCACAATGCCATAAGTACTGAGTGCCAATAAAAACAGAATTCACAATGGTATTACATTAGAAACAAAGAAAAGAGTACTGAAATTTTATGTAATATCAGTCCTCCTATATGGCAGTGATTGCTGGACAATCTCTTCACAGATGAAGAAGAGACTTTAAGCACCAGAAATGTGGTTCTACAGAAGGATGCTGAGGATACCATAGTCTGAACATATGAGCAACAACAAAGTTTATAGAGAAAATGGAAACAAAACAGACAGAGGGAGATTGCATATAAAAGTAGTAATGGTTTGCTCAGCTAACTTGCTAACCATTGCACAATCTTGATGAGCATGCACTGATAAACCTTTTTTAGCTTGTAATTCTTTTTTTCCGCCTTTCCTTTTGTTCATTAATTCTATCTTTCATTCATTCGTTCATTTTGCTCATTCGTTCTTTCTTTCTTTTTGCTCTTTCATTCATTCGTTCTTTCTTTCTTTTTGCTCTTTCATTCATTCGTTCTTTCTTTCTTTTTGCTCTTTCATTCATTCGTTCTTTCTTTCTTTTTGCTCTTTCATTCATTCGTTCTTTCTTTCTTTTTGCTCTTTCATTCATTCGTTCTTTCTTTCTTTTTGCTCTTTCATTCATTCGTTCTTTCTTTCTTTTTGCTCTTTCATTCATTCGTTCTTTCTTTCTTTCTTTTTGCTCTTTCATTCATTCGTTCTTTCTTTCTTTCTTTTTGCTCTTTCATTCATTCGTTCTTTCTTTCTTTCTTTTTGCTCTTTCATTCATTCGTTCTTTCTTTCTTTCTTTTTGCTCTTTCATTCATTCGTTCTTTCTTTCTTTCTTTTTGCTCTTTCATTCATTCGTTCTTTCTTTCTTTTTGCTCTTTCATTCATTCGTTCTTTCTTTCTTTTTGCTCTTTCATTATCATTAATTTCTCCTTTTTTAATTTCTTCTCTGGTTTCTTTTTTTTCTGTTCATTTTTTGTTTGTCTTTCCTTTTGAATCCTTGTATCTTTCTTTTTGATCAAATAGTGAATTAGAGTGTATAAGCATGAAACATCTTTTTCTTTCTTTCTTTTTTCTCTTAAGTACAAGTGGAGAAGTGTCATGCAGCAGTTGTGTGCATGTGTGCAACTTAGATTAGACCTAATCACTGGTCCTTTTTTTATGTTTCCGACAAAACAGATCTTTATCTTTCACTGTGGTTTTTATTGTAGCTCCTGGTGCAGATGCCTTCTAATCAACATCCAATCTGCAACTGATCCTTCGGTTGTACAAATTATATCTTCATTTCATCATTCTGCCAAATGCAATGATGAACAAGATCTAAGGTGCACATAACTCATGAAAGAAATCTTTTAAAACCAATTGAATTGATATCAATCTGTAGGATTAGGAGAAGAGTAATAAATATCTTTCATTGCAACATTTACTGACCATCCTTTTGCCTATTTGTATTTATTGACCTCTAATCTTCACTTTGGTCTTTTTATCAGGGCAATTCATTTAGCCGTAAAATATTTTAAGAGGGTTGATCTAGTACTGCTCAGATATCAACAAACTATAAAAGTTTATGCAATCATGATGATTTGAACTGAAAAGTTTATGGCTGCTCCATTTCATTGGATTAGAACAGGTAATTTTTTAGAGAAAATTTTCTTAACAGGAATGAGTTAAAGCTCTCACACATACAAATATATTATTCATTTCTATGCTTATAAATCATGAAATCTTCTCTGCTTATTTATATATTCAATTATGTCATTCTTGTATGTATCCATTTATATGTTGTTATACATGGATACATATGAAACATTACAAAGTTTGGTGAGCATATTATTTTCATGCTAACTGCTCTTGCTGCTGCCCTCACTTTTAAAAATGAATATCTTGTAAACTTTATTCTGACTGTAAATAATAACTCCTCATCCCAGAAATTTAAACTGAAATTAAATACTTTCTATTCTTGTATAGTCTAAGACAAATAAAAGTTATTACTATTTAGATGAAAGATAAAAAAATTATCTGTGGACATTTTATCTATAAATTAAGCCAACATCTAAAACATCTCAATGGGGAAAAAACTGTCTGGTTACATTTAATGCCCCAAAAACCAAACTAGTTACATTCCATCATCACTGATCGGACCCTGAACTATCACCAATCATGATGAATGGATGTTCTCTCAGGGAGGCCTTGTGCCTTGAGTGCCTATTGATTCTTAAGCTCAACCCAGACCTCAAGTAGAGCTTGTTGTACATATGATCCATTGCTAAAGATGCTGAAAAAATGGTCAGTTCCCTGTACCGCTCCAGTGAGAACCTAACTCTTTGTGCTCTTCTCTACTTTTACAAGAACCAGATCAGGTCGAAAATGGAGTACTGCTGCCATATATGAGCAGGAGTTGCCCAGTCTTCAATTTTCACTCTTGATAGTCCTAAAGTGTCTTCACATCCTTGTGGGTGACAAATTATTTTTCATCCTATTATCCCTTTCTTACAGATGAAACTTTGCTATCTTCTCACTAGTCTATTGTTATTTCTATGGAAAGTGCTCAGACGCACTACATTCCTTAGTTCCACCAGCTCTAACCTTCACTGCAAAGACCCACCATGCCACACCCATTGTAGCAAGCCTCTCTCATTCATTTTGTATTCCATTGGTGAGATGTAACTTCCACTCAAGCAGCTTCTTCCTGTGAACCACTGCCCTATTACTACAATCTTAACTTGTTAAAATTTAGAGTCAACTGTTATCTTCCCCACATATCTACCTAAACCATGCCTCTTATTTTGTAACCTACTTTGAGTGGCTCCCAGGCCTTGTACAGGGCGAACATTACTGTAAAAAAAAAAAGAAAAGAATCAAACTTTTTTTTTTCTATAAATCTGTTTTTGCATTTTGATAAAAGTTCAAATACCTGACAATGAATTTTGAGTGAATTATTTGAAATAATGTAATAATGCCAGCTTCATAATTACATCCTTGCATAACATGGCACCTTTCTGGGTGACAAACTGGTCTAAGTGGTTTTACAAGGTTCCAGAGAATTGAAGTTTCTCTCATTAAAAGAATTTTGTAGGGATTTTGAAATAAGTGATAATTTAAAGGTGCAAAAGGTCAAGTGAGTATGGTGTCTGTTGTAGGATATGCCAGTCAAGCTGTAACAATTTCTGCCGGATTTGCAAAGAGACATATGGGACTGGTATTGTCCTTTTGGAGGACAATACTTCTGATTAGACACAGGTGCTTTCCTTGATTTTGATTGTTGCCTGTAATTTATCCAATTGGGAACCGTAGTTGTTTGAATTGAATTTGATTTTATAAAAGGAATTTGTAATACTCTTCCAATCCTACCAGATATAGAACATCACCTTCTTCAGATGCAGATTGGCTTTTTGATCACTCAACAGTGATACATTTCATTCTCCTCTGTTTTGCTTCACATTGTTGTAAACAATCCATTTTTCATAGCCTGTAATTGATCTTTTTGAAAGTGAGTTGTTTTTGCTGCATTTAAGCAGAGAATTGCAGATGAAAATGCAGTTCATCAGATTTTTCATTATATCTTGAGGCACACAGGCATCATTGCAATTCATGCATCAAGTGCCTTACAACACTCATATGAGATTATGAGGAGTATTTTTGCAATGTCCTGTGTTAGATGACTTGGATTATCATTAATAGTCATTTTGATTAAGTCATCATCAATGAATGCAGTCCAGCAGGAATGTTCTTGGTCTTCCAGATTAAAATTTCCACTTCTGAACCTAGCAATTCACTTATTAACAATACTCCCAGCTACGGCACCATCTCCATTATAAACGGCACATACCATTTTTGCTGTTTCTACATCATTTTTTTTCCTTTCCAGAAATAAAAGAACATCAAATAATGAAAATGCATCTCATTTTCCTCCATTTTTATTCTTACATATAAACATTTACAATTCACAATCCACACACAAATGTTATAGAAATGTCACTTTTTGGAATATGTATATATGTCAGATATCAGTCATGTGTAAAATGAAATCACATGTTCAAATGCTCTTACTGAAAAATGTTACAAATCTTTTGTTCTAACAAAAGTTCATAACCACATAAGTATTGTGGATTTTACAAGTATATAACGGAACTAAGTATAGTATACCTATTGTATGTAAGTCTTGCTATCTCATTTCAGGTTCAAATTTAAAGTATATATATAGTTATAAAAATCTGACAGGGTGCAGATCCAATTTTATATGATTCATTATGCCTGCTATATTTGGAATATAATGTTTTATTGTTGGATATTTATAAAATCATTTAACCATGCAATGAAATATTGCTTCTGTTAACTTAAAAATTTTCTACAAAATAATATGAAAAAAGCAAAACAAAAGTACAAAATCAAAGCAAAACACAGTGCCATTGAAATCCAATTTCTCCTTCCCTCCCCACTCAAACATAATCCTCCTTTGCCATTTTAACAGAGAAAATCTTACATTGAATATTCTAACAAATAGTTATCTTTGTTCCTTCTTTCTTTTTATCTTTTTGTGAAGAACTTGCTGTATCAGCAATGGGAAGAACTGGAACAACTGTCACAATGATAATGGCTGTTAAATAACATCAATCAGTATTTTCAACGTTATGCTAATTACAAAGATTTGCAATGATAACTGTCGTTAATTAAATATTCTCGTCAGAAAAATTTGCTTGTCTCATTACAAGAATGTTTTACTTGAATTTTACATTTTTCTTTTTAATAAAACGATTGTCTTTTTCACAGTAATATCAATCAGATCTTGCTGAAAGATCTTGTCTTTTAGGTTCAATTTGGAGCAATTAATAAATCATACTTTTCAGTCCAGCATTTTTATCAGATCATCTCCTATTCTCAAGTAGTTTCCCCAGACCAAGAAAGCTTTTATTACTTCAATTTGTTGCATTAAATACTTTCATACACCTCCAGTCATTAGTTTTAAATTTTCAACTTGTAAGCAACATTTTCAAATAAATATAAATAAAAAAAAACGAACAGAATATACAACTATAAATAAAGTAGAGAGTAATAAAAAGGAAATAAAATATTTAAATTTACTATTGATGCTAGTTCTGATTTTCCACTCTGCTTTAAGTGTTTCCTTACCTGTACATGATGAAATCCTGTTTAAATTTATGAGTATCTCATGGAACCACTGAAGTATTGATGACAAAATGTTACATTACTCCTCCAGCTTCAAAGGCTGTGTATATGGTCTATTGCAGTGTTTAATAGCTACTTGGTGATAAGTGCTTCATAGATCGAAAGTGTGGTACAATACATATTTGGCTGTTTTGCTGATCATGTCATCTATGCGAGGTAGTGGGTAATCATCTAGTAATGTAAATTTGTTGATGGTTTGTGAATAGTCAATGACGTATTCTTTTCTTATGGTTTTCTGTAGCAGTGATGAGGATTTGGGTTCTCTAAGAAGAGTTACTTGGATTTATAACTCCTTTTAGCATTTGCTTGATCACTGTACTAATGACCAATTGATCCTCCTTGGAATAACGCCTTGATTTCACTGTGAGAGGTCTAGAGTCTCGAGTAAGGCATATTAATTTTAGTAAGGCTGCATTTTAATGGTGGCTTGGGCCCCCTGAATGGTATTTCAACATGGGAAGGTTGCCAAAGATAATTGTGGCCCAATATTATATCATTACAGATAATCTTCATTGTTAGAAGTTTTTTTTTATTTTCATAGATAACTCCTTTTACTTTTAGTTCCACATAGCAAAATCCCAGTACTTGAGTTGACAATGCAGCATTGGCCATTATTACTACACTGTTGCATGGAAAAACTTTCCACCAGTTAGCTTTTGCTATTTTCAAATTGACAAAATTCTTGGAACTGTGTCCGCCAGATCATTTAAAGGCAGGCCATTGGCCTCTAGTTTATGTTGCATCTGATAAGCAACTAGATTGGACTGGAAAGGTACAGGGTACAGAGATTTTCCTTTTGTTGCTTTTACAAACCATGGCCAAGTGGTCTTTCTTTCAGTGTTATTGGTATTGGTCTTTCAGTGTTATTGCCTCTAGTGGGGCATTTCAGGTGTGGATGTATTTTCCACCCACAGTAAAAGCACACACGTCTAGCAGAGGCCACACCTGGGTTTTCTAGGGGTCTGGATGTGGTGGTGAAGAAATAGTTTTTTTTTGTCTGTCATAGTTACAGAACCCAGCAAGGTAGTGAATGCTACATTTTGAGCTACCTCTGATGCTCTAGCTAATTTGTATGCCTGCTGGAGAGTGATACTTTCCTGCACCAATAGTCCCTGCCAGATGTTTACTGATAGCAGTCTGTTAATGAAAGTGTCTCACCAATTCCACCCAATACTGCTTAGCTGAAATGTCTGTAAAGGTATAGTTCTTAATAAGTATGTTGAGTTCCTTGATGAAATTATTTATAATTTTGGGAGGTTGCTGATTCCTGGTAGCAAGCACATGTCTCAAGACCATTTCATCTTTTACTTGATATGTGTAATCTATCCAGTGTTCACAGAGCCTTCTTAAAGGAAGTCACTTTGGAAAATAATTCAAAAACATAAGCAGGCACAAATTTTGTTAAGCAAGGCAGTTTATTGCAGTCTTCCAAAGAATTGTTAAAGATTCTTCATCAGTGGCAATACATCCTCACAATGTCTGGCAATTTGGAATCAGTGGTTAGTTTCTCTGGATAGAGCCTGCGTTCCATCGTTATGTTGAACTAGCAAGTTTAGCAGAATGAAATAGATGAGGCAAAAACATGTCACTACAGTTGCCAAAAGAGGCCTCAGATTACATGTGGACAGGTGTTGTCAAAACCGGGTTTTCCCATTAGTAGTGGAACAGTTTGGCATGTCTACATACAAGCCACTCTGTAATGAGTCCAAGATCTGGGTATTTGTAAGATGCCTCATGCAGAATTTGTAAGTTGGTCCTGTGGGCATTTTATTTTCCTGTGTTTTTTTCTTTTTTTTCCTTTCTATCCCTGTACTTGCTGGGAGAGAAATTGGTTAGGTGTCTCCCAACAATCTCAACAAATTCTTTGCTTACACTAGAGCAAGCTATTTTGACATTCATGGCTGACAGCAAGTTTGACCTGAGCCTAATCACGGAATTTGATTGTTCAGACTGTGGTCTCGCTACCATTGAATGGTTTGAAAAGACTGAACTAGTTTGTGATCTGTGCAGCATGAAGAACATTTCTAGCATTCTGCTACTCCAATGGATGGGAGGTGCATTTGCTGTGTCCCAACAACTCAGCAAGAAAGAAAGAAAAGATGTAGGCCATATTGGAGATGCCTTGTACGTTGCCTTTGTCACAGATCCATTCATAGCATATGACCAATTTGTAGCTAGGTGCTTGAATTCAAATGAATCTGTAGACATCTACTTGGTAGACCTCCGCAGGCTGTCAACCTTGTACAAAAGAGTGAAGGAAACCATGGACAGAGTGCATCAGGAAGATCTTGCTCAGGGCGACTGGTGTGAAAATGGATCTGAAATCAATGTATGGGTTGGTGCATGCTCCCTAGTGACAGGAGTGGTGCTGGAAAAAGATAGAGCAGTGTTGGAGGATGCATGCTGACTTTGGTCAATAAATGGGAAGTCAAAGAGTCTGCATATAAAAATCAATTCCTTATGTGTGTACCACTGGTTGTCTGACATTCTTATGGGCAAAGCTAGGTTATATACCAAAGTAGCAAGTGAAATGCTGGTCCAAACAAGGTTGAGCACAATGAAGGAACTGGTCCAAGAATATAAGTTGTCTGTTGCTATGATGTTTGTCACTTCAGATCAGAACTTGACAGACAAAATGACTCCAAAAGTGGCTTGATATGGCCAACAAAGAGGCTGAACCTGTGCAGGTGTGTAGTGCAATCAGTCTTGCAAGACTTACCCTAATGTGAAACTGGCCATCTTATATAACTTGTATAGCAATATATTATTGGGTCATGATTTCTTATGATGACACTCTTCTGTTTCTATTTCATTTGGAGGACCTTTACCCAAACTGTGTGTGGTCTTGTCGCATAGGTATTCAACTTCCTTGTTTGTTTACCAACTTTCACATGACTGTAAGCTCATAGCTGTAGAATCCCAGCGCATCTCAGATACCAATAAAATCTTCATTGCTTTGGAAACAGATTGTTACGAGGAATCATATAACCAAGCGACTCCCTTTGGAGAGCTCAATTTCTGGTCACCTAAGGATAAATCGGTATACATTATTGGGTGCATTCCCCCTTTCCTTGAATAGATGATTTAGTACATGAAGTGGCAAAGTATCGCTACTTCAGTACCCTGGACTTGAAGAGTGTGTACCACCAAGTATTGATTAAGGATGCTGAGTAAAAGTATACTGCCCTTCGAAGCTGACAGTCACCTATATCAGATCTGTCGAACTGTTACCAATGGAGTGGCTTGTTTTTGAATGATAATAAACAACCTTATCTCTTTCAAAGGACATTCTGCTATGTTCATTTATGTGGATAACATAACAATCTGTGGTAAAATGAGAGAGGAGCATGATATCAACTTGAATAAATTCATACAGGTTGTTTGAAAGTACTATCTAACTCTGAACAAGAAAAAAAGGACTTTGGCAGTTGACACTGTCATCCTGCTTGGCTATCTGATCAGCCAAGAATCAATTAAATCTGACTCTGAGTGTTTATGTCCCTTTAAGAGTTTTCCGACCCCTCAAGATAAGGAAGCATTATAGCAAGTAATCAAACTATTTTCTTATTATTCCCAATGTGTACCAAAATTGTCCGACTGGATTAAACTCTTAATCGCAACTACTTTGTTCTGTCTCGACTCTAATTCTGAGAAAATGTTTAATGACCTGAAAAAGGAGATTGAAAAGGCCCTACTACATTCTATTGATGAATCTGATACTGCCATAGCTGCTGCATTGAACCAAGTGGGTCTTGGTTGCCTTCTTTTCGCGAACCCTCTCTTGTACTGAACGTAAGCACTCTGCTGTTAAGGAAGAAGCTTGCACTATTGTAGAAGTGTTGCAAAAATGGTCTCACTTCTTTACTGGGAGGTGTTTTACTATCCTTACTCAACAGCAAGCTGTAAACTATATGTTTAATTCAAAAGGACTTGATAAAATAAAGAACAGCAACATCTAACAGGGGTGAAAAGAAATTCAGGTGTTACAATTATGACATTGTATACCTGGCAAAAACAACATTCCTGTTGATGTACTCTCTCATGCTCACTGTGGAGCTGCTATTGGTGATAAGTAATTGCATGAGCTACATGTCCACCTTTGTCACTCTGCTACAAGGTTTGCTCATTTTATCAAAATAATAAATTTATCAGACTCAATTGAATAAATATGAAATGTATATCAAATGTCCTGAGTGCGCTTGCTTGAAGCCTAGATTTTACTCTTCAGATTCTACCACTCTCATTAAAGCTACTCAACCTATGGAGCAACTTAACATAGACTTCAATGGGCCACTCTCCTCCTCCTCCTCCTCCTCTAGGAACTGTTATTTGCTGACTATTGTGGACAAATATTCCCATTTCCCCATTCAATTTTGCCTGTCTGGATGTGACCACTGGCTCAAATCTGAATCAGATTTTCACAGTGTCTAGGACCCCTTCTTACATCCATTTGGACCGTGGACTCACATTTCAATCCAGAGAGATGAAAGATTAACTGGCTAACCTTGATATTGCAACTAGCCGGACAACTCCCTATAATTCATGAGAAAATGGACAATGTGAGTCGTATAACAGGGTAATATGGAAAGCTATTACCCTGGCATTAGCTTCCAGAAATCTTGGGACCTCACAGTGGGAAATGGAATTACTTGATGTACAGCATTCAATCAGGTCACTGCTGTGCACTGCCACTAATGCCATTCCCCATAAGAGACTATTCCAATACCAATGCCAGTCCCCCAGTGGACACTCCTTATCCACTTGGCTAACTATCTCTGGCCCTGTCTTATTACACTGCCATGTCTGTAATCATAAGCTTGACCCACTGGTAGATGAAGCAAATTTAACTGCGGCTAATCCTCAGTATGTTCATGTATGATTGGCTCACGGACAAGAAAGAACTGTCTCTATTCATGATTTACCTCTTGTCAGGGAAGATTGGCTCCAAAACCCTTTAACTGACGTGAATTTAGATTCAGGTTCTAAAGAACCCCTATCTCCTGTCTCTGAGTACTCTGGTGATTTGGTGCCCATAACACCAGCTGAGCCTGCGATCAAAACTAGTCACTTTTCACCTTTTCCTGTGCCCTCAGAGCCTAGAGAGACCTGACCTAAAATAGAACATTCTACCTCTGGATTGGTACCATGTTCTACTCAAGAGCATTGAAAGCCTCTCTGTTACATGGACTATAAAACATAAGAAAAAAATATGTTTATAAAATAAAGGTGGGGAGAATGCACTATTTAAACCCCCTATTCTGACTCGGATGGACTGTTCCATTTTAATATATTTTGCCTTTAATAAGGTCACTAGCCTCTTGCAGTTTTACTACATAAAATAATAAATCCTTTGGTCTTTCCTCTTTATAATAACAAAGATTTTGATGATAAAAATTTCTTTTTAAGTTTTAGGGATGTTTACATCATGTATACTCATTTAGCATACATGTGGAGATACTTACTCTCGTCTATTATGGGCTTATGGCCACATCATGTTGAAACATTGGTTTCAATATGATCACTCAAGTCAAGCATTGTTGAGTCTAGATAGGTGACTGCATGGGAATACCAGGTGCTGTAAGCTTTGATGTGCAGATAGTGAAATGGATAATGGCTCAGAATTGTTAATTGGAGAGCCATGTTCCAATTCCAGTTGGGTTTATTATATTCACTTAGGCACAAATATCATTAGGAAAGGTATGAATCCACCTCTTCTACCTGCCAAAAAAATTGTTACAATGTAAAAATTATTTTTTGGCTTTAAATAACATGCAATGGTTTGATAAGCCATAGAAAATGTATCAACCAGCCAAAACTAGTCTATTATGATTTTTTGTTATGAAATGCTTCTGATTTAAAAATACATTCTGGAACCAGTTAGATATTAGGTAGAATCTGGTGTATGGATGTACTAATGTGTTAGTTTTTCTGTAGTAGTTATAGTAGTCTTTTGAGAGTGATATATTTTCATAATTGGATATCTTTCCTGCTGCTTTGGAATGAGTAAGATTTTAAAGTACTTTGATTTTTATATGATCAGTAGTTGTTGCCAAAAAGAAAGATGATTCCCACTTCAAATTGTAAAGAAAAAAGATGACTGAAATATTTTGGTAAAACTACATATCAATTAAGAGGAGTTCAGTTGTTCCAAGCTTGGGATATGCTCTAATAATTTGATTCTCAAAGTTATAAACAATTTAATTTTGAATTGATAATAAAAAATGTTTTTAAAATGTTTTCCTTTTTTTGTTTTTGAAGTTACCCAATACAAGACTAAAGAGCCATTAAAGGTAGAAGATTATTGAAGGAGGGTGTGATATGAATGTAAGAGCAGGTAGTAGGACGTAAAGTTTATAAGGATAAAGAGGATAGATAACTATTGACCATTGAATTGAATAGGTTGAATTTGAAATGTCTAGAAAAGCATCTATGTGAGAGTCTGTTCCACAAAGAAGTAGTTCTTGGAAAAAAACTGTGAAATTTTCTCCTTATGATTGGAATATGGAGGGAATGTGGGTGACTCAATTCCATGGGTGTAAAGCTCTGAACTGCTAGAACTAAAGAACATTATATATATATATATATATATATATATATATATATATATATATATATATATATACATACATACATACATACACATATATATATATATATATATATATATATATATATATATATAGTTAAACCTAGAGAGCCAGACAAACCTACCAAGGTTTCACCTAAGCGTATCGTCAGGGTAGCCTTCCCTGACGATCCACTTAGGTGAAATCTTGGTAGGTTTGTCTGGCTCTCTAGGTTTAACTAGGTCTGCTCTACTTACTGTATTGAGCACTTTATTTAGTTAGTTGTGTACTCGTATTGGGGTTTTTCTTTGGGCTTTGGACCTGTATGCTAAACAGTTGTTTTCGACAGGCATTCATGTTCTTGGCTCTTTCTTTTTTTATACCTTTTTTCCTTTGATATTTATTTGATTATTTGCAAATCAAGAAACCGAAGCTTTTCCAAAATGAGTGCAGTTACTTATACTTATAAGATTACTACTACTAATAATACTATATATAAATATATTAACATAAGAAGAAATATGGTTTTAAGGTATGTTATATTTATGGGATAAATTACTCAATATCAGATATAGAGCGTATGTAAATATAAAAGTGAACATTGAAGTCAACACTCAGAGGCGACAGGTTGTTTCATGCTAGACGCAATCGTCAGGCCATGTGTGATGGGTTTTTCTCAACTATTTATATATACGGGTCAGTGGTGCATTGTGGGTAGTCCATTCTGATGGTTATTTTGGCCAGAGTGGTTTGTTTATTTATTTATTTGGGTTAATTTATTTTACTTTTTTATTTTTTTATATTTTTTTTTTTTGTATATATGTTTTTCAGTTTTCGATGTTTTAGTAACGTAAAAATTTTTGAGATTAGTTCAGATCATTTATTTAATAGTTTGTTTTGGTCTGGAAGGTAATTAAAGCTATTTTTTCATCCGATTTTTGGATTGATTGCTGTAGTCTATTCTGTTATTTTGGCGGGGAGGGGGTCAGTTTTTTAATTTGTTTATTATTTTATTTATTTATTTGGGTTGATTATTTTTGCTTGGTTTTTATTTTTTACTTTTATTTATTCTAATATTTATTTTAGCAGGAGCAGTTTGTTAATTTGTTTATTTATTTGGATTAATTTATTGTACATGTTTTTTCTTATTTATTTATTTTTTATTTTGTATATTTTTACGTATTCTTTTTAGTTTTTGATTTTTAAGTAACATAGTAAAAGTTTTTTTGATCATTTATATAGCAGTTATAGCTATTTTTGTTCCATTTTTGAATTGATTGTTGTAGATTATTGAGTAACGTAGTAAAAATTTGTTAGAAAGCATTGTGCTCTTCGCGTATTTACTATTTGCGATATATAGAGTCAGTGGTGCATTGTGGGTAGTCCATTCTAATGGTTATTTTGGCAGAAGTGGTTTGTTTATTTATTTGGGTTAATTTATTTCACTTGTCTTTTTATTTATTTTATTTTTTTTATATATATATTTATTCTTTTCAGTTTTCAATGTTTTAATAAGTTACTTAAAAATCGAAAACTGAAAAGAATAAAAAAAAATAAAACAAAATAATAATAAAAAACAAGTAAAATAAATTAACCCAAGTAAATAATAAACAAATTAACAAACCACTCCTGTTAGAATAGACGAAAAAGAATAAATAAAAATATATATGATATACAAATAGTCAAGAAAAAACCCAACATATGTGACCTTATTATTGCATCTAGCATGAAACAGCCTGTCACCTCTGAGTGTTGACTTCACTGTTCCCTTTTATATATATATATATATATATATATATATATATATATATATATAATGATAGGATAAAGAACTAATAGGAAACATTTATCAATCTAACATGTTTCACTTTTATTAATGCTTCATCAGAGAATGAGATTTGTTTATCTAAAACAAATAGTTTTACGTAAAAACATTCATAAACCAACATGTAAACAACCACAAAACACTCTTATGAAAATACATTATCATCTGAATTCCACATAGACAAACTAGAATTATGATGCACTTACATATATAAAACAATATTTGTGTTTTTACATTTAGGGTTGGAATCCATTAATTTCTTGGAATTTCAATAGAATGCATTGTTTCTCCTTGAATTCAGAATGGCATAAATTATACTAACATTGTTTAACAAGTCAAGTGCATGTGAAAACCTGATTAACCAATGAAAATCAAACAACTCAAAAATAAAAATGCCAGAATTCCTTTTTTTTTTTTTCCATAACTCATTGTCTGAAGCTTTAACAAAAATGAAACATCTTAGATTGATAAACGTTTCCTATTCGTTCTATTATTCTGTCAGATTCCAATCCATATTTGATCCATATACAGTAGCGGCCATAATATAAGGAACAGAAACAACAAAGACATAAATATGTGTATTACTTAAAAAGTAATGCATGATTATCAATTAAATTTTTACTGAATAAAGATTAGGGTATAATGCATAAATATTATACAAAGTTACAAAAATTTACGTAATAGTTTTTTTAAAAAATAAAGATTAAATGGAACAAAGGAAATAAGCTACTGGACAAAAGTTAAGGAACAATCTTGTTAATACTTGATTGTGAACAAAATATCAACAAAATTTAATATTCGGTAAACATCCCCTTATTTTCAATGACGTCTCCGCATCGTCAACCACATGATCTAATTAATTTCTTGCAAAAATCAGCAGTAATTCCCTCCCAGTCGTCTTTCAATAACTCCCATAGGTGATCCTGGTTTTTCGGGTTTCTTTTCTGAGCCCTTTCTCCAATTATCTTCCAAACATTTTCTATTGGATTCAGGTCGAGGCTCTGGGCTGGCCACTTCATTAGGGCAATTCCTTCTTCTTCAATTAAAGCCATAACTTTCCGAGCCTTGTGGCAAGGTGCATTGTCCTGCATGAAAATAGGAGATTCATAAAGATTATGGTGTAATCTTTTGTAAATCTCAGCATTGATATTGCCATGTATGTGGATGATAGAGCCAACTCCTGCAGATGAAATCATTCCCCACACCATTACACTGCCGCCACCAAACTTAACGGTTTTCTTGACACATTGAGAAGACAGTCTTTCACCTGTTCTATGGCATACATAAGTTTTGCCCTCAGAACCAAATATAGTAAACTTGGACTTGTCACTGAAATGAACTGTATCCCATTGTGCGTCAGTTCAAACAACATGTTCTCTCGCATACTACAGGTGTGCCCTTTGGTTTCGCTTTGAAATGAGAGGCTTCAAAGCTGGAATACGGGCATGCAATCCTGCATATTTTAACCTGCAAGCAACCGTTTTCCTTGAGATCTTATTATCTGTCTCTTCATTAAATTTACAGGCAATTGATGTAGCAGTTTCAAAACAGTTTTTTGTAGATATTCTAACAATTCTGCAATCTTCTCTTTGCGATGTTTTTGGAGGTCTGCCGGTTTTTGGTTTTGCATCTAACATTTTAATGGTTTTATACCTGCTAATTACACAATGAACAACACTTTTAGACCTATGAACATTATCAGAAATGTCTGAAATTGACTTTTTTTCTTGATAGTGATAATGAGTTCTTTTTTTTCTTCAAAAGAAAGCGTTTTGCGTGTAGAATTTGCCATATTGCTTAAAAATAAAGTCCTAATGATAAATGAACTTTTACTTATTGTTGAAAAGCTCCATCGAGTTTTTTAATAATGTAAATTAAAAGTTTATGCAAATTATTAACAGCGTTCCTTAACTTTTGTCCAGTAGCTTATTTCCTTTGTTCCATTTAATCTTTATTTTAAAAAAAACTATTATGTAAATTTTTGTAACTTTGTATAATAGTAATATTATATATTAATATATATTATATATATTATATATATATTATATAATAATTTGCATTACACCCTAATCTTTATCCGGTAAAAATGTCATTGCTAATCATGCATTACTTTTTAACTAATACACATATTTATGTCTTTGTTATTTCCATTCCTTATATTATGGCCACTACTATATATATATATATATATATATATATATATATATATATATATATGTCACACAGCAAAAATGGCCTTACAGTTCAAAGCCACTTTAATGCATGCACTTTGAGATTGAAACAAATTTTTATTAATAGGATGTTGTTTTCTTTTAATATAAAGGGCTTCCAAGATTTTCTTTTTAATCATTTCACCCCAAGCAAGGCAATAAAGCCACTAAGACACAAGGGGTTACTAAGTATGAAAGCATAAGGAAAAGAGAGAGAATAATAAAAGAGGAATCATGAAGACAGAAGATAATGATTTACATTGCATTTAAATTATGAAAGATCAAAGTTGGCTGGAGAGCAAGAAACCAGAAGAGAATTTCACAAGCAATAAGTGTGAGAAAAGAAAATGTTAGCATAGAACTTACAGTTAAATCTAGCCCACAGTAAATTGATGAGACCTTGTTACCAATCTTGTACTGTGCTTAAATTCATAAAGTCTAGGTACCATAGAGGAAAGTTCATCTGAACAATTACCATGAAAGTATTTATAGAAAAGGCACAGGGAAGCTACATTACGGCAGTGGGAAAGTGACTGAAGCTGGGATGCCAGGTCAGGACTAATAAGATTGTTGATTCTTTTTTGGATTTTATCTAGAATCTCTAAATATATAGCAGGAGCACCAGATCACATGTGGCAACAATATTCAAAGCATCAAAGAATGCTAGACTTATAAATATGCAAGATAGATTCTGGAGAGAAAATTGGGTGCCTCTTTAACGTGTGTATCCTACCACCACATTTATATCCTACATTATCTAATGTAAGGGGAAAAGAAAAATGGAAGGAGGGATGCCATTTATTGTTGTATTTAAAATAAAAAAAATCATAAAATAAGAAATTTGACTAAAACAATCAGAAAACAAGATATTCAAATTTTTAAAATAAAAACATTCTGAATGTCTTTTAACATGCTGAGAAAAAAGTCAGGACAATGCCTTATTAATGTACAATACAAATGTGGTGGTAGAATACACACTAAAGCAGAAACTGATTGGTAGGGGACATGCAGCACCAAAAATTGTCTAGCATCACACAGTGAACCAACTTTTCTCACAGCAGACCTAGCAGTTGATTCAACATAATCTTTCCACTTCATGTTTGAATATCAGAGACAAAGTTTTTACTTTTATTTGAATATGTGAGCAAAAAACAACAGGAATAATGAAACCATGTGTAATAAAAAAAGAAAAAAACTTTAATTCTGTCTACTTCACTCTTAGCAACAGTGTAACCATTCCATATTCTTAAGGTTTTATGGGAAATCTGAAGATATTAATTTATTAAATACTTGTTTACATAATTGATGTATGTTTGTACAGTAAAAGAAGGCAACATGATGTGATTATGAAATTGTTGCTTGATTATTTATTCTTGTAATTTGATTAGGTTTATCAAGAATTAAAGTATGCATAATAAAAAGCAAATAATTGCAGAGCCTGGAATGTAACTGAAAAAGTAGTTAAGAAGTTTTGGATAAAAGAAATATTATATGCAGAAGAGTGAATATTAAGTTTTACACACTTGATTTTTATAAGAACTATAAGAATCAATCTTAGTCAGTTCACATCTCTGTCAATCTAAGTCTGTTCATTTATTGCCTCTATATATATATATATATATATATATATATATATATACATACATAAATTTCATAAAAGTTTTATTAATGAGCACACATGCACAAATATATATATATATATATATATATATATATGTATAGAGAGAGAGAAAAATAAATGAGCAAACTTAAATTTACAGATAGATGTGTACAGACTAAGATTGATTCTTACAGTTCTTATATATAGACGAATATATATTCTTTTCCTTATATATATAACAATGCTTTATTTTAAATACTTTTAAAAGAGCCTTTTAATGCACAAAAAACAACATATTTTGATTATTACTATTTATTATTTACTCATTAACAACCAGTTTAATTCTGTGAGATTTTCAAAATGGGCATTTGTTTCTTTTGGACCCTCACAAGCTTTATGGTTCTTTTTTAATATTTTGCAAAAAGACTGTGTCAGCATACTAACAGTTGAAAATAATTACATTCCTTTTTTACTATATATATATATATATATATATATATATATATATATATATATATATAATATATACTGATCCTTTCCAGTTCTCTAATTAGTTTCTTGATGCTAAAATGAAATTCATCAAGGAAGGTGTGATATTTTCTCCCTACCCAAGTACTTTCAATCTCCTCCAAGATCATCCACAGTGGGGGAATTACAAAGTCAAACTTATTGTAACTTTGATAAAATCTGTATTTTGTTGTGATGGTGATTTTTAAAAACGTGTGTGAATGTGGTCTGTTATAATTATTTTAAAATTTTAATTTATCCATTGTAGCTATGGAAGTTTTTTGCAAAACAAGCGTCCCAATATAAAGGGGGATATAAGAAAGTACTCTGGTAGCAAAAAACTATGGTACCTTTCTTGATGAATTTCCTCTTAACATCATTCAACTGATTAGAGAACTGGAAAAAAAATTAGCATAAAAATAGTTATATCTCTATATTATTCAATCAAACATGTTTGAATGAAGATATGCTGCATATATATATATATATATATATATATATATATATATATATATACTTACACATAAATATATCTATATATGCTTGCATACAATATACAAGTTGCGATAGGTAAATTGTCGCCTTTTTATATTTTTAATTTCGCACATGTACATTGTTTGTTTTCGATTTTTGTCAACTGCACAGTATAATAAAGTCATTTGGGTACCATCTGTGAGAAAAAGAACACTATGACGCACTCCACCAGAAATTTGGAAATGGCATGTTGTACTGCTTGGCATTCACACGAGAATCTCTAATGCAAACATTTCAAAGTGTTTGGTTGTCAATCTGAAGACAGTGAAGAGGATTTGGAAAGAGTTGGATGAGTCTA
>OZ038493.1:1063597-1113853 GCA_964036315.1 Acanthosepion esculentum
TAAAAATCTAACAAAATGATAGGATGAAGAACAAGTAGGAAATGGATCTTAATCTAACATGTTTCACCTTATTAAAAAGCTTCATCAGAGATCAAGATAGAAATGATAAAAATTAGAGACACAGGTTAAAGTATGTTGTATTTGACAATTTCTTATTGGTTAGATACATGTCATGTGTAATGAAGTAACAGATAATATTCAAATATGTGTGATAAACATTCTGGATGCTAAAGTGTGTAAAATTCTTCTATCTATCTATCTATCTATATAATGTGTATATATGTATATGTGCATATTGTTGCCTTGGGTGACATGACTATACAATTTCAACTTTCTCTTGTTCACAGTCGACATGAGGTCTACTAATATTTCTTGTCAGGTGGTGTTTGCACTGTATCATTTGTGATGTGGTCTATGTAAGAAAGATGCCTAAGATGGTTATGTAGCATCTCATTTCTAATGCTTTTCTTTCTGTAGCTATATTCAAAATATGTGTTTCCTATTATTTCACAAAAATAAAGTCCAAACATCAATCAGAAATATATACATACATAAAGATGCAAATTAAATCGCATCTCATCACTAACAACATGAATAATATGAACAAGACACAGTTTAGGTTATGTTATATTCGACTTTTTTTATATACAAGTTTCTCAAAGGCTAGCTGCTGTTAATATTTTCTAATAATCTATACAAATCATGCAAAAAAATAAAATTATTTTTATAGATATATGAGGTGCCACCCCAACATTTGGTGAATTTAACTATGAAAAGCTAAGTCATATCAAAGCTAGTTTTCTCTATTGTTTTCAAGTAGTCCTCGAGTCCTTTTGGGCATATATACAATGATCCCAGTAGTTTTCCAAAGTTCCCTGCATTGCTCAAAGTCATCAAGAATGATTCTATCAGGCACCTCCTCAGATTCTGCCTGGTTCTCTTCAACTATGTCAAAACAATATCTCTTCTGTCATAATTCATAAGCACTTGCATCAGAGAAAGTATTATTATCAAATGCCACCTTAGACAGCAGTACCTTCTTTTTTTTTCCTTTTTTTTTAAACAAGATTTGAAGATTTCTTATTCTTTATAAACTACCATTTCAGATAGAGATGGAACTCATTCAATCACTAAAAACACAGCCTTGCAAAACTGCTTATAACTCAAGAATATAGCCTGTCAGCTTGCACCGTTGGCTCGTGTAGGAGACTGCTCATAGAGAGTAGTGGAAACAGTTCATGCTACATTTAACTTGTTCATGCTGTTCAAATAACACAACCTTTTTGGGTAGATCCTCATATATAAGTGAGTAAATATATTTGAACATTTGTATGGCCATAAATCTTCATTGTTAAATGGATATGTATCTATAATTAAGTAGATATGTGCAGCAGTTATATATAAAGTTTGATGGGAGAATAAAATGTATAAACTCTCTATGTGCAATTAATGGTGGGTAATTGAGTAAAGTCGTATGCAATAAACATTCCATTTTGTGCATGTATACAATTGTTTGCATTTTGTCTTACATATATATATATATATATATATATATATATATATATATATATGTGAATGATAAAAAATGTACATACACACACAAAGAATTTTGCATCCATATAAATATATTTCTTCCACAGGTGTTATAAATACAGTGCTCAATGTTATGAGACAGAGCTATAAGTAGATATTATTGAATATACATAATATCCAACATTGATAGCACGACTCGAAGTTTCATGCAATTGCTGCAGTCTTCAAGTGCAATTACCAACTCATTATATTTGCACTTGAAGACTGCAGCAACTGCATGAAACTCTGAGTCGTGCTATCAATGTTGGATATTATGTATATTCACTAATATATATATAATGTATAAATAAATAAATAATAATAATATTTATTTTACAATTATAACAAAAACATGTTCTAAAACGTAACACAAATGCAGTCATGTTTCAGCACTGTATGTGCTTCTTCAGGTGGTGGTAGTCAACTTGAGAATATATATATGTAGGATCAATGTGAGTAAAAGTTTGTCACTTAGCTGAGTGATACATTCAGTATCCTGACTCCAGTGTTTCGGCTTCTCTGCAGGAGCTATCGGTATGTTTGAGTGTGCTTGCATGTGCAGTGTATATGTTGGTAGCTCTTTATATATATATATGTTTAATGCATTTACACATACTCATACACAAACTCTCATACATATACAAATGTTTGGGAATTTTTTATGTTTGTATTTCTCTAAGTTTTAGAAATCTCTGTATATATTGGCTGCTGTTTAAAATTTCAGAATTTAACCACGTAAAACTTATTAAATCTAACTCTTAGTTTCCAACATATTCTATAAAATAGTCCTATTTGGCATGTATACAGTAATCTCCAAAACAAGGTACTGCTCACAAAGGGTAGCAGCAAAAGTATGTACTACATTAAGTGTAAGTATACTGTTCAAATTCCCCCAGACTTTACGTAGATTTATATTCATATATATGCATCTAGATATATACACATATGCAGATCCATGTGTATATGTTAAGTAAATTTTTTAATATATGATTTGAATATTATATATATATAACTATACATTTTTATAAGGGTTTGCATAATGTGTATAGGCAAACATACATATAAATCTGCATATATAAAAATTTGTCTTTGTGTTTATATTCACCTTTATGTATTTTTATGAGTATACTTGATATGTATATATTATAATCACATATTTCCTTCATAAACCTATATAATATACAGTTTTACTGATGAACACAATTTTCTGTTTAGAAGTTCCACAGATAGTGTAAGAAAATGGGAGGAGCCAGTTCTTTTTTTTGGATTTGCTAATTAATAGTCTAATTCATTTAAATCTTATTGTTTTTCTGTTGTATTTGATAATCATTTTGGTGCATTGATTTTGGCCAAGGAAGTGGCTCAGTGGTTAGAGAATTGCACTAAAATATGAAGAATTCCAACTTTTTGAATTGTACATATTGTGTTTGAATAGTTCTTTATACTGCTTGACACAACCAAGTTTGATGTTGATAAACTTTGTCAGCAATTTTATTGTCTGGCACAGGATCATAAAAATGAGGCACCCAAGGAAAATCCAACTCACTTTACTTGGTAGTGAGACTTTCTTGTTTACTATCACTTTATGGCAGAAATTACTGGTGTTATAAAGCTGATCTCTCATAAGAGAGAAGAGTTAGCAGTAAAGATGTTCCAAATGTCACTTATCTACCCCACCAGATCATGCCAAATGAATCTGTAAATAAATAACCAAATATATTGGAAAAGAGATTTGTATTTTCATTTCTTGCTGTGACAATATCTCAAGAGGGCCATAGCCAAAACTTCTCTCCATGTTGATATCTCAAGATAGCTGTATGCTTACAGAATAATAAAAAATATATGTTGTTGGTTTTTGCTGGATTACATATTTTCTAGAAATAATGATATAAAATCTTATATACTAGATTGCAGTTAATTGGGACATAAGGAGAATAGAATATTTTGGTTCAAATGTTAGGCTTTGTTTCTAGAATATTTTCACTTCATCATCCCAAAAGAGAATGGACAAAGAAGAAAAAATGAATGGATCACAAATGAGATTCTCGACATGATGAAAGGAGACAGAAAACAATGCCAAGACATGGAATGGAATACAAAAAACTACAAAATGAAATAAGGAATAAATTCAGGCAGGCTAAAGAAGAATGGTTCAACAAAAAATGTGCAAAAATAGAGAGAATGGGCAGATTACAGATAAAGGAGACATGCATAAAAAAAATACGGGAATTAAGACAAGACATGCCCATCAATAGGTTGCTTAAAATCCAAAGATCGAATGCTCATATTAGAGAAAGAAAAAATCTTCAGCACTTGGAACGAATATATTTGCAATCTCTTCCATGACAAAAGAGAACAACTGGCAATACACAGAAATACTGACGGGCCGGAAATACTAAAAAGCAAAGTGGAAGCTGCACTGGCCAAATTGAACAGAAACAAAACAGAAGGGCCAGACAGGATTGTAATAGAGATGATGGCAGCCTTAGATGACTTTGGCATAGACAAGATTACAGAAATAATAAATGAAATTTACAACAGTGATGATATACGAGAAAACGTAAGCAGATGTATTTTCATAGCACTGCCTAAGAAACCAGACACAAATGAATGTGGACTCCACCGAACAATCAGCCTAACAAGCCACATAAGAAAACTTATCATCCAAATTCTGATGAATAGAGTGCACAGTAGAATCAGAGACCAGAGATAGGATAAGAACAGTGTGGGTTCATTAAAGACACCGGAACGAGGAATGCAATATTTATGCTCTGAATATTATGAGAAAGAGCAATACAAATGGAGAAGAATGTGTACCTGTGTTTTATAGACTTCACAAAGGTATTCAACAAAGTACGCCACAAAGATCTGTTAGAGCGGCTCAGCCACCTTGACACATTTGGGAAAGACATTAGAATAATCAATAATCTCTACTGGCAGCAAACCGTCTGCATATGGATAAAAAATGAGTTCAGCAGATTTACAAAAATAGAAAGGAATGTCAGGCAAGGATGTGTCTTCTCATTGGATTTATTCAACCTATACGGCAAGGCAATTCTGAGAGAACTGGAAATCCTACCAGGATTCATCATTGGCAGGTACAATCTTAATAACATAAGATATGCAGATGACATAGTGCTGATAACAGACATGGAAATGAAACTACAAAACCTCGTACAAAAGGTAGTGAAGAAGAGCATGAGAAAGAGACTAAGCATAAACTACAAGAAGACAGAATGCATGGTCATCAGTAAAAGGATGAGCCCAAAATGCAATTTACAGGTTGGGGATACTAAAATCAAGCAGTTGTGGAAATTTAAATATCTGGAAAGTGCAACACTGAGATTCAAGGATGTATTGGGATGAGCAAAGATACATTCCAAAAGCTAAGCAGAGTATTATGAAATAGGAAAGTTTCATTGGAAACAAAGAAAAGAATATTGAACTGTTACGTGATATCTGTCCTCCTGTATGGCAGTGAATGCTGGACACCCTCCTCAAAGATGAAGAAGAGACTCAAAGTAACAGAAATGTGGTTCTACAGGAGGATGCTGAGAATATCATGGACCGAACATGTGAGCAACAACAAGGTTTTGGAGAGAATGGAAACAAAGAGGAAATTTATACTTAACATCAGGAAGAGGCAGCTGAAATTTTTGGGACACATAATGAGGCAGTGGGGGTTAGAAAATCTGATACTCACAGGACAGATAAAGGACAAGGTGGATAGAGGAAAACAACGCATAACATACTTAGTGAGCTTGAGTAAATGAAAGATGGAACATGGTTTAAGGGAAATAACAGATAAAGTTTATTAAGAGCTACAAGGGACAGTAAGTTGCGGAGAGCCATGATCGACTATGTCCTGAAGGGACATAGCACATAAAAGAAGGAAGAATATGCATTTGGATTTTAGATATTATAACTTATTTAAAAACTAAGGGGGGAAAAAAGGTGACATTTACTTTTAGTTGAAATTAGAATTTTTAATTTTAAATGGTCATGAACCAAACTAATATTTCAGGCAGAAAAACAGATTTCAACCTTATGTTATTAAGTTATCTAATCTATCTAATTTCTCTATCTCTCTATCTAATTTCTCTATCTCTCTATCTAATTTCTCTATCTCTCTATCTAATTTCTCTATCTCTCTATCTAATTTCTCTATCTCTCTATCTAATTTCTCTATCTCTCTATCTAATTTCTCTATCTCTCTATCTAATTTCTCTATCTCTCTATCTAATTTCTCTATCTCTCTATCTAATTTCTCTATCTCTCTATCTAATTTCTCTATCTCTCTATCTAATTTCTCTATCTCTCTATCTAATTTCTCTATCTCTCTATCTAATTTCTCTATCTCTCTATCTAATTTCTCTATCTCTCTATCTAATTTCTCTATCTCTCTATCTAATTTCTCTATCTCTCTATCTAATTTCTCTATCTCTCTATCTAATTTCTCTATCTCTCTATCTAATTTCTCTATCTCTCTATCTAATTTCTCTATCTCTCTATCTAATTTCTCTATCTCTCTATCTAATTTCTCTATCTCTCTATCTAATTTCTCTATCTCTCTATCTAATTTCTCTATCTCTCTATCTAATTTCTCTATCTCTCTATCTAATTTCTCTATCTCTCTATCTAATTTCTCTATCTCTCTATCTAATTTCTCTATCTCTCTATCTAATTTCTCTATCTCTCTATCTAATTTCTCTATCTCTCTATCTAATTTCTCTATCTCTCTATCTAATTTCTCTATCTCTCTATCTAATTTCTCTATCTATCTATCTAATTTCTCTATCTATCTATCTAATCTCTATCTCTGTCTAATGCCTCTATCTAATTTCTCTATCTATCTATCTATCTATCTAATATCTATCTCTGTCTAATGCCTCTATCTAATTTCTCTATTTATTTATCTAATCTCTATCTCTGTCTAATGCCTCTATCTATCTATCTATCTATCTATCTATATCTCTGTCTAATGCCTCTATCTAATTTCTCTATCTATCTATCTAATCTCTATCTCTGACTAATCCCTCTATCTAATTTCTCTATCTATCTAATCTCTAGTAATCTAATCTGTCTATTTGTGTCTATATACAGATAGATACAAATGGCTTCAAATTAATGAGGTTTGTAAAAACTGAAATGAATAAAGAAATAGATATTGTTACCATTTAGTCTTCTGCTCAACTAGTGAGCTAGTTACCAATATAGGGTAAAACTACTTTTGTAATTGCTAATTATAAGTTAATAAATAAAATAACTTCAAGGTGAATACCTTTCTTTGTTGCTAGTAGTAAACTGGTATAATTGGAATTACTTTCTAGAAAAGAAATGAATTTTTTCTTTGTAAAACTAAACAAAAAATGTTATTGTCAGACTCTTCACTTGTTACTCTCATTATAATTCAGAAACAGAATATAAGAATTCCATAATTAGATAAAATTTCTGTTCTGGTTGAGCAAATGAAAAATCTATGATGATGTGGCACTGATCAACAAAAAGTTTCTCATTAATTTTTTATTACTTACTATAAAGGTAATATACCACTGCTTCTTGTCAATTTACTAATTTAACATTATTAATCTTTATTGCTCTTATTTGGAAACCAGAGCTTTTATTCTTTGAGACAAGCTGCAATCAACAAGTCTTATCTGTCTGACATTGAGTAGGGAACCGTGAAACCTTGTGGCTATCTTTTCAATGCCTTTCTCAAGTCACTAAGCTCTCACATGATGAAAATAATTTCTTATGCATGGGCACTTTAATAGAGGCATTAACTTCAAAAGTCTCATATTTGGGTGGATCATTCATCTTTGAAATTGAAATTGAAGCTTTAAAAGCTGGCTTCCTGATACACTGCACAAAGTACTTGATGGTAGTTTGATATCTTAATGTTTTTATCAAAGTTTATAGTAGGAATAATGAATTAGATACATCTCATTACATATATGTAATATCTTGTACTTAAATGAAAATATATAATCTTTCTTTAGACAAGACTCTATCATGCAAAGGCCTTTTCATAACAGCTAATACCATCTTTAAATGGTATTAAAAAGACAAGTGAAAATTACTGATTTAGACTCAAACTTTGGCTGATATGGAAACTCGCATTTAAATTATTTTATGGATATCTTCATATAGCACAGTTAATGTTTCTGTTTTGTATTAACTCTCATAAGAGCTTGTACTCTTATTACAGACTAATATTCTGAGAGATAAATATATGCTAAGCTTAGCTTAGTCTGGCACAGAGCTACAATAGTGAGTGAGATACTTGGTGAAAATCAAACTCATTGTTCTTACAGTAAGATTTGCTTGCTTAGTGTTGCTCTATGGTAGATATTACTGGTATTGTAAGAAGTTCCGAAAATGCCAAAATTACTTTAAGGTCAATAACATTTTCTTCTTTATTTTCACACTTGACTTTAATCTGTGAAATTAGTTAATATTTTCTTTCTACACTAAAGTAACTGTTTGGTTAGTCATTGCTCATTCATTCATTGTTTAGTCACCTTCAGTTATGCAGTATCTGCTAACATATAACTATTGTGAGCAGCAATTTTAGAGTATGATTGCGTGTTATTCAATATATAGGCCTCCTCTTATTTAGATCTAATATTAAACTAAAATTATGAACTATAGTACTGGTAGTCTGAAGTGTTTGGTCCTTAATTGCAAACTGATATGTTTAAGAGGATCATCAAATATGATAATTCTCAACATTATTGATATATTTTTTTTTTAAATAGATATGTCTTTGGTTGGTTTTAACACTTTCTAGCAGAAATATATGAAATCTTATTGAGTAAGGATAATATTAGCCATTTCCTTATAAGGAAACATTTGGCATTCATTGACTAACCAGTCAGTGCTACTTTTGCTTGAAATTTATATAATCTTTCTCTTCAAACAATTTTTCAGGAAAATAGTTTTGTCAAGTTCACTAGCTTTTATTGCTCTTTCCAGTGCTGATAGGGGTTTCTTTGTTAACCTTTTCTTTAAAGTGTAGTGTGAAATGTCAACATCTTCTGTTGTTTTATGTTATTATTTTCTCTTTGAGTTACATGTGCTATCCATTTTAGTTGTTGCTGCTCTTGAAAGTTCCTAAGTGATGTGGTTTCTGTTATTTGGCACAGTTCTTTGTGATTCTGTAATGTCAGAAGAAAGATAGTTCTTGCTATCATTCACTTGAAACCATTTTTAACCATTGATCTTAGAAAGATCAGTTGTATACAGCTGACAGTTGAGATATTTCTGAAACTACTTTTCATAAATATAAGCAAAATATTGCTGAGTTTGCAAGTATCAGTTTTAATCCAGTTGTAATTTAAAATTTAGTTTTTCTGAAGTATGCTAATATATATTTTAACATATTTTGATATATTTTACAAGTACAACATTGACTTGAGGGACTAACCATATTTCCCTCCTATTTCACACATTTGTTGAAGGAAGCCTTACCAAAACTTACTAAATCCCAGACTGTTTGGTCTTGGATTCCATGCTTCCCTTCTGAAGTGAACCATTGGATACTTAGTGACCCCAAATGAAGGTATATCATATTTATAAACTGTGATTATTGGCAGGCTTAAAACATCAGTTGTTTGTCTGATGCTTGTAAACTTGTTACTATGTCTACTTGCTAGACATCATTGACATGATGATGATGATGATGTGCATTCACTGTAAAAGAATCATTCCAAATCTCTGAGAATAAAAATCTGTGCGGGTGTTATATTCATATAAATGTCATTCATTCAAAATAATATATATATATATATATATATATATATATATATATATATATATATATATATCTCTACCATTATGTATTCACACATAGTTAAACTGGTAGGCATTCCTCTCTCTTAATTCATGGCTACAGATTATTCAATGGTAGAAGATGGCACTGGAAGATTTTAAAGATTTTAGCTTAATCATTGCTGTTTTATTAGAGAAGTGTATTTATTGTAACTCACTAAGAAGAAAGAAAATGTTGATTCCAAAAAAAAGAAAAAAAAACATGAAGCTATTAAAAGTCAGTGTTGTTCCTGATTATTTCACAGTCTTTCAGATAAATATCAGCTCTTGCAAAAAGAAATCACTGACTTTTAAAAATTTTTTAGTTTATTTTTACAATGATGTTCACCCTGTACAAGGCTCAAGAGCCACTCGAGGTAGAGTATTGCAGAGTATGAGGCATTGCCACAAGCAAGGTGATAATGCCACCAAGATGCAAGGAGCCACCAGATGTGAAAGAGAAAGACAAGACTTTAGAAGGAACTGGAAACCGAATTCTAACCTAGACCCCTGTTCAAAAGTGGGGAGGAGTTTAAACTGGATGCTAGGTGAACCTATCTACTCTTAAAAACAAATATGTAGATTTCATAATCTACCCACTAAAATGTACCTATTAATGAAAAACTATTTTAGAAACCCAAAAAATAAAGCTGTGTAAATTTTAGGCGCCTACAAGTGACAATAAAAGATACATGAAAACACATGTTAAAAATATTTGTGGAAAGGAGATTGGAGGTTTCAGGTTGTAAAATGCTTCTTGAAATATGACATGCTGAACATTCAGTAATGGTTGCAGGGCACTGCTGTTGCTCTGACAGTTTTCTTGTTGAGTTAATGAAACCTACAGGATCTACTTCATGTTACAATCTCCATGATAGGCATATTGAAGTTTGGGGCAAAATTATGGATGTTGCTAAATTTTAAAGTGCCACTTGAAATATCTCACGATGAACATTTTGCAATGTTCATGGGGAATTTGAAGTTCCTTTACATCTTCTCCAGAAAGAGAGTTCCAGTCTAATCACAGTCTCAGGCAATTTTTTTCTATAATTTGAGTGCAGATAGGCATTTCACTTTTAGTGTAATAGCAAGCTAGCAGAACAGTATTATTATTATTATAGAGTGTTTGATCCTCACTGGATGCTTACATTTAAGGCCTTTTAATAGTATTTCCCATAATTATAGTGATTTTTGGTTGTTTTATACTATATTTTCTTAGCTTTATTCTAATTCTGTAAAGTTTGAAAAGAGCCAAAACATTGTTGAATATAGAGAGGATGTTGTTTTTTTGATGTAATGATCCAGTTGCAAAAAAAAATAAAAAAATAAATACAATTGTTGCATCATCTATTACAGGATCCTTGTGCAACTCTTATTCAATGAATTTTAATTTTTTTTTGTTATACACTTTGGTTGAAACCTAATAGAGATCTTTCTTAAGGTATCTCTTTCAAAGTTGTCCTTTTTCAAAACTGGTTGCTAAATGATAGCTTGTGAGCCCAGATTGCACTGCTATTTAACCCAAAGCTGACTAGAGAAGAGATGGATTCCTACTTTTCCTAAGGGTACTTGTGCATAAGTGAATGTAATGAACTTAACTGGAATTAGAACTTGGCTCTCTGATTTCTCATTCCAAGTTGCTATCTATTACACCACCTGCACCCCCCTCCTGGTAATATCTTCTCTTAAATAATTGAAAGTCAATTCCATTTTCTAAGCAGGGAATTAATGGATTAATGTCAGAAAAGACATTTAACAGCAAAAATATTTGATCTTAAATCTGTGAACAACTTTTACAAAAGTTGAACCCTAGGTGTAAACTGAGAAATGTGCATTCAAACCTATAATGAAGGGTATATGTTCTCCAAAATTTCCTGGAAAATTCTTGCAATATTGAATCCCTATAAGAACATTGAAAACTGGTTTTAAAAATCAATACTGATGGTTCATTGTTTCTGTAAGGCTTTCTTAGAATTATCTTACCAGAGTAAGCTTGCCATTTGAATTTATTAGCTACAATATTACAAGAAAATTACAATTATGTGGAAATTTTATTTAAATAAATCACCTTTTCATAATGATAATAATGCTTCAATGAATGTATGTTGGGAAATATCTAATACTCAAATGCTTTAAATATGTTTGCATTATTGATGTAATTTCATTATTATTTGGATATTTTTCTTACTAGATGCTTTTTATATTGTATTGTTATATGAAAGCTTCATGTCAAAACTTATTTATAAAATAAATAAGAAATACATTTTGATTGATTTCTTTTTGCTTTCATATCACACTTTCCTCTTATGATTGTCATAGCTTTATATCTTTGCTTCTTCTTGATCATTATTTCCATGAATATTCTACAAATTGGCAATCTAACTGCACATAGAATTTTATAGTGCCTCTGGTAAGTGCTCAACTTATATATATTCACTCATTTCCATATTGTGTGTGTGTGTGTGTCTGTGTGTTAATGAGTAACACTGAAAATTTTACATAGCTTATTATTTTTCTTATGTATGCAATTATATATTATGTGTGCAACTTGTATTTTTGATCCACATATGAAAAAACAAATAGAAAATATCAAAAGTCTTTTTCCTTTCATTCTTGTCATTTGTCCAAGTACGACTCGCTTTGATCTCCATTTTTTTGTCTCCCTTATGGCATTTTTCTTCCATTAAAAAATCCTGAAACACTCTTATTGATAAGTACTCGGTTGCACATCTTTTAAGTTAATTAATCAAAGAGTGAAGAAAAACTGTATCATATAAGCAAAAGTTTTCTCTTTGCTTGGCTCTGTGACCCTTTCTATCCTCCATCAGTCTGATCACTTTGTCCACTATAACATTGACATTTATTTTATCACTCTTTCAAAGATAAAAGGTTTAATCATTTGTATTTTGTTCAACCAAGTGCACTCTATTGTTAAGTGAACTAACCAATCATTTCAAAAGTGGCTTAAAAACTACTTTTGACTGAACTTGAAAGTTCTGCTTGCAGGTTTTGTTCAGTGATTAGAGCAATGGAATGGTAAATTGAGAGATTAGAGGTTTCAATTATGAAGCAGTGTTTAATGAAAAAAGAATCATATAAAAAAAAGAGATATCACTCGTTTTTTTTTGTAGCCAATCTTCTCTTTCAACATTTACAATGTCAGCATTATAAATAAGCATTAAAGGTAGAAGTGTTACCTTTTACGTCTAATCATCTTGATCACTTTCTGATCTACATCACATCTTCCATAAAAATTTGGAAGGATGAAAGAATGTTCAGTTTTATGTTTCATGTCTTGGGATTTAAAACCTTACTAATGTCCAAGTTTGCTTGCCAATCATAAAGAGTAGACTTCATAGCTTTTCTTTCTTTGATTCCTTTCTGTTGATAAAATGAGTCATTACTCATCTTTCATTATTTTATCTTTCTTTGAAAGATCAACGAATAAGCTAATTTGAATAGTTTTGAATCGTATATTTCATAGACCTAACGTGCTGTTTATTTAACCTGCATCATAAGGTTGAGTCATTAAGCAAATACATCAAAACTTTTTATTCACTTTAATAATTAGTGACACAGAAAATTCTAAAAGCATATCTAGAGAGTTTCCATAGTGCATTTAATGTATGAACATACATACTGAATATAACAATAATTGAGGTTCTGCTATAAAACTTAGATAAAATATTTACTTTGGAGGAATGTTGAGAAGGTAGAAGGGGTATATTTTTACCTCCCTCACAAAAGAATTTGTATTATCCCACTTTTGGTAAGGGTTATTTAGAGGACTATGAATGAATGAATGAATGAAAAACACTATAATACCATTAGTTTTTAAAATTGAAATTTTATAATTAGACACTTTTTTTTTATCTAAATTAGTTTGAGTTTCAACACTCAATCTGTATGTTGTGAATTGAACATCTGGGAAAAAGGAATTCTCAATAGACAGGAATTAATGCAAATAAGTAGTGACAACATAGGGTTATTATATGTATAATCTAATCATTGCTAATAATTTTTACTATAGAAATGCACTAGAAATAATTTTATTATAGAAATATTTTGAAAGCATGAAGAAAGAGATTATCAGTAGTCAAGAATTAATGCAAGTTATCCTGAAAGAAAATGTTGATTTTACATATATAATATGTATAGTGTTGAACAAACTCTTATAAACCTTTTTATTATCTTTTATTATTTATTTTATCGCCCTCAGTAAAATGCTAGACGGTGGGTTTTAAACTTAGTAAATAACAATTCAATACCATGAAAACTAGCCAAATATATCAGGGTTGCCAGAAGACTTCTCATTTTTGTCTTCTTAAAGTTGCAAAAGAGCAATATCACTATTCCCTGATTACTTTGATCAATTTGTCCATATAAATGGCATTTATCTCATTGATAATAGAAGGATAAAAAGTTAAAATAATATATTTAAAACTCAATATCACAGAGTTCTAAGATTAGCATGCTGCCAAGTGAAGTAGCCAATAATCTGACTGATGGTTCAAAGATTCTTATTCCTTTGACTAAAGTAGTCAATCTTTCGCAAATCTGATCAAACTGACTCCATTCCAAAGTATAAAACTCACTCTTATTATATCCTCTCTCAGAATAATGAAAGACAGATTTGAAGTCACTGTCTTTCTTATAATTCTAATTTTAGTCTTGGTTGCATTCTTGATTCTCAAACACATTGAATGATTTTGACATCATTATTATTGTCATTTTTCTCTACTTTTGCTAAGATTGTATATTTTCCCTTTGATTATTTATTTTTGCTGCTGTATTCTTTTCTTTCAACTAATGTCTTCTGCTTTGGGATATAGCTTCATAACTGCCTGGCCCACTAAATTAACCCACTCACTCAAATTTGTCATGCCTTTATTCTTTTTCTTTCTTGAAACGGGCATTTTTCATTTTCTGTCTATGCCAAATGCTAAAGTATTTGGTAGAGAAGCTAATAATTTAATCTACCTTTTTCTTGACTCTGTTGCTGTAGTACCTCCCCCTAATTATTGTTTTACATGGATAACAGAATTTGCATCCTTCATGCATGTTTGTATCACTAAACACATTTGTTACTTCAACATGAAAGCCACATTATATTGGGTAGTAGAAAAAGTTTCTTCAGCTTATTAAGTAAAAATAAAACATTTTAAATTCTTAACTTCATTGAATAACTTATTTACTATTTTGTTCCCTTATTTTTTTGCCATCTTTCAGGCAACTTCATAATTCTATTCTCACAGAACTTTATTTTTCTGAACAGAGAATTGCTCACCATGCCTTTTGCAGTCTTTTAGGGAACTGAACATTTTTTCATTAAGAGAATTCTGTAAAGATTGAAATAAATAGTAATCTGAAGCTATTGAATATGACAGATGAGTGGTAAATTTCCCAGCCAAATTGTAATGATAATTGCTTACCAAAGAATCATTCACATAAACTGTACAAAAAGACACTATCAGATTTTAAGAGGCAAGTTAATATTTTTACAATAAAATTGGTATTAACCAGTCAATGACTGCAAAATTTTCAGAACACACACACACACACGACTTTCTGCTTATATGTTTTAATTAGAAACATTAACAATCATTTATTTGATAGAATGCAATTTTATTATTATGTAATTCAAGGGCTATTTATTATATTCTAAAGAAATATATATAATAATATATAAATAAAATGTTATTTTCAGATATATAGATATTGCCATGGATTGTAAAAAAAGGTATAAACTCAAAAATAAAGCAGGCCTTGTAAGCTAATTGTGTGAAAGGAACACAACTTTAGAAATTGTGTAAAAATTGAAAAGAGATCATAGAACAATGAAAAAAGAAATTGAAAAAAGATAAGAACAAGAAAAAAAAAACTGGCTTTAATAATATCAAAAAAAGAAATTTTGAAAAAAGTAAAAGGATAGTAAGCAAGAAAATGGATTGACCAGCAAAAAATATTTGAAGAATCTGGTGTTGTGAATGTAAACAGTGAGAAAATAGGCAGGATATTAAGAATGTTGCTTAAAGATATGAAAGCAACCAAACTACCATCTTTAAGTAAACATAACAAAGAGAAACATAAGTTGAGTGAAGAATTCTGTAAAAACTGTTTTCTCAAGAGTGATATTATTTTTTAGTGATGAATGTAGAGCTACATTAGATGGACCTGATGGATGGGATAGAGGTTGCATCTTTCATGGAAATAGTCAACCAAGACAACATAGAAGATAATATTTGCTAAGTAGTGTTTCCTGCTAGTGTTACAATTAGTCAAATTATAAGTCCCTTCAAAGTTAATGATTTTATCAAGGTAAATGCAAAAAAATATTGTAAGTTCTTGGATAAAATATTTTTTGGGTGGTACAATTCACAAACCAAAAACTTTGAGTTAAAGATGGTATTCCTGTAATGATTGTTACTTACCTTGCCAAAAAATGTTTCAAAGAAACCAAATTAATGGAATACCCCCCCCCCACCCAACCTCTCTATATATTAAGCTAATAGATAATAAACCCTGGCAAACCCCCAAACAAGTTATTATCAATATTTTTAATAAGAATAGATTTTACATGCTGAAAATCTTATGATATATTGCTCATTTGGATATAAGTATATCGTGAAAATTTTAACAACATTGTATAATACTCATTAACAATTAAAATTGTTATGGTGCAGGTTAGGACCAAGGAAGAACAACACGGACACAAGAGTAGGAATAACAAACATATATTACACAGAATAATAATACAAGATGTGGAAGGTGTTAGTATGACTGTCAGTCTGGTTTGGAGTGAACTACTATCGGCTCGACTCGATTCGTCCCTCTCTCTTGAGAGGCGTAGTATACATAGTGTTAGGAAGAGTTCATTCTGTAGTTATAGGTAAGGACCCATAACAAAAATCAACCATGCTAACTTCTCAGTCATTTTTATTTGTTCTTGTAAAAAATAAAACCAAGTAGCTACTTAGTAAAGTAATTAATCTCATGAATATATATTTGAATAATTGAATTTTATTTTTATTGATGAATACAAGAAGAATGTAATAAAGCATCAGCTTGAAGGATTTAAGAAAATATGAATTTGGAATCTAAATCTTAGAAGAATTTGATTGTCAGAATTCATTTAGGCATTCTCTCTTGGGAACTTCTGGGATATTTTGTAAAATGATAATCACCCCAAATCTGGTTACAACAGGATATTTTTATTTGCAACTGATATCTCTATTATAATGAACTGATTTCTGTTTATAGGGATGTTTTGTTTGTTATCTTAATACAGCAAAAACAACACATTGTAGCAAAATTTTTGCTAATTACTCTTGCAACACCACTAATACTCTAACTAGATGAATAAAGCTAATTTACAACTCAGTAGTAGTAATAATAATAATAATTATAATAATAATAATATAGGGTCTGTGTTTGCAGTGATCTTGAGATATATATATATATATGCAAAATAAATGTATCCTTATTTCACAGGTATCATTATCTTAATGAAAAATTGTGGATCTTTTCCTTTTTTTACTCCCTCTTCCATCATCAACATTTCACACTTTATTTTTCACTTTGAAACAAAAACAATTTTTCTAAATTGTAAGCGTGTTTGTTCAAAAATGATTTAACTCTAGACTCCTACTGATTAGGGATAAGCAGTAATAAAACTAAAGGTAATTTTGTAATTAGAGTTCAGATAATTACTGAGTAGTTGCCATTATAATTATTTTCAAATAATTATAATATAAATTCTATTTATAGGAAGAATTTTGTTATCAAGCTTAATGACTATGTTTAAAAACTTTTTCATTTTCTTTTTTAACAATAGTTGCTGCTTAAAATTTAAATATTGAAAGACTGAATATTGGGTTTTGTGACATCACTGACATGGATAGTATCTGAAAGTAGCAAGTGTTGTTAAAAGCCTGTTTTCTTTCAAGATTTGTCAGTTGCAAGGTTATCCTTGTCATTAACAATTTGAGGATGCTTAGTGGATTCCTCTAGGAGAAAAGTTAACACATAAAAATGACTATTGTAAGATGAGAGAAAATGGCTTAACTCCTGGTAGAAAGCAGGTTTGGACATGTCTCATGTGTAAAGTATCCCAAAAAGAAAATGGCAGCTTTACGAGTTACATATTTAAGAAACAAAAGATCTTGGAGTCATATATTTTTGTGAGACTCTTTTTTTTCCACCTATGCAAATTTGACTCAAGCTACAAAAATTTGCTTGATGAGGCATCAGAGGATCATGACTGTGGTAGCGAACAGTGGGTTCTGTATTAAGTTACAGCCTGGTTTTTTCATCTGCAAACTGGACGCTAGTTTGAACTATTGGAATTTTGCCAGCTAAGATAAGTTGCCAATTCTGATTATATATACTTTGTGATTCTTCTCCTTCTAGGGCTCCTTCCCCCAACCCATCACAAAACAAGACAGAAAGAAAAAAACATCCCTCTAGTGGAAAGAAGATGTGCTGTGTAGACAGGGAGGCCCTTTCCCGACAGATGTTGGCGAGATTGTCAAGGATGGTCAAATTACAACTGACATTGGACTGGAACTCTTGAACAATTCGTCAGGTCCTTGACCCCCACAGATTTTCGTCCAGTCTATTTTTAAGGGACTCGGGCTTAAAAGATGTCTATCGAGCTAGTTATCTTGAATGTGAAGGGCCTGAGAGGTTGAGGTAAGGCTGCCTGCCTGCTCCATGATCTCTTGTCCTTCAGTGTAGATGTGGCCACAATCTAGCAAACACTTTGTTTGCAATGTCAATGCTCATGTGCTGTCTAGCTACTTTGTTGTATATTCAGCATACAGGGACCAGCAGGCCAGAGGTGTTTCCTTGTTAGTTAAGCGTTCCCTGGATGCAAGGGTAGACCTTGTCTAGATGGGCATGGGGGGGTCTTCCTCTTTGCAAGACTCATATAGAGGCAATTGAATCTTTGTTGACCACCCTCTTTGTTACAATTTTTGGATACATCTCTATATACTAGTGAGCCAACCAAAATGAGCTGACTCATTTTATAGTCTACCAATAGAAGGTTAACCAATCAGAATACTTGAAATATTCAATCCGACGTGTATAAAGGTGGCCATTTTGCTTTCACCAAATATTCACTGCCAACCTCTGATATGGAAGACCTTAAGAATTACTGAACAGCTGCTACTAGATATTGGTGTTGTTTCATTGAATAAATTACTTACTACATTGGATTTCTACATTCAGACTATGGTGAACATGTATAACACTCTTGAGGGGTGGTTATAAACATTGGGTCTGTAAAGAAGCCTGTTTCCAGCATCCGTGTCATGGGGGCTGAGATTGCCACACCTGCCAAGTCATTGACACGCCTCAAGGTTGACTACGCTACACTGCGTTTTGATGGAGGACTTGATTTTGGTGCCAAGTGTTAGGGATGCCTTCCCTAGCCTTACCATCACTTCTCCTATTTATTGGGTTAAGTGCCGTCATGGTCATGGAAAGTTGTCGAGTTTCCTCAGCGAGTGTCAGCTGGCCTTGAAATTCTTTCCTTGGTCCAGTGACCTTTCTTGGCCTTGTATTGTGAATTAGTGGAGGGATTCACAAAGGATCCTATATGTGTCCAGCTCAGCTTGTTGGCATCAGAGTTGCATTATTTGTGTTCTTGGGCACCAGTGACAGATTATCTCAGCAACCCTGAGTTTTCACTTAGCTGGCAATTGATTCAGAATGTGTTCTCTCAATCGTGTAAACTTCAGATGAGGCAAGGCAGATTTGCTCAACTGTCATCAGTGTGATCTTGGCTTAGAGGAAACAGCTTCACACACCTTCTACCATTGTCCTCATGTGCACTCTTACTGGGATTATGTCGGCAAGTTGATGGCTTGTATTGCTACTGATTGGCTTGTGTCCGTTGATCTTGTGTATGTGTGTGACAATTTAATATAAATAAGTATTGCTCCCAACCTGTTCCCTGTATTCTCTTTTGTTATGATCCATGTTGAGATTCCCAACCTCCCCAGTTTGTTTTTGTCCCCTGTTTTCCTATTAGCTGGGTCAGCCTTTGATTTTCCCATCCCATTGTTTATTTGCATCCTCCCCATTCCATTAGTGAATGTGCTTCTTGAGTCTGTCTCTCGGCAGAATACATCAGCCACTCTTATTATTTTGAGGGGTGAATGGGTCCTACTAACAGTTGCTTTCTTTTAGTTTTATCTTTGTGTTACCTTTTTAGTTTGTTTTCTCGGTTCATCCCCTCCCCATCATTTCATGATTCATGAAATTTTTATATATTTTGAATTTTCATCAAATTTTTATGTCATGGAGTGTTTTGTAGGTCCCACCCCCACCCCTGTGAATATGCGGTGTTGTGGTATGTACAGGATTGAGAGGTGACAGATAAGTTCTTGTGGTGAATGAGTAAATTGTAATGATTGAATGGGTCATGAGACTGATTAACTAGGACTAGAATAGCTAATGACGACCATCCTCTCCCCACGTCCCCTTCAGCCTTGTACCACAATTTTGTATTTATACAAAATAAATAATCTGTGGTAGCAAACAGAAGACACGTGTGTGAAATGGATTAGGGAACATTATTCTAAGCACAAAAAAACTACAGTTATCATCTTAAATGTATTTATTAATATTTTTTTTAAATGCTGTTTTTAATTCTAGGTCCAATCAGATAATATTTGCTTTCCAGTTTTGATTAAATCCTTATTGCCTTGAACTTATTCAGAACACTGACATATCACCTTTTTGATGGTGCACATATATATTGGATAAAGAACACGTTTTTCATATATAATGTTTATTCTATGACTAAAAATTGAATAGATATCAAAGTTGCGATTAGTGTTAATATATATGGAGATTTTGACTAAGTCTTGTTGAGTTACCTTATTATTCAAACATGCTTTTTGGTCTTTGCATGAATAAATAGTTTGTCTTGTAGGACTTTTAGTACAAACTAGCAAAATGTTCTTTTATTTATTGGACAGGCCAACTCTGGCACAAAATCACCTAATGATAATTCTGTAGTTTTATCTGTCTGTTGCAATATGTTCTAGTTTGTCCATCTAAAATTAATGTAAGACAACTTGATTCAATGTGTGTGTGTGTGTGTGTGTCTGTGTATATGTATTGGCAGTTTTTGCAGTGTAAGTATGCTCTATATCAATAATTTGATAGAGCAATGGTAAAACCAGTGATGAGAGATAAAAAGTATGCAAGTTTAGCAACTGAAAGTTTCATACTAAGATGTGATTGTCAGGCAATTATATCCTTGATTTAACTCGTACACTAACTTATGAGGGATGTGTATGTTAATACCGAAAATTTGTTCTTTCCAGCTGTAACTTGAGTGGAGGAGTATATTTTAATATTTTAATTTGGAGAAGTGGATTTGACTGAGAGCTTTTCAGCACTCTCTACAAGCACGCATAAATATTGACTGTATAAATATAAACTGTATATGGCTAATACATTTGAATTGAGGTAGTATAATAATAAACCTTCAGTAATTAAAATTACATAATTTAACTTTAGATGATAAATCCTCATATAAACAGATATACTTTCACAATTCTGGTGTGTGTGTGTATATATATATATATATATATATACACACAAATTAATGTATTTATTTTTAAGCCAACATTTATATTACTTTAAATGTCATTATAGTGTATACATCTTTTTAAAATATGATTTAACCACTATAATAATGTTTAAAGTTATATGCATGTATAAATTTATACATCAATTAATTTTTCAATATGAACAAATATGTAGATGTGTTTTTCACATATATATGAATAAGGACTATAACATTCTTAGCCTGATCAAGGAAAGTGTGTAAGACCCATGAAATGTACATGCTATTCTGATTATTTATTCACCCTTCAGCTCAACTTATCACATTCTCTAACACTTCTAAAAGAATTATGTTTGGTTAAAGACATAATGATTTTGGGGAATTGATGAGCTAAATAATTATGACCACATTTCTAATAAGGTATTTGATCTCCAACTACTAGCAAAAACAGAGCAGGTGTGGACTCCACAAGGTTCTAAACCTTTTTACCTGGGCTCAGGTAAGAACACAAATACTCCAACTATGCAAAATATAAATCGAAGTCCTCCTAAGATAATGAGTCTAGTTACAAGCATGGTTTCAAAGCCACAGCATCATTGCCACTAACTCAGGGTTCCTCAGCAGTAATTTACAATACCACTAGATTTATTATGGAGGTACCAGGTGCAAGCAGATGCATTCTCTACTCCAATCTTGAAACTTATCACCTTTGATATCAATTGGACATCAGTCAGATTTATATCAAAGCAGAAGTAAGAATGCTAACTCAGCATCTGATTACAGTAGTATAAACACTCAGCATAAAGCCAATATTTCTACCCTTCCCTTGCCCTGGCATAGCTAAAAAATGAAAAACCAAACAATCTATTCACTGTTAAGTATGCTGCTCAGAAAAGCTAAAGACTAGACAAACAGGGAAAATAGAATTGAATTTGTATAATTAATGAAAAAGGAAAAGTAAACAGCCACTGGACAATCAGCAGTACTATGACTGAACCTTTTTTTTCTTTTTCATTCAAGTTCACTCTGTACAAGGCTCGAGAGTCACTCAAGGTAGTAGGCTACTGGATGAGGTGTTTGATATGTAAGAGGTAGTATTAGAAAGATAAGGAGGATAGATAACAATTGGCTTTGTAAATGCAATGTCAGTTATCTTGTCTTCTTAATTCTTGTTCTTTTATTGTCTCCTTTCCATAATAGTATATTTTTCTCATATTCTCTAATGCTCAGTAACCCTTTGCATCTTAGTAGCTTTATTGCCTAGCTTGGGGCGAAAGGATTAAAAACAAAACTTGAAGAGGTTAAGATTGCGATATTCAGGGGAAAGTATCCATGTCAAAGTCTATTCCACAAAGTAACAGCTTTTGAGGAAGAAGCTATCTGAGTGCAACTTACTCCTTACAATTGGAATACAGAGGCAATGAGGTGGGATTTGACTCCAGTCTTAGCTATAAATATTTGAGCTGACAGCTTTCTGTGACTCTTTGACAGTGATTGAACTCAGTGTCCAATGTTCAACCTCTGACTGATTGCTAAATATTTACATCTTGCAGTTAAGAAGGTTGTATATTTTCTAACAGCACCAGTCACTGATGTTTGGTCAAAGTATTTTGAAAATCTGATTTTCAAGGTAGAAAGCTTCTCATCACTTGAAAATCTTATTAACCTGATATTTGCCTTTATGCTGGCTGAAACTAAATTTGACAAATATCTATGTGTGTTCAATTATGCATATATGTAAGATAATATTCTTCTTCTATGTGATATATCCCTTCAGAACGTTGGTGATCACAGCTCTCCGCAGTTTCCTGTCCTTTGTAGCTTTTAATTATTTTTTTTTTGCTATCCCTGTTCAGTCAACCATTTACACAAGTTTGTTAAGTAGGTTACTTGCTGCTTTTGTCTGCCCCTTTTGTCTTCAGTATATCTTGTGAGTATAAAACTTTCGAAGTTCCTTTTCTTCATTAGCTGCCTTAAAAATTTCAACTGTAACTTTCTGTGTGTAAGTTTCCATTTTGTTTTAATTTTCTCTAAAACTTGATTGTTGCTCACATGTTCTGTCCATGGTATTCCCAGCATCCTTCTGTAGAACTACATTTCTTTTACCTCAAGTCTCTTCATCTGTGAAGAGATTGATATTGGAAGATCAATATTATGTAACAGTTCAGTACTCTTTTCTTTGTTACTAACGGAATTTTCCTGTTTCTGAATACGTTCCTTAGTTCTTGGAAAGCATGTTTCACTATCCCATTGCACCTTTGCATGTTGGTATCACATTTTCCGTTCTGTTAAAACACTAGATATTTAAATTGTTGTATTTGCTTTTGATTTTGTTATCTGTAATTTGTAGTTCACATCTTAGACACTTCCTTTTGCTGACAACCATGGATTAAATCTTCTTACAATTAATATTTAAACCTTTCTTCCCACTTTCCTTTACTACCTTCTGTAGCTCTCATAGTTTGTTTTTTCTGAAGCTTCTACTACCAAAACCATGTCATCTGTTTATGTAATATTTTTAAGATTGTGACCACCAATAATGTATCCTGGTAAGGATCTCTCACGCTTGAATAAGTCTAGTAAGAAAATAAATCCATGTCTTCCTGTTTTTGTCTATTTACTGAATTCCTTTTCTATCCATAGGCAGGTCGATTGCTCCCAGGATAAGTTCTGGATTATTCTAATATCCTTCCCAAATAAATCAAGCTTACTAAATAGTTCTTTGTGACATACTTTATCAAACAATCCTTTTGCATTTGTATTGCACTTTTTGATGTCATTCTAAGCATAAATATTGCATTCCTTGTTCCAGTATCTTTAACAGAACCACATTGTTGTTGTCCTATTTATTGTCTAATTCTGATCACAAGTTTTATATGGCTCTTTAGTCTGTTTGCCTCATGTTTGTATTCATTTGCACCTGGCTTCTTAGGCAGTGCTATGAAAATGGATCTACTTAGGTCTTCTGGTGTATCACCACTGTCATATATTTCATTTAATATGTCTATAATTTTGTTAATGTTGAAATCATCTAAAATTTCCAGCATCCCTGTTACAATTCTATCTGGTACTGCTGTTTTGTTCCTGTTCAATTTGGCCCCTGGCTGATTTCACTTCAGAATCTTTTATATTTCTGGTCCTTCCATATTTCTGTATATTGCAGGCTTTCTCTTTTGTCATGGAAGAGTTCTCTAATGTATTTATTGTATCTTTGAAGTATTTTTTTTATTTCCCTATTATCAACATTCCTACTTTGGATTTTATGCATCCATTTGATGAGCATGTCTTTTGAAATATTATTTCTCTTCTTTTATGTATATCTGCCTTGTCTGTGAGACTCATTCTTTCTATTTCTACACATTTTTCATTGAGCCATTTCTCTTTTCCTTGCCTACATTTGTTTCTATTTACTTTGTGCATTGTTTTATATTCTGTGTCATACCTTGGCATTGTTTGATGCCCCTATTCAATCATACCAAGAATTTAATCTCTCATTTATTCCTTTTTTTCCTTGTCTAGTTTTCTTTGGGATGATCTGGTATTACTGAATCTTCTCTTAATGTGTCTCAATTAGATTTTCCATTCTCATTTAGTTTCTGTATCTGCTTTTAACTCTGTCCATATACTTCATTAAATTTGGGTCACTCAGGAGTTTGTCATATTGCAATTTGGGTGTTGCCTTGGCCCTCTTCAACTTCTTTAGTGTTACTATAAGATTACATATCACTGGAAGATGGTTGCTTTTACATATTGGCACTTGGGTATGTTTTACAGCGCAAAATTGCATTCCTGAACTTCTTAATTGATCATTATGTAATCAATTTGTCCCTAAACCTCTTGGGTGTTCTTGAAACCTGGTATTGCTTAATACCTGATTGTTTGCCATGCACCATTGAACCCATTTTTCTCCACTTTCATTATGAGTTCCTAGTCCAAATTTGCCAACTATTTCACCATCTTTCTCCCTTCCTACTTTGGCATCCAGGTCTCCCATCACAATTGTGATCTTTTGAAATTTGCATCAGCCCTTGGTGTTGTCTAGTTTTCAGTGAAACGTTTAATTTTCTTTTCCTGTGCTTTATGCTGTCGATGCATATACAACTATGATGATTATGTTGAAAGGCTTTCTTTTCAGTTTAACTTTCTTGAAATTTGTATTGAGCCTTGGCATTGACTGGTGTACAGTAAAACTTTTTAGTTTCTTTTGTACTTTGTGCTGTCAGTATATACTACTACAATGGATATATTAAGAGACTTCCCTTTCAGTTTAATTACAAAAAATTTATCAATAGTTAAAAGTATCCCAGAACATATTTCTTTATGTCTTAATATATTCTAGTCTCCTCTCATTTTTCTCCCTACCTGCATATGTGTGCTCATGTGTCTGTCACTGATGAAATTTCCATTGTTTACCCACACCTAGTTTTGCATATGTCTAAAATATTAACATTTAGCCTATTCATTTCCTGATTTTTATTCTCTAACTGGTTTGTTCTGATTTAGTGTTCTCCATATCCCTAAAAGTATTTTTTGTTTGATACCAACAGTCACTAGATGATGGTCTGGTGACACCTGTTGCTCATGTCATTCCTTACTTGGCAAGGGATCAATTTCAAGGACTCTGAATTCCTTCTTACCATTGTTCTTTATAGTTTTGCTAACAGTTTGATTATGGTAAAGTAACACCTGTTGTGCATGTCCCTCCTTACTTGGCGAGGAGTTAGACTTACCTCCCCTTAATGCCATTATTTCTGATAATAATACTGTCAAGAGTCATGAATGTTCTTGGAATTGATAGTAGAGTAATTTCCCATTGCCTTCTCCATGGTGATTTTATTGAGACACCACCTCTAGTAAGCTGACTGTTGACTCAGCAAGACTTTTCCACCCCTTGATGGGGCTTATTTCTCATCCTACAGTGTTGCTAAACACCTGCCTCATTTGTAATAAATTGGAGAAAGGGAGCCAGTTTAATTGCCAACCATCTGACAATAGATTTTATGCATATATATATAAGTTTTAGCTAAAGTTCAAAACAATTTTTTTTTAATTCAAAGTAACTTCTTACCTTGACTTTTTTGAGTTAATAGCACAAAAAAAAAATTACCCACTATTTGAAGATCCAAAAATTCTTGGCTGATACTAGAAACTTGAATTTAAAAAAATAATATTCATATTGAAGATAATATTATGAGATGCATTATGTAATGTATAATACATGACTCACTGCAAAGAAACACTTCAACATTTTAGAAGCTATTATAATACACAAGAGCCAACTCACATTACATAAAATATCTTTCTTCACAGGAGATGGTATATTGAAGTGTGTACAAAATATTTAATATGCATACAAAATATATAAAAATAACACTTGTAAATATTTTGTAGTCAGTTTTGTCATGCTTGGAATAAAATTCCCTAATCTGTTTCATTCACCAAACAGCACGCACAAGCCAAACAATCTACCACATGTGTCTCCTCTTTGCTAACCAAATCGCACTGCTATGTTGCCTCATCAAGCACTTTTTGTAGCTTGAGTGACAGGTCAAATTTGCATAGATGTAAAAAAAAATAGTCTTGCTAGACAAACCCAACTTTGAGATCTAATGTTTCTTAAATGTACAACTCATAAAGGTGACATTTTCCTTTCGGGACACTTTACATGGAAGACATGTTCGAACCCACTTTCTACCAGGAGGTAAGCCATTTTCTCTTGTGTTACATATTTGATACATGGATTTCTGTTTAACTGTCTGAAGTAGTATGAAATGTCAGCACACACACACACACTCACACATATTAGGTTGCATCAAAAAGTTTTTACATACTTAAAGCTTTAATTAATATATAGTTTAAACAAATTATTTATGAAAAGCGTTTCTTCATCAAAATATACCCTATCATATTCTGTTCTCTGTTGCCACCATTGTGCTAGAGGCTCAATTCCATGATTATACTATTTGGCTGGTTTAGAGGCAAAAAAAAAATTCCATGCACATATTGTTGAACCTCCATCCATTCAGAAAATGAACTATGGTTTGGAAAAGGTGGTAATCTAATGCCTCATGGTCTGGACTGGTACTTGAGGTTGCAGACTGGAGTTCTGTTGCTGTAATTTCTGGGTAGACGAGGAAAGTACACTTGGGGTATCACGTCTGTATCTTTGTTCCTGGATTATTTGTTCCTTCTTTAAAGGTGCTGGAGGTAAACAATTTCTGGGTTTTAGTGTTATCTGCCTGATAGTCAGGGATCTGGACCTTTGAGTACTTCAAAGGAGGCTATCCTATCAGTAGGTACATAATATTGGAACTCTTGTACTGCCATTTTGTGAATGGGTTCTGGAATGTGCTGTAGTCTACAGTGGGGGCTCTCGATGCTATGATGAAGGGTACAGTTATAGCTGAATCTCTGGACAATTCAATCCAGGTTATAGATGCATGCATCTCTTGTGGGTGTGACTGTATCACTCCCTTGTGTCTCGCTCTAGCAAGTACCTCCTGGTCACATTGGCAGTGTGTGTTGGGGCATTGTCATGCTATAGAAATATGCATCTTCAATTGATCAATGCCAGGTAGTAAATAGACTTTCAAAGCATCATATACTCACTGCAGTTGTTAAGCATAAAGGTCAGTGTTCACAGCATGATCATCTACAAATTGTTCAAAGAGTAACATCTCTTCGAAATTCCACCAAATGCAAAACATGACCTGTTCCAATTGCTCTTGTTTGACAACAGGTTTTGAATCCTGGCTGGAATGAAGCCACTGATTTCTCTTATTAGGATTCTGCTATCACACATTTGTTGGCAGTTCCTGGTCCTTCCACATCATTAATTTCTTTTGCCATTGCCCTTGCACTCAGTCCTTTTTTTCTATAGGTAGCATAAAAAGGCTCTAATTGCTATTTTTCCACCACTTATTATCAAAGCTGTAAAATAAAGAATAAACAATGTCTATATGTTATATATATATATATATATATATATATATATATATATATATATATATATATATACCAACATTAATAAAGGATATATTCATATAATATATACAAATATATCTGAGAAAAGGAGATGGAAGGTCAAGGATAAGAAAAAATGTTACTCACTATAAAATGGTGAATTTTCTTTTAGTTGCTGTGCACATGTTGACATGTTTTATCTGTGATTGAAGAGCAAGGGGTGATAATCAGTTAGGTTTTTATTGTTGTTCTTTTTTATATTTTTCAATTCATCATTTTCACATTTACAGAGAGCGATATACTTTTGTTATCCTTAGTTTTCTTCCTCCTTTGTTTTCATGTATTTGCATATATTATGGGAATATATAATTTTTAAAATATCTGTTTTTAAAGCCATAATAAAATTTTGTACCACTCATAGGTTTTATATATATATATATATATATATATATATATATATATATATTTGTCACCTAGCTGATTGATGTTACCTTTACCTTTACTATGAAGTTAGTAGACAAACATTCTAGCAATCGCTCCATTCACTTGTCAGGAGATATCAGCTATTGACTTTCTATTTTCTCAATTTCCTTATATGAGGATGTGCTGAAAAGTTTGATTACTTGCCTAAGAAATTTGATTTTTGATTATTTGGTCAGATTTTGGGAAATGAATTGGACCACACACTTTTCAGCACTCCTTCATTACACACTCACACATGAAGTAGAAGCTTATATCATAAATCAGTACACACTCACTCACATATCGCAAGATGAATGAAAAAGTGATAAGGATGTGAGCAGGCTTTCAGGCCATAAGTTAGCTAAGCAGTCTATTGTGAACTTTAGTGGCAGCAAAGCAACCTTACATCTGATATTCACTTACCATTGTGATGTCCTGTTGTGTGCTGCACATATGCTTGTTTCATAACACTCAGCTAAAAAGACTAAAATGATGTTTGCTAGAGGAAAACAAAGTCAGGAATTTCTTTCATCTCTACAGCTTTCTTAGAGAGCAAAAACAAAACTCTCAAGATAAAAACCATTATTCAAACAACAACAAAACTAACCAATTAGCAGTAGGGCATTTTGGTTTCTAAGGCATGCCAATACATATACATACATGACTGCACATGTGTGTGTGTGTGTGTTGTGTGAAGAGAATACATATTTATAAATATATGCACACACATACATCCATACTCATGCATACAATTATATAGTGAATAATAATTCATAGATTAGTAATTTTATATATTTATACATATGTGGTGCAGAAACTGACAATTCAGAAAAATATCTATAAATATATAAATCAGATGTCTTTATCTATTAATATGCATGTAGAGATAGGATTCATGCACAAAAGCTTATTCTACATGTAGATAGAAATGTTATATATATATATATATATATATATTAATACATGTCTCATTAAATAATATAGATAAGCGTTGTCTATATATTTTATGTAAGTTTTTTTCATATAGTCTGATAATCTTAATAACATTATCATTAAATAATGAAAAAAATGCTGCCTAAATACACACAATATATATATATATATATATATATATATGTCTATGTGTGCTTATTTTTCATATACATATATATAAATTACATTAATGTATGTGTGAATATATATGTATATATAATGCAAGTGAGTTTTTTCACAACAAAATTTGTATTAAGCAACTAATCTTTGTGAAATGTTCAGGATATTTTTCTATGAGTAAATATATCATGTGAGTTTCAGCTTATATGTTCTCTTTAACATTCTATAACCTTCATCAGTCTTTCAGCAAAAAGATTTTGTTAACTTCGCTTTTGTTTCAGCTTTAGCATTACCTGCAACAACTTTTTTGCTTCTTAGATAGTGTCTTTGCTTGAATATTGTTTTCAATTCTCATAGACCTCCTCTTTTAATGATGGACCACAAGTTTTCTGTTGGATTAATATCTAAAGAGGCTGGGAAGCATTTCATTAATTTGGTGTCTTTCAAATCCTTTTTGGCAAGGATGGCAATAGTCAGCTTTGTAGAATGTGGACGAACATTGTCTTGCATGAATACACTCTTTAACTTAAAGATTCTTGGTTGTGAGATTTGCTACTCAATAATGTCCAAGAACTTAATTTTCTTCATTTAACTTGAACCATCAACTTTGAATAGACCCATATCTACCTACTAGACTAGTCCAAAACATTACCTTACTTACCCTTGTTGTCTCTTAAGTCATATTGGTTAATTATTTCTATTAAGTACTCGACTCATCAAGTCCATCGAATGTGGGTTTTTACATTCATCACTACAAATTACATTTAAGAAATCAATTTTCATTAACTTCTTTCGCCATCTTAAAATGTTTCTTTTAGTTCACTTTGTAAGGTGTTGAATTACTTTCATGTCCTTAGATAATGTTCTGTATTTTTTCTCTCTGTTTAAATTTGCAGCACCAACTTCTTGAAATATTTCCTTGCTGGTCAATCCAATTTTCTTACTGATTACCCTTTTACTTTTTCTCAAATATTTTTGTGACATTCTTAAAGCCAGTGTTTTATATTTTGTCTTTGCCAAAACTTCAAAATCATTTAAAGATCTCTGTTTTACAATTCCCAATACTGTCATCCCATGAGTCAGTAACTTTGCTATATATTGTTCATCTTTTGAGGTTAGGGCCCATAGAAATATTTGTCTGAAAAAAAAAAATCAATGTCTCTACTATTGTATATATTTATTTACAATATGATAAACACTCCTTGAATTGTGTGATAAAATCTCATATACTAATCAAGTTATTATTATAACCTGAGATTCACATACAGAAAAGTTTATAAACAATTGATAGCAATTTTATTATGAAAATATTGACTTGCATAATAAAGTCTATCATAGTGTATATGTTATATGCCATAAACATATCAAGTGATCTTGTTATGATTTTCAGTAGCAACTGAATTTTTATTCAGCCACTTTATTAATTTGACATCAAAGATAGATTGCCTTATAGGACTAAAAATTCTAACTTACCCATTAACTATTTTACCCATAGGTGTGTAGGGAGGAAAGGATTCATAACTTTCCTCAGGGCAAACTGTCCCAATTGATGTTTGAATTCATTTGGCAAATTCTATCTCTTTGTGATATTAACCATTATGTTATTTACACACATAACAATAGATAAATAAATAGGAAAATATATGTGATACATATAAATACTAGAATTTGTACATTTACAGAAGTTTTATTCCAGAAAATACTTGTGTATGAAAAAAATACATACATGCACTTCTGCCTTTGCAGATAATCAGTGAAATGATGATCATACACACATATACAGATTATTTGCAGACATATTATATATATATATATGTATATATATATATAAAGAAGTAATAAATATATATATATATATATATATAAATAAGGCAGTATAAACAGTAATTTATTTGTTAAATGCATTATTCATGTACATATATTCATGTTTTCTCCTTTATTCTTTATACACACACACCTAAGGCTGTAAACAAAAAAAGGGAAAGAGATTGTATAAATGCATTTGACTTGTCTTTTGCTCAGCTGTTAAAGCAATTATTTTAAAGCAGAAAAAATATCCAAAATTTGTCAGAAATATCTAGTCATGAGTAAAAAGAAAAGTGTATAAAATTAAACATCCGGTAAAGTGAGAGAGGCACTTGGTCATCCGGTTACTTTGTTGATGTCTATTAAATGCTAAAGTTTTCTTTAACACATACACACAAATTTATATATATATATATATATATAATAATAATAAAAAGAAAGAAATTTTAAGCATTTTTATTGAGAAAATAAGATTTTTTTTAACTTCAGATTGTTGACTTTTTTATTTTCTTAAATTCCTGATGTGATTTCTCCAGTTATGCCAAATGTCCTGGATAATATGTTGAAGATAAAATCATATCTTTTTACTTGATATAATTCTTTTGATTCTAAGTATCAGTTGGAGTTCAAGAGAAATGGCTTTAATTTAATTCTTTATTAGGTTTCTTGCATTCCTCCTCCTCCTCTTATAATTACTTTTCAACTTAGCAATCCTTCTTAAAAATATAAACAAAGCAAATAATTTATTTATTTTTACAGTACATAAATCTTATTTAATTTATCCTTTGGTATTTCAGGATGTTAATGAAAGTATACAGGATCAAAGTGTTTAGGTCATGTAACAGGTTTTTTCTCGAACTGCCCAATAACATAGTATAATATAAAATAAACTTTGCAACATACTATATAAAATACAAAATAAAACACTATATTCAATTACATAACTGACCACATATATAAAATATTTTATATAAACTACTATAATAAATAGTTAGTATACCACACAAAGTACTATTTAATATATTGTAGAAATCTACTACATAAAATACAAGAAATTATAAACTCTCTAAAATATCTTAGAAAATGCTATATAATATATAAAATATTACATGAAATGCTATATAAAATGTGATATATTATGTGTGTAAAAGGTTTCCAGCATTTTTTAAAAATAATGACTAGCTACTAAATAAATTTACTATCAAAATATTTTCTTTGATTTTTATACAACCTTATACCAACATTCTGGAAGTTTTTGAGTTTCATCTTTGATAAAATGACTTTGGCTTCAAAACACTTAAATTCTCAATTAAATTTTCAACATCAAAGGCATCTTTGAATTTTTGATAAGATAAGAAATTTTGCATTGATCAAAACAAATGATAATCTTGTGGTACCAAGTCTGGTGAATATGCTGTGTAAGGAACCATTTTCCATTTCAACAAAACATCATGGTTAACAAAGGGACATGTGGATGAGTGTTGTCATTCAGCAGTATGACGTTTCTGACTTCCAGTAAATATCCCCTTTTTTTTTTTTTTTTTTTTTTTATAAATCCTATATTCAAACTTTGAAGATTACAACTGTGATGTACTGCAGTAAGTTTCACATAATTTTCAGTAATTACCAGATACAGAGCAATAACACTATTTTTCAAAATGGCTGAATTTTACTGTTGATGCTGTCATATAATAAATATAAATGGTGAGATTCTGTGCAATTCTTCATTCTGACAATTTGTGTGGAATCCATTTCCCAACTTTTGAATCTTCCTCATATGTTGCAAACATCTTACAACTGTTAAGTAAATTTTTTTAACTAATTCCAATGTTGATTGGTTTTGGGTCATCATTCAAAAAGTGCTTGCAAGTCATCATTTCCAAATTCTTCCAACTTAAATTTTGCTTTCTTACAAACTGTACTTTGCTTCTAATGGGACACTCTTCAGTGACTGCATTAACCATCTTTGCTTAGTTTTCTGTTTTCTTATTTAACTTGAAAAGGAACAACATTCAGTGGTACACATGTATATTGCCTGCTATGATTTTTATTTTTTTCTTAAAACAGAATAAATGGATATTGAACACTCAAAATTAGGTTTAAACTGATTTATCCAGTTTTCACAAAAGAGCACACAAAAATTTTGCACATACTAAATAATACAGTGGGATTGAATAAGTGATCATACACATGAAAATATTTCATATTTTTATTTGTAACATATTAAATTAACAAAACGGGAATATATCTACTGTATCAGATTGCATACTAAAAATGTATGCATATAAAACTAAATAATATTCCATGGTTAAGAAAATATAGCAATATTTAAATTTTTAGGGGTTTAAAATATAATTGTACAGCAGAACAAAAACATGTTTTCTCTATTTAATATTTTGTAGCAAAGCCTTTATTAAGTTCAACACCAACCAATCTCTTCTTGTAGTCTTTAATTAATGATTTACATACTTTAGAAGGTATTTTGTTCCATTCTTCCTGAGTAATTGTCTTCAGGTTTTTGATGTTTGTTGGACCTCTATCACGGATCTTATTTTTCAAAAACCGCCATAAATTCTCCATTGGATTCAAATCCAGTGACTGACTGGGCCATTGTAAGATGTTAACATTGTTATTAGCAAGCCAATTCTTCGTACTCTTAGCAGTATGCTTGGGATCATTGTCCTACTGGAAGATCCAATCAGGAGGAAGCCCAAGATTCTCTACAGAAAGTGATAAATTTTTGCTTAGGATTTGTTGATATTTTTCTGCATTCATTCTACTGTCTATAGTTGCTAGTTTGCCAACACCTTGCATCAAAAAGCAGCCACAAACCATGATACTACCCCCACCAGATTTGACAGTTGGTATGGTGTTCTTCAGTGCGTATGCTTTGCCGTCTTTCCTCCATACATGATTCAGGGAATTGCAACCGAACAACTCAATTTTACTCTCATCTGTCCAAAGAACTCTTTCCCAATAAGAATTTTCCTTATCTTTATGCTCTGCCACAAATTTCAACCTAGCATCTCTATGCCGTTTCAGAAGGAGTGGTATCTTTCTTGGGGAGTGCAATTTTATACCGTCTCTGCATAGTTCATTACTAATCGTTTGCTTAGTTACATTAACTCCTGACAAATTCAAATCATTCTGAAGGTCTTGTCTGATGGCCATTGGGTTATTTTGGACCACAACTTTCTTCATAATCTGGGAGAGATCTTCCTGGGTGCACTGGGTCTGCCTTTGTTCTCAACAGTATTATGTCTTTTAAATCTTGCAATAAATGAACCAATTGTTGAAAAAGGTATATTTGTGTCACTGGAGATGTTTCTGGAACATTTTCCATTGTTCCATAGCTTAATAAATAGATCTTTTTGAGCACAAGTCATTTCCTTACGTCTAGCCATTATTAGAACCGTTATCAGTGAACAGTGATTGCAGAATGATCCAATTTTGAACTGAATGTTGCAAAAGAGTTACTGAAAATATTCTAGAACAGTTTAGAATCTTCTACTTTGAAGTACAACCAAAATCTACCGTATTATAATGCAAAAATTGATACTGTACGAACCCTTTTTCCACTATTCGACATATAAAAATTTGCATAACTATCACTTATCGATGAATTTCTAATTTTAAATTGCAGATTCTGATTCTATATCCCAAAATACATATATAACATTGTTATTCGAGGTTTTCATTCGCTATAAGTGAGAATAACAAGCATTTGTTTGCTGTACGATCACTTATTCAACCCCACTGTATATTATCGATGTACATATAGCATAGGGGTTACCAGTACAGAGAGAGACATTGACATGTCCAGTTCAAATTCCAGCCATGTCTGTTGCATTTATTTTTGCACAAATATCCTTGTAAAGGCATGAATCCAATTCTCTAGTTTTGGTTGGCAACCAGTCTAGGAGAAAGATAACTCTGAATTTAAAACCAATTGGGTGTGGGGTTAGCAACTCAACATCACAAAAAACTTACTTGGTATGAAAATCACAGCAGCAATACCTTGTGTGATGAGGCTGTGGTCCTTTACTCCACTGGCAGTCTACATGGTTAACATATATACAATATTATATGATGCAACATACTACGTGAAATACTATACAGCATATAATGAATAATGTATTACATAAACTACTGTATAATATATTATGAAGACATATATATATATATATATATATATATATATATATATATATATATAGAGAGAGAGAGAGGCACTCTACATAAAATTTCTGGCATTCAATATTAATCTCATCTTATTTAACAATGGAAATATGTAATAAAAGTTATTTACAATGGAAGAGGGCCAACTTGAATTTCTTGTTTGTCATATTTGATCAAACATGATTGAAATAAAGGTTGCTGTCTAAATAAAAATAAATAATAAATACATATATATATACACACACACATATATATGTTTGACATGATACACGGGTTTGTCGTTGCTTTGAAATTTATCATGCAACACAAACAGACTATCATTTTTGTTTCATCCATGTATTGGTTGATATATTGAAATGTAATTGTCATCTTTGATAATGGCTTATGTAAGCCAAAAGCTTAGATTGGATTTAAACATGTATCAATATGGTGATTTTCTTTCATCTTTCAATGATAATGTTAAGCTTATCAGACAATATGAAAGGAACAAAATAAATAGACAAAACTTGTTCATATTATTTAATGAAACATGCATCAATGAAAAAATTGCTGCCTAAATATACACAATATATATATATATATATATATATATATATATATATATATATATATTGTGTATTTTTAGGCAGCAATTATTCATTGATGCATTGATATATATATATATATATATATATATATATATATATATATATATATATTTGTCTTGGACTAATATATTGGAGTCAATTTGGAATTCAAAGTGAGACGTGTTTTTCAAAGCTCTGGTGATTTCAACGGATTTTTAAGAATGTAAAAATGTCGGATTAAGTTTTATTTAAGTTAAATACGAATTTGAATAGTAAATGGAATAATTATTATTGAATTAATAGCTGAAAACTTTAAACATTATTATAAAGGTTTTTGTAATTCAAGACAGTATTTTTTTTTTTTCGAAGATTTTATTTGAAAGGAAAAAATGAAATTAATGTCAAACGGAGATTACAAGAATTAACAGAAAAACATTTTACATTAATTTTAGGAATAAGGAGGGAAGAAAAATGTCTCTTGCTTCTTCTTTGCTGGAATGTGATCGTTGCTTTTCTTGTGGCAGCATTAATAAGCGTAAAAGAATAAGAATTTGTTCAAATTGTCAACGGTCTTTTCATTTATCTTGCATGGGATTGACTAGAAATGCTTTAGCGTCTCTGGTTGTTTGGAGTTGTTCACATTGTCTGTCTCTTTCGGCTCTACAAGATAGTGTGATCCATCAACATAATGAACTGACCCAAAGAGATGCCAGTGAAGTTTTGAGGGCAACTTCACTCCTTAGGCAATTCCGGAAGGTGCCTTTAAAAATCCCTAAATCTGTCAGAATCCCGGCAGCCGATGCCTTAGCTACTGCCATAGACCAGGCACTTAACTTGAACAGCTCGCTTGACTGGGATCACCTTTTCTCTTTTGCAACACTTGTGCTTGGCATTCCTTACAATAAGCACCCTACGTCATCTGTCTCACCTATTATGAAAAATAACATTTCTTTATTCAATTCGTCTAAAATAAATGCCACCGAATTTTCTACTCTTTCTAATCCTAATAGATTTCATCCTTCATCTACAGTCGACGATTCTAAGAGACTCCATGCCCTCGTCAATGCTAAGTTGATTGAGGGCGATGTCTCAGCTGCAGTTAGAGTATTGGCCTCATCCGATACTATACTAGCTACTACACCAGAAGTTCTCACAGCGCTCCGTCGGAAACATCCTGCGCCACCATCAGATGTCAGATTTGTTCAGATGGAAAACAATGTTTCAAATATTGAAATCTCAAAGGAAGCAATGGTTGCTGCTCTGGAGTCTTTTTTGGGGAGAAGCAGTGGAGGTGTGGATGGCCTTCGACCAGGTCACAACAAGGATTTAATTTCTGCCCACACTGCTGAAACTGGTGAACATTTGAAAACATCCATAACAGCTCTTATTAATACCCTTCTCCGAGCTGAGATACCCCAACATGCTCGCGACATAATATTTTCAGCCAACTTAATGGCTTTAAAAAAAAAACCGGAGATATCCGCCTTATTGCTGTTGGTAACATTTTTCGGCGACTCGTGGCAAAAATTGCTTGTAGAGTTGTATTGAAGGAGATAGGACATGAATTGCGACCTGTCCAGCTCGAGGTAGGCATACAGCCGCGGTTCATGCCACAAGATCATTTTTCGAGAATACATCACCTGTTTCCCCCAGTATCTTATTAAAATTGGATATGAAAAACGCTTTCAGTAGCATCAGAAGGGATCATGCCCTGGAAGTTTGCCATCAACGGACTCCTTCCATATTTAAACTGGCTCATCTTTCGGATAGTCATCCAAGTATGTTGATCGCTTCTGATAATATTATCTCTTCTGCTACTGGAATCCAGCAAGATGATCTACTTGGCCAGCTACTATTTGTGATGGCTATTGACGGGGTAGCTCGTTCCATCGCTTCTCCTTTCAATATATGGTATCTTGACGATGCAACGCTGGGAGGATCTGTCGAGGCCATAGCTGCTGACCTCTGATGAGTTATTCCTGCTTTATCGCTGCTTGGACTTAAGATTAACTCGTCCAAGTCAGAGATAATAAACTTGAATTATAGTGCAGATGATTTTGAGAGTGCTATCCGGGATATCAGGCTCATCCTTGAGGATATAAAAATAACACCTAAGGAGGAATTACATATTGTTGGTTCTCCAGTCTTTCCAATGGCCATTTGAGAGTGTTTGGATACTAAACATGTCATTCTAACAAGAATGACTGAGAAATTGCAACTAATTGATGCACATCCAGCCCTCTTCCTCTTGAAGAACAGTTTTTCGCTACCAAGTTTCCTCTACACTCTCCGAAGTGCCCCTTGCTACCTCAAACAGGATTTCTTAAATGAGATAGATATCACAGTTAAGAGATGTGCGGGGCTAATTTGCAACGTCAATTTCGACGACACAGGCTGGAGGCAGGCAAAGCTCCCTTTGAGTTTCAGAGGCCTGGGCCTTTGATCAGTGGTAGATTTGGCCCTTCCAGCATATCTTTCTTCACTTTCGTCCAGTCGCGAATTAATTGATGAGATACTCAGTGGATCATCTCGGTGTTTCTCGGGTAGTTCTTTCGAACAAGCTTGCAGCGTCTGGACCCAAGAATTACTTTCTATCCTACTAGACACATCAAAACAAAAAAGCTGGGATAAAATAAAATAAAATGCGAGGCCAATTTTACTAATTTGAGGCTCTCTCTGGATCAGCATCGCCTCGCCTGTCTACTATCTGCTTCACAACCGAGTAGTGGCGCCTGGCTCAACGCAGTGTCCTCTTCATCTACCAGTACACTTCCAGATGATGAGTGCACTCGGGTCGGAGTTGCAATCCATCTTAGACTCAAATTATGTGAGCGCCGCAGATGCAGATGTGGAGCGTCCATCGATAAGTTTGGTTTGCATCCTCTCTCCTGTCATCGCAGTGCCGGCCGCTTTCCACGGCATGCAGCAATAAATGACATCATCAAAAGAGGTTTGGATGCAGCTGGGTTCCCTTCCCAAATCGAACCTGTAGGCCTCGACCATGGTGATGCAAAGCGGCTGGATGGCATTACCATCTTCCCTTTTAAAATGGGTAAGTCGTTGATTTGGGATGCGACCTGTGCGGATACATTTTCGGCCGGTAATTTGATCAAGCCCGCGGTTGAGCCGGGGTTCATCGCCCGAGACGCAGAGATGAAAAAAAATAGTTAAATATTCTTCTCTTGCTGATAGATTTTTTTTTTTACTCCTGTGGCAGTGGAGACTTCAGGGGTTATTGGCTCTCGTTCGATGGCGTTCCTTTGGAGGATTGGCGCGATTGCATCTTGATTAAGGAACGAGCCTCGCGAAACGGAGTGGCTCTTGCAGCGTGTCTCACTGGTGATGGTTCGAGGTAATGCTTTCTCCATCATTGCGGGTGGCAGAGGATAGAAAAAATTGTTTATAGTCACGTTGTTCTGGAAGTGTCATCAATGGTTGACTGAACTTGCTTTGTTTCAATGACTTTTGTTTTGTTATTATTAGTTACTTTGTTCAATAAAAGATTTCTTATATTTGACGAATCTTTGAAAATGGATGGAGCAACATTCGAAAGTACTCGGGGGAAAAATTATATAAAACAAAAGTTAATATATATTGTTGTACATTTACCGATAAAACAAAACAATTAATTCAAAAATTTTGTGTCTCTGCATTTTTAACATTTCACTGTAAATTATAACCAGCATTTGTTGTATTTCTTCTTTCCCTCTATCTTTTTATATAATATAAAATTGATTCCATCAATATAATTGTTATTAGTCTGAAGAAGTTCCTTCTTGGAACAAAATGTATCTAAGAAGATTGATTCATTTTATCATTCTCTTCACTATATAAACTCCAACATAAAATGCTATATTCTTTTTCATTCCTTGAAATTATATTGACAAGAATGGAATTTAGTTGACGTTTCATTTTTAAATTTTTATTGTAAAAAAACATAAGTGAATCTGATATCACTTGACTTCAGCTTTCATTTCTTAAGTCATTTATTTGAATGGAATAGTATTGCATTTAGATATTTATTAAACTTAGCTTAATCTGGCACAAGGGCACAAGTGTAGTGCACCCAGTGTATACTTTCTATTGCTTAGTATAGACTTTTTGAATTTGAATTATTGTTACCAGTATTCTTAATCCCATTCCATCCAAAATGTACTTTTATGATTGTATGTTTTATTGATGACAATAGAAAAGTTGAATAATCCATATTACTTTTCCCTCTTTTTCTCTTGCTTGCAATTTCTTCTTCCTCATGTATGTCACACTTAAGGCACCTGCAATAGAGGTTTCAATTTCAAAGTAGATCATTGTTAGTCTAGTCAATTTAAATTTTATTGGTACCCAACTATTGCGACCTTGTGCCAGTCCAATTTAAGATTAGTAAATATCTGCACGACTACAGCCAACTCCTCATTTTTTGTCTCTTTTTACACACTCAGTCTTTGTTGTATGGATATACAATTGTATAGGCTAACATTTACATCTAATTCTCTTATGGGAGAACTTGTGGGTTGTGGAGGTCAATTGCTCTCACTAATTTATATTAGACACAATGCCACAAAATAATAACAAGAAGAAGAAACAAGAAAATTCAGACGAGAAATTGTACGAATAAATTGATTTTTATATAACGAATGTACAAAACAATAGTTATGAATGTCATTTAAAATGGTGAAATAAACTTGTCTTTTTAGACTTTTTGCATGTGGTAATGTTTCAGTTTGATAGACTGCAAGTTGTAGAGTAATCTGTGTGAATTTGAAAAAATTCAGTTCAATGTAATATTGTTTGTATTGAACAGTTCAAAGTTTGTGGAAAAAATGTGTGTGGGTTTGAGACTTGAGTTTGACATTTGAGTGTCTGTCACTTCGTTGTTTACCAATGTGAGTTTAGTTTGCATTGAATGAAGGAAATAGACTGTGGTTATGTTAAAAAGGATTTTTAACTCATAGTCTAGGCTTCAGTTGAAAGTTATTTTACGATGAGTATCGTTGTGTAGCCTTTACGGATGATTTTTCCCCAAACTCTGTTTCTTAATTGTTTGTTGTTTACATAAGCAATATAAGTCATATGATAGGCTCCAGAAAATGTTTTAAAATTTTGGCACAACTGTACCTTTGATCAAGTCAAATTAAGGTCAGACGTGCGGATGTAGTCAACGACATATCATGTGATATTTTTGAACCAATCAAATTAGTTAGTTGTGTAACTTAATTTGGAACCTATATTTTGTTTAATTTTTAAAGTTTTGATAACAATATAGGGTTTGGATCATATAGGGTCAGAAATACCCACCAGTACCAATCAACTGTGTTCAATCTGAGATGAAAATCATGATTTAAAATACTGATTTTCTCAAGTCAAAAAACAATCAGTACTTTCCCACTTGGATAAGTGGCACAACATAGTCTTATTATCTTCATTCTTTCTCCAAATTTACCCTTGTTCTAGACTAACTTTAATTTAGTGTTCATTATATTCTTATATTCATTTGCACACACACTCATTAACTCTCTCCCAAACAAAGCAATCTATAAAGTGTAAAAGAATCCAATAATGAAACATTGTACTGACTGAATAATTATTTGCCTTTTTAAACTTTAGTCATATCTCTACATGTTCCCCTGTTCACAATAGCTGAATAATATTTTCCATGCCTTTATTGATATTTTTATGCTTAAATAACAATAGAAAGAAATAACTTATATGTAAGCATTATATTCTCTTCTTAGTTGTCTGTTTTACTTTTTCTTTATCTCTTTCTTTTCATTTTCCAACTTTCCTAAAAAAAAAAAACTTTCTCCTCTTGCCAGCAATGTTTTGTCTTTCCATTTTTTTTCCTTCACTGACTGTTATGTGCAATAAATAAGAAGAACACTATATGCTTGTGCCTAAGTTTTTATATGTAAAATCTGTTCATTTTGTAGTGTTACCATCTGGATTCAAATTTGTAATTGATCAGATAATGGACAAGAGATTATAATCAAGAAATATTATTTTGCAACTAAATTGATGAGGATATTGCATTAGGTACATAAAGTCATCCCTTAGCCATTAAATCAATCCTTTCGATAATTTGGTGTAATAAATCATTACAAGTAACTCTAACCAACTCTGTATTTTTAATGGTAATATGTAGAGCCTCCAGCATCTTCCTCACTTTCCATTATGTTTTTAGCTTATGCTTCACATGAGAAGTCGTCTCTATTTCAAGGAAATTTGTTTAATAAGATCTAATGATTATTATGCTTAAAAATTTAATTTGTTTTTTTATTTTGAAAATATTTCAGAAAAAAGATGGGATCAGTAGCTGAAAAAAAAAAAAAAAAATGATGATTGATAAACTGAAATGCCCAAATATTAGAAAGACAATATAGCTCCTTCCTTTTTAATAACTTATAAATATAATTGGTGTGTATATATATATATATATGCATGCATATATATCCATATATATATATCTATCATATATATATAGTTGGATTGATGTAAGTTTGTGACCCTGGGTTTCATGCACTCTGCGATCATCAGCCAAATTGATTAATTTTTGAAATTTTTGATTTATTTATGGTTGCATATATCAGTGTTTTATGGTAGTGAGAGGAAAAATTGTTATCAGAACACCACTCACACGTATGCAGACATACATACACGCACGGTCACTCATTGCAGCTCACACAAACATAAACATATGAACAGTGTGGGACTGGGCATATATGCATGTGTTGTTGCATGCAGATATGACCTATCAAGAAAAGATTATCAAAGATTGTGTGTTTAAAAACATTGATTTGTCAGACTTAGTCCAATTTATTGTATTCATATATATATATATATATATATATATATATATATGTATGTGTGTATTAATTAGTACATATACATGTACCTATGTTTTTGGTGTGTGACTATAGTTTCACTGGGTGGTGTTCCCAGTTCATCAAGTGTGAGCTGTGTTGCTGGAAGTCTTCCGGCAACTTAGACCCCATGCCTGATGAACTGGGAACACCACCCAGCAAAACTATAGTCTGTCTACATTTCTGAGATGGGGTATTATAACTGACATCCATTAGACATTGCACGTGGAACTAGAACAGTCTACCCCAGTGGGCAAAATAAAAGGTTCAGTTCGACATTCGAACCACTTGAAGAAGGCTGGAGCGTAGAACATCCGAAACGTTGTAATAAATATGGCAACAAAGATGAGGACAATAGTCCGAATAATGTAAATAGTGAAACTATAGTCACACGCCAAAAAATGTAGGTACGCGTATATGTACTAATTAATACATATCTTTGCTCTGTATAACTGCATTGAGTGCCATTATGTTTACACCCCGTGCATAAATTTAACAATTATTTATTTGCACCCCTGCATATACACACCAGCACATGTGTACATGCTTGCTTATATTTGGCTATTTCATTTATCCACTCTACAACTATATATATACACACACACACACATATATATATATATATATATATGCTTATTATTATTATTATATACATCCTTATATATATATATATATATATATATATACATACACACACACACACATTTCATTTTATTTATTTTAACGAATAACACAAAAGAAATAGATACTCTAAAGACCACAGTTGAAAAAACTCTGTCCTTAACTTAGTCAAAAAAAAGAAACTTCTATTCTTTGACGTTCTTGTAGAAGGCATTAACAACACTTTTAGCATCTCTATTATATAAAAAAGACACTAGCAGAAACTCTTGCTACCTTAGCCTTAAGAGTTAATACCCACCCAGATACAAAATAGCAGTGATAAAAAACATCCTAAAAAGAGCACACCAGAATTCATCCTCTTGTCTACTCCTCCTCAACAATGCAAAATAGACACTAGTTAACAATGGCTTTCTTAACCATGTTTTGACCACCAAATTGGACTATTTTTTCCGAAAGTAAATAATAATGATGGTGAACACACCGTCAAAAATAACAAATATTTTCTACAAAAGCCAAATGCATGTCAACTACAAACAAGATGAATCTTCACTTAGAAATATCATAAGGAATAAACTACTCCATTTGACCCAAACAAAATAATCAAATTAATTACCTACTGCAAAAAATTTAAAACAGCTCAAAAATAACAACACACCAGGCAAAATCAAAATTACAATGAATGAACATTATTTATGAGTTCAAATACCCCTTAAGGAATTTTGTTTCTGATTAAAACAAATTCATAAATAATTACATTGGTCACACTACTACATGCCTATCCAGACACATTACACCTTTCTGACCATAGCTCCATCAGAATCCATTTAAACACACAAACCTACCAGACCATATCCAAAACATACTAGTAGAAAATACAAGCATAACTTCATCCACATGTAAAAAAGATTAAAAATAACAAAAACCTTAATAATAAAAAAGAAAATGTCAATGCTCAATAATGTTAACTATGAACACAGCCACAATGTGCTGTGTTTGGAAAATAAAATATCTTTATAACTCTATAAACATACACACATCCCATACATCCAGTTAAAAAGCAAAAATAAAATCATCCTTGATAATGGCTAAAAGTATAACTGAAAATGCTTGGAATTGCAGAAAATTTTCTGCACACTCTGTGTCCAGAAAAGAAAACACTTGTTTGAATACAAGAAAATAAAAAAATAACAAGCTTAATTGCAGTACCTTGTCTGTCATCTTTAATGAAACATTATATATATATATATATTTGTCTGAGGATTGCAAATGTGTGAAACCAAGAGTTACAAGCTCATATACATACAACTAAGTATTTTAGCTCAATCACTGATATTGAGTGCTTTCCAATAAGTACTGCACATTTATATAAATAATATATATATATATATATATATATATATATATATATATATATATATATAAATTGCACACACACACACAAACACACATATGTTTTCATTAAGACATGTTTTGTTGAATAGTTCTGTCTATTTATTTTCAATAAGATCCTTTCATACTCACGGATAAGTATATGTATCTTTACAGTAATTGGCCATTGCTATTAGGAACAAAAATGAGTCCATCATCTCTATATAAGCCTACTAGTTTAGGATCTACAATTCTACTAAGAATCTCTAGAATATTGAAGGAGACGAGATCAGAAACCTGGCCCGAATCAGACAAATTTTTCCTATGGGAGTATATAATTGGACTGAATCATATGCTTCCATAGGAACATCAAAATTGTATAATTCGCTCTAGGTTGCTGATCTAGTCTGCTTCTATATTCTAGATACAGAAGAACCTTTAAGTTATTAGAGTTTAAGATTACTTCTAATCTCAAAATTGAAGATTATCTGGATATCACACTTAACCTTAATTGTAATAAATTTAAACATTATCATAAAGAACATGAAACCCCCAACTACATTAATGTTGATTCCAACCACCCCTATACCATTGTGAAACCGATTCACATTGCTGTCAGCTCCAGAATTCGTAAACTTTCGCCTAACAGAAATATTTTTAATAAAAATAAAGAATTGTACAATAATGCTCTCAACAAAAGTGGCTTTAAAATTAACTACCATCCTTAAACCTCTACTTAAACCCCTTCTTCTGGTGTCTTATCAAGTGATGGTGTTCAACACCAGAAGTGTTGAAACAAAATGGGTATTTTTGTAGTGATTTTATAACATGTTTATATTATAATTTTCTAATAAATTATATTTGCTCTACTCTGTATTGAACACTCTTTTAAAAATAGTATTTTTGGTTATTGAAATTTATTCCATATACACCAATCCTATATTTGGTGTGTGTGTGTATATATATATATAATATATATATATATATATATATAACATCTGTAGGTATATAATATCCAAGTGAATCCTAATAATATGAAATATTAAAACTGGTCCACAAAGAGAGCTTGATGTATTTATTATAACAGACCATATATATATTTATAATTTTAAGTATAGATGCTTCTTTTCACTTTTCCATAAATGTTGGTTTTTAGTATAAAATAAAAAAAATCTTCTGATTTTTTTTATTTTTATTTCCTTATAGATGTAAATATTATAATTTAAGTCTACATTTTATTAACATAAATTTTCTTTTTAATATAAAATATAGAATATAAAATAATACATTTCCTTAAAAGTAAAAAATTAAAGCAGTATATGGTTTTTAATATAAAAATATATTGAAATAATTTTATATTTTTTTAATAAATTATATTATAAAATGTCTTTTAATATTGAAGTAATAGTGAATTTGTTCATATAAGATAAAAAATTTTCCCTTTTCTTGCAACTATTTCTTGATAGAAATCAGAGGTGAATATTCTAAAATATAAGTCAAGGTCACTTTAACATGTGTTTGTCTCCTGATACTATCCCCATGTCTAGACATCTTCATTTACCTTCTGCTCTTTTTTTTTTCTCTCCCTTTAGAAAATTTATATTAACATTCCATGCTTTATATATCCTTTTACTTATATCTTAAACTCTGAACTAAAATTTATTGTAAAAACCCTAAATAACATGCCAAAAAATTCCCCACTTAAATGACCATTTATTAGTCTACGTTCTACATTTATTCCAGAACAAATAACAGAAATTTCAGCATAAATCTGCATAATTTGGCTCTGGTTTTGTTTTAAGATCCTCTGACCCTTCATTGGTAAAAAAGCATCTTCAATTTCTATTATGGCCTTCCTCTATACTTATTTCTCCTTCATCATTTTTCCTCTTTTCTGTTTCCACCTTTCCCTGTCTCTCTCCTTTTTCTTGGGAATCTTGGCATACTTTGCTCCGATTTCTGACCATTGCACGGTATCAAAAGCTGTAGCGGACACTTCCGCTTTGTCTTAAACTTTTAGGGTCAGGCCTTTGTATTAACACCTCAACATTCCTTCTCTGCCCAAACTGCTATCAACATATAATATTGTCTTACTTGGTCACCCTCCACTCTTTCCTTCTTTTTTCTCCCTTTTCTTTATTCCTCTCCATTTCCTCTTAAGGTGTTTCTCCTTATGGCTTTTTTCTTTTCCTCATAAGTGGCTTGCTTGTAACTAGAATTGTTTGTAAGAATTTTTGGTTCTCACCAATCAAGATGCAGCTGCATTGAAACAAGAATGCATCTTTGTAGTGAGCAAATTGTTTTTGTCTGTATGTAAAAATTATATAATCAGCATGTCATGTCTATCAAATTTTTTATTAACTGTTTCAAATTTTGGAATTAGTTATCTTTTGTAATTGGTAAATTTACCAAACTTAATAGTTATATTATACAGTTTGACAATTTAAATGATGTCACGTTGAAATTGGTTCTAGCAAATGTGAGAACATCAGAATTAACCAAAATAGTAATGTAAACATACACAATACAATTTTTGAAAATGAATGTAGCAACATTTGAAAGTATTCGGGTGGGAAAAAAAAATCATATGAAATAAAAATAAATAGGAACTTTGGTAAATTTACTGGTTACATAAAATAATTAATTTGGAAATTTTAAAAAGCTAATAAAAAATTTGAGAGGCAGAACTTGTTGATATTATTCAACCAATCGTATTTTAAAGAATTATTGCTGTCAAAATACACCTTATATAGGGTGACCAAAAAAAACGGGAATTTTTGAAGTGCGTATTGCCAGACATGAGCAAGTGGCAACATTGTGAGACAGTGACCTTGAGCAAGTAAACATTTTGCCATTTTTAGTAACAAGAATGAAATTCACAGTATCCCAGCTGAGATGTTGCAGCAGTCAATGAGGAATCTCAACAGCAGATTTCAAGAATGCATTTGTACAGGAGGACGCCATCTACAGGATGTAATTTTTAAAAAATGAAAATTCCATCATTGTTTCTTAAATGGCATATTTTAAGGTTTCAATTACTATGAATTAAATATTTTTCTTCCATCACTCTTGGTTTTATTGGATTGTTAAAATGTTCCCGTTTTTTTGGGTCACCCTATATATATATATTTCGCATCATACTCTATAATTATCATGTCAATTAAAAAGTAATGTACATTGTGAAACTAATAAATTTTGAGAGGACAAATCAATTTTTAAGATTCAGTTTTATTGGCAATGATTAGGTTAGATGTTTTATATTTTTTATATTCAACTAGAAATCCTAGCTATTTATCACATTAAGTGATGTGTATCAATGAATTCTATTTTTAATGGCTTTTTCATGGTTTGTTCATAATTAGGATATATCTGATCATGATAGAATAAATTAATAATGTTTTTATATTTGTTTATATCAGAGGCTTGTTTGCATTATTTTTCTAAAATTCTTTAATTTTATTTCCTTATCGTTAATAAAAAATAGAAAATATTTGAAGGTATCCTTATATAAAAGAAACAATTCATATTAGGCAAAGTACCTTTCAACATAGAAGAAAGCATTTTAAAATGTGTTTAAAATGAATATCTTGGTCCTTAGGCATTGTCAAGTTTTGTGACTCATAAGGAACTAATCTTAAAAATATTTAAATTTTATATTCCTTACATATAGTTATAAATCATTCTACACATGATGACATCACATTTGTTTAAATTAGAACCATAATGTTTTTTTAAAATGTCAGCATGAAATTAATCAAAACTTTTCTGTCAACTGAAAGCATTAACATTCTTGATAAAGATAAAAGTGATGGGTGAAAATACTTGAACAAAAAACATTATGAAGTTTGACAGCTTTTATATTCTAACCAGAAAAATAAACTAAAAAATAAACCGAGAAACCTTGTTAGATGATTTCAATAACACACACACACACACACACACACACACACACACACACACACACACACATATTTATACATACTCCCACACACATATACACACACTCATGCACATATATATAGACACACACACACACACACTTTCTAGGTATAAATTAAGTAACTACCCCATTGAAAATACAAAATATAAGCAAAGCAAAATGAGGTAAAGACATGTGATTATTAACAAATCATATAAGGAGAATCTTTTTTCAGCCAATGAACAAAACTCACAGAAACAAATGGTAAGTCTCACTCAAGCTCAAATGTCTGGATTGGGTTGTCACCTGAAATACTTTACAGACCATTTTTCATTGATGGAAACATTGCAAGTGAAAACTACTTGGACATATTGGGTAATTGCTTTTCTCAAAACTCTCCCAAAGGGGCTTTGCAATCAGCAGTACAATGCATTTGCACATTAGCTGTCTTTGGGTTGGAAAATTATCAAATTAATGGTTTTGAAGAGGGAGACAACTTATTTGTGCAGCAAAGTCCCTTGATATAATGCCTGTAGATTTGTTTTTGTTTGGGGCCATAATAAAAATGTAGGTTAAAACAGGTAAACTGAAACACCTCAGGATTTAAAGAATTTCTTTGAAGAAGCCAGTTCAATAACTCTTGAAATATGTCAAAATGCAATTCAAAGTTTTTATAAAAGGTCGCAAATTTACTTTTACAATGGTGGCTCATTCATTGAAAAATCTAAAAATTACTTATGGTTTGATTTGTTAATAAAAGAATTTATTTTATATTTTGTTTTGCTTTTTTTCTGTTTTGAGCATCAAATATGACAGTTACTTTATGTACACCCTATATATATATATATATATATATATATATATATATATGCAAGCATGTATGGTTGAATAATCTAGACATATGTCTATTTTTATTTTAATCTTCTAGAATTCTTGAATCGACTTCTTAATATTGATATTAAATTCATTAAGGAAGGTGCAACAGTTTTTTTTTTTCATTTCTTTTATTTTCCTAAGTACTTTCAGTCTCATCCAAGATCATCTTCAGGGGTGAATTGATAAAACAAAAAAATAATGTAATTGATAACTGTTCATTTTTTGTAAATGCACATGAAACATGCTTTGTTCTAGTTACGAACACACGTACATGCTCTGTTTGCTATAGGCAATTTAAAAATGAACTGTTGAGGATATTATGTTATCTACATAAAAAAAAGTTACTGATATCCAAAAAGAGGCTTTTGCAGGAGTGTCTTTTAAAATTTTTGAATTTTGTGTAACTATACATACAAAACTTTGCCTTTGTTTATCATCACTTGCCTTGATAAAGTTGTCTGACAAAACACATCATCAAGTACTATTTTCCTATTGTTTGTTTTATTCATATATATAGAGAGAGACCAACAAAGGCTCAGTGTCAAGGATATTTTTATTAATTTTTTTCTATATTTTGGATTA
>OZ038493.1:1126553-1151553 GCA_964036315.1 Acanthosepion esculentum
TATGTATATATATGAAAGAATTATAATTCTGTTCACTAAATATCCTTAACACATCTATTAAACAATATTATTGGACAGTATTGGTCCCAGTGTAATTTGTTATTGCAATAGGAAATCTTATCTTTAAATAATAATGTTTGATATTATATCACATATTCTAGAGTCAGTGTACTCATTGATAATTTTCTATTCATGAAAAATTCTTTCCTGGTGCCAAAGTCACTGTCATATCTATTCAGTCACATTCAACATAACTGAGTTATGTTTATTGGGTGTGACTGCAGGGAATTTAGTGTGATTATTTCCCATACATGTCTAATGGGGAGGAGGTAAACATGGTAAATACAGTTGGTAAAGGTGAAATAGAGTACCTGGAAGTCAGTATAGTGTTTCTGGAATCAGTTTTGTGCCAACTGTGTATAACATGGGGTTGTGCTATCTTACTAAAAAAATCACTACCAAGAAGCATGGTGAGCATAAAGAAATTCAAATGATTTGCTCTAAGATCGAGAGACAGATTCCAGCTTTACTAGTCATTCTTGCAAATTCCAATAGACCCCCCCCACATTATTTCAGAATAATCATCAGCTTTCACAACACTCTTATGACTAGCTAGATCCATAGTTTGACATGTTCTCCTGTAGCATGCAAACTTAATCATCTGCCTAAATGAGATAGAAACCTGACTTATAGTCAAATGGTGATATTCTTTAGCCCAGATGTTTTATGCTTTTATAGCTTATCAACACTTTGTGGGCTATTTAAATATAAAACATACTTTCAATTATAAGAATAATTTTTTTCCTTTTTTGCAAGTGAATGTTGCATTAACAATGTTTGTTTGAGAATAAGAATGTGTTTTTCAGATACGAGTCCTAATGTTTAACCTATAGCTGGAGGGACAAGAGATGGATTCATATTTTTCACAAGGTATTTACTTTTAAGCAAATGTAACAAACCCAACTGGCATTTGAACTTGCCTCTCTGGTTTCTTGTCCTGAGCCCCTATTACACCACCCGCACATCGTGACACAGTGATGAATACTATGGTGTCAGTAATGGTACACACTGCATTGCTTAATAGTATGAAATCCTAAGGAATGCAGTGTGTGTGTGTGGTACTGATGGGTATCTGTTTGCTGGGTTGAGCAGCACAAGTTTTGAATTAGAATGTCATTTGATGCTTTGTTCTAATCCTTTGGGTGGTTACCATCTTTGTCAGTTGCTGGCAGTCATATTCTTGTATGACCTGCAGTTGCCTTGTCTGTTTGGAATTCACATATTTCTGGTATGCCTTTGCTACTTTTGCTTAAGAAAAACCTGGAGCATTTGCGACCACAGAGAAATAGACTACCTCATCTTTTGGTCTCTATCACTTATTCTGTGGTTGATCAGTGTTAAATCTTGTCTACATCCCAATGCTTCTTCAGTTATACTATCACAGCTACACTACCTCTTTAACTATTACATCATACATATATAATCTGGTTGAATCAATCTCTATAAGTAGAGAGGGCAAAACTGTCTAGTGTACTGATGTCACTTTTTTTGGGGAACTTCAATTTATGTACTTCTAGAAAACATATGCAAAATATTAACTTTAGAGGTAAGTGGTAGAAAAGGTTCATTGTTCCTCCCTACTTTTCCATCAGAGAAGTTTGTTATGACCTACTGTTGGTGAGTTTTGATCTTGTTAAAAGAATGTGAAGGTCATTCAAAGGGATATGAATGAAAGTAAATCATTGGGATAACATCAATTTAACTGCTGAAGTTTCTTCTTAAAATTCATGTCAGCAAATTTCTGTACTCAGTCTATATAAACATAATGAAAAAAATGTATTTTCAATGGTCGGGAATTAAGGCAAGCATTACAAATGAAATTGAGATTTTGATTTTACTCTGGAAATGTATTCAAAATCAAGAAGAAAGTGATTGTCAGTAATCAATACTTAAAGCAAGTATAACAGGCATAATTGATTCATATTGTTAAGTGGCTTAACTTGAATCCTTTCCTAAAGTGTTTGTTGAACCTTGATATTAACTGTAGGCATTGTGAAATGCTTTAACTCTTCTTTTTAATTGTAATGGGATGGTACTGGTGACAAAAACAGAACTAAAAGTGAAAATGTGTCAACTGAATAAAAGTCAAATGAGCTGTTAACCTCCAGAAAAGAAAATCTTTCTTCAATGAAATACAAGTAATAGAATCAATACATGAATTTCCTGCAGGACTATATTGACAAAATAAAGCTAGTTGTCTTCTTTTCTTTATTTTCAATTGTATCAATTGACTATCTGAGGTACCCAGCATTGCCCGGGTGTACATGGCTGCACCTCCTGTCTAGAAATGTCTACCTGCATCCCTGCTTGCATGCATCATCCATTGATATTCTAAGCTACTTCCTTCCTCATCTTTTTTACAGTATGTCCTTCACAAGTGTTTGATTGTTCTTAATAAAGGAATTCCATTGATAAAACCTTCTTGTGTCATCATTGCTTGGGGTTAACTTGTTTCAATGTTTTAGATATTCAGTAAATTTCCTATGGCCATAATAACTTACAAATAGTATGGCATTGTTCACAAATGTAATAAACAAAAACAAGGATGAAGCATCAGAGCTTGATTCAACTGCAAGTGCAAACACATGAGTGCTCCCCCACTTCCTTCTTTGCACGTTTACTGTAAAGCTGGAGTTAATAAGAGGTTCTTCAGGAATTTTTCCCTTTTAATGCTTCAATAATCCTTCTTAATCTTTGCATCAAAGATTGTTTGAATGCTAATTTAGGACGGAATCATATGAAGAAACTGTTGGCTAAATGGCAAAAGCTGATTTTGGACCCAGTTTGTCGCAGATTTTGTCCACTTAACTGAAATAATCTAAACCAAACATTCACGTGAGACAATTTGTGTGTCATATGTAATTTACATGGCAAATTTGGAAAGTATCAGATAAAAAACCAGGGAGTTATGACCAAAAAAGGGCTTTTTACAGTTTTTCTTGTTTTTTTGGTACATGTGGGGAAGTGAGCAGGACTAAAATCATACTATCAAATTTTTTGCAACATGTTTGAAGAAAATCAGATAAAAAATGAGGAAATTATTCAAGTTTTTATTTTGAGTAGTACAAAGAACGCAGGTTTTTTCATTTTTTTTCAATTTTTTGTGTGAAGCCAATGTTGCAGGAAAACTATCAAGCACTCTACATCAGGCATGTCAAACTCAGGGCATATGGAGGGCAGCATCAGCCATATCTGCAGCCTCAAGGGCCTCACCTGCTTACAGTCTTACATTAATCACATCTAGTGGTAACTAAACTTTAAATACAAAATACTTACAATACAAGGTAGTACAATTTAATCATTTTTATGTTGTCCTAATGATTGACATCGCTTTAGATAAACTATTCTCAATATATCGGATTGGAATGTCTGTGTAGATCCTACTTTGATCAAAGATGACAAATGTTCATTGGTTAATTTGGTTCTGTGAGATGTTTTTGTGGCTTTCATAAATTAAAATAACTGCTCACCGACATATGTGGGACCAAACATCACTATAATCTTTGTGGCAAACTTTCTGAACTTAAATGTCTGAGGAAGGTATAAAAAAAATCCGGGTACCCCTACTTTTAGGTATTTGCCTTTGAGTGTTGAGTCAGTCTGTATTTCCAGTAGTTTTATCTATAGAGTTTCCTCTGCCTGAGCAACAGCAAAAGTGAATTTTGCTGAGAATAATGCAAACTGATCTTCACTAGATGAAAAATCACAAAATCTTCACTGGAATTCCTTTGATAGGAATTCCAGGTAATAGTCGTACTTAGCAAAGATAAATACAGACTCAGTATTGGCTGTTTTTTTCAACTCTTTGCACAAAGGAAAATGAATCAAATTTTCATGTGACAACTGGGACTTCAATAAAGCTAATTCTGCAATGAAACACTTGATATCATCATATAACTGAGTGATGAGCTTATTTTTACCTTGCTATTTCAAATTAAGGTCACTTAATTGGGCAGTAATATCCACTGAAAAAGCTAAATCTTGGAGCCAGCTTTCATATTTCAATTCATCTGTGCTTTGACACTTCATCTCCAAAAAGATAACAATTTCATATCGCAATAAAAAAAAACTCTTCAGTATCTTGTGACATGAAAGCCACCGAACTTCTGTGTAGGATGGGACATTTGTAAACGGATTATTCACGTCTTCCAATAACTGGCTAAATTGATGGTGATGCAGAGCACAACCTCTGATATAGTTCACTGTTTTTGTGACAAAACTTAAGACATGATCTAATTTTAAAATCTTAGAAAATAAGTTCTGTTGATGAATTATACAGTGAAAATGCTTGAATATTGAATCTGGATATGTTTTCTATTTTTGTACCTAACTTGGCAGCAACACCATTAAGTCTCCCAACCATATTGGCAGCATCATCAGTAGCTAACCACACAAGTTTACTCAAATCAAGTCCATATACTCATGGAGAAGCTGTTCAACTTTCTCAAAAATGTTCTGGCTTGTTGTATCATGCATTGGGACCAGTTCAGTTAGTTTTTCATAAATTTGAAATTCATTGTCACAAGCCCTGATGAAAATGGTGAGCTTTGCTATTCCAGCTATGTCAACCGTCTCATCCAGAGCAATAGAAAAATGTTCAAAACTTGATGATAAAGTCTTCAACTGTCGACTCAAATCACCTGCCATTTCATCAATCTGTTCAACAACAGTGTTTCTGCCTAATGAAATGTCTTGAAATAAGTGTGATTTCTCTGGACATATAATTTCAGCTGTTTTTACAAGACATCGCTTTATGAAATCTCCTTCACTGTAAGATTTTCCACTGATGGCGACCATTTTGCAGAGTTCAACGCTTGCAGTAACAGAACTAACATTGCCTTTCTGAATGTTTGTAAAGCAACTCTGTTGCTGTTTTAATTTAACCTTGAATTCCTTCACTTTTTAAACATGCATATTTCCTTCATATTTATCATAAGATCGATGGTTTGTTACATAATGTCTTTTTATATTATATTCTTTGGTGTTACCAATGCAGTGGTTGTAAATCAGTTTATCTTTCCATTAATAGTAATACAAAACTACTGTAATTCCCACTTTTTTTTAAACACATTCTTCACATAATTTTCTCTTTTTATGAGATGGAGTAGAATTCAATATTTTAAAATATTACAAAATTATGAATGTTTTCACTTTACATTTGATCTTATTTAGTTGTCATAAATGATCACGTGATTAATCAGAAGTTAAAAATAGTCACAGGCATTCAAAAACAAAAAAAACATTGAGGTAGAATAAACACTCTAATCATACTAATTGAAAAAAAATCTTGCTGTTTTTTATAATTTGCATTATCAACAGACAAAATTCTTGATATACCATGGCTGTAGAAACCTTTGTGTGGGCCTTCAAGATCCATGTAAAAGGCTATCTGCGGGCTGCCAGTTTGACACACTTGCTCTACATAAACCTTGTAACATGACCTAAGTTTTGTATTAAGTGCAAAGAACATTGGCTCATCCAGTAAAAATTTTGTTCGTGTGTAACTTTGCCTTGGTTTTTGCAAAAACTTGTACCCACCTTCAGTTTTATTGATTTTTCTGCCAATCCTGAGGTGTCTGGAGATTGAAAAGTTGGTCTTGACCTTTATCAGTAAATTTTGCACATGTGTCTACAAATTCATTTAAATCGGTTGCGAAATGTGGACATGCATAAATAGCACACACACACACACATATTCTGTTTTATAGATATAGATTATATGCATAGTCATCACAAATTATTAGTAAAAGGTATTTAACAGCCTGGTATCCTTCCAGTTTCCGTATGAATTTCTGGAATGAGGATTTATTAATTACAGTTGGACTAATGTCCCCATCTTTGTAGTTACTATCACAAAGTTTTGATCATTGTGACCTCCAGTGTTATTAAAGTGCATCTTATCAATCTGGATAAACTTCAGGCAATTTCAAACTGAACTTTTACTGGAAACGTAACAAGCAATAACTGAGTTATTTACACTATTTACATTGTTCAGACTCTTGATCTCATCATCATAGACATATTCATGACATTTCAGTCATTGTATGCTCTGGCCTTCTTCAGGTTATTGGAATTTCAAACTGAACCTTTTATTTAGTCCACGTGGTAGATTGTTCTAGTTCCACCTACCATGCCTCTTCTGAATATCTCAGTTTCAGTTATTTTGTTTTAGTAACTCAACTCTCCAAGTTGTTCACCTCTGCTGTGGCCAGGTATTGAACTCACAATTCTTTGGGCCAAGTCACTGGAGTACTTCAACCAACGTTTTTATCCACTGGGATAATAATTGTTAGTTATGACAAAGAAAAGTCTGTTTACTGCTTTCCATATGGAATGCTTAAATGCATTACAGCAAGCAGAAATTGCTGTACTAAAAAGAAAGTGCAAGATGTCATAACCCTAGACATGGCTAGCAGAATGAGAACAATTTATCCCCATAGATTAAATAAAGTGTTCAGTTTGAAATTCCCTGAAGGTTACCCAGATTGACAGACATCTGAAGAAGGCTGGAGAGTAGAACAGCTGAAACATTGTGATAATAAGAGCAAAGATGAGGACACTAGTCAGACTGTAAATAATACTCTCAATTGTTCAGTTTAAGTTTTAGAAACTAGAAACTCAATAACAAAGAAAATCTAAAAGATGATACAATTCATAGATATATTTAGTATATAATCTCTCACACAAACACACACACACATGTATATATACAGAGAATTCTATATATCTTTTATGTTAAGGCATATGCATAATTGTGCTATCTCAAATTACTCAGTATTTCTTTTCCCGAGTTCAAAACTGATAATAAATGTTAGTTATGACAAAGTAAAGTCTGTCTACTGCTTTCCATATGAAATGCTTAAATGCATTACAACAAGCAGAAATTGCTTTCTTTTGATCATGTCATTTCTTTCTATTCTCTTTGATGATTCATTAATGTAATCAAATAAAGTGCAATCTAGGTACAGACAGCAAAATCTAGTCACAAATCCATGGCTGTCTTGACTGATCTTTCTGCTCATAACTACTCGTCTTGATCTATCATCTATGCATGCCTTGATCCATCTGCTTCAATCTTGATCTCTCTATAAATATCTTGATCTGTCTATACCAATTTTGATCTGTTGAGATGTATCTTTGATCAGTATATATATTCGGCTTACTTCAATCTAGTTGTGTTGCTATTTATCTATATCTGTCTATCTATCTGTCTTCAATGTAACTATCATCACCATCATCTATCTCTCACTATCTCTCTATCATGAAGTTTATTTTCTCTAAAAAATGCTTGTATATCTCTCACCCAACATGAGTTATTTTCTTTCTCTTTTAGTCTCTACATCTGATATGCTTAGTTTTATTTTCATCCTTACATTTTTTTGTTTTATACTTGGATATGATATTTATTTATTTCACTTGTAGATAAAACTCACATTTTATAAATGGACATGTAGCATATTGATCTCTGTTTCTATCCAAGACACCGAATTGAAGAATCTTTATTATCATAAACTATTTTGGAGTAAGGAAAGGTCTAATCTCAAACCAAGAAACCTTTAATTTGTTCAAATAACTGGTTACAGTGGGATGATAATGCTGTTTTTTTTATGTCATTGTTAATGAGTTTAATCGTGGGAGTTTCAGAGAGATTTAATGTTGTGTTTGATGTTGTTTCATCCCTATAAGATAAAGTTTACGGATGTTTCTAGTAGTTGTAAAATCTGTAAAGATGACTAAATATGTAGGTATAAAAATATATATCTATGTCACCTAATCAACTTTTAAGTATATATTGCACTAATGTAGTGTACCCTTTTTTTTTTTTTTTATCTTTCTCAGGCACCTCTTTCTTATTATATACTGATTTACTCAGACTAGTATCTTCATTTTGGTTGTTATAGTCACAATGTTTTGATTGTTGCATTCTTTGGCCTTCTTCAGAAGCTTATCATAGATGGTAACATGACAATTTCCTACAGGTTAGATTTTTATTTTTACTCTGATGACCATGATAGAGAATATTTTGTATCAATTAATTCTTCTTAATTAATTCATCCTTGTAATCTGTCTTGTATCTTCCATTGAACCAGAGTATTCCTTTTTTGTTTTTGGCATTCTTAAATTAACTCAATTCATTTAACCAACATTTTTATCTACAAGGTCATGTATTCTTCAGGATAATCCAGCAGTAGAAACTTGAAGTCTTAAATCTGATGTCACTTATCTGCCTCTTCAACTGAACTAGTGTATTTGACCACTACCCATAGTGTAATTAATTGGTGGAATTTTTCAGTTTTAGGTCTAATGTTCTTTCTTAATTAAAGGTTCTCATATATTGGTCTAATTAAGAAAGAAAGAACATTAATCCTAAGACTTAAAATTCCACCACTTCATTACAGTGAAAGTAGTGAAAATTATACACTCTGGTTCAGTTAAAGATGCCAACAAATGACATTAGGACTGGGGCTACAAGAATCACAACTGAATTGTTCTACAGGATACAAGGCCTAGTGGATAAGGCAAGCTTTTGTTAAGCAAATTTAGTTACGGGGTATTGTGACTTCAAACTGTGGGTTAGTGCAAAAAAGTCATGTATACTTTGGTTCAGTGGAAGAGACAAGTGACATTGCAAGGACAAATTGATACAAGATTTCCTCTCAAGTGGCCAGCAGCATGAGAACAAACCACCTTCATAAATTAAATAAAGGGCTCTTCGTTCAATATTTCCAGGTTACCAACTACAGCAGACACTTGAAGAAGGCTGGAGAGCATAGTGGCTGAAATGGTATAACAAGCAAAATGAAGAAATTAGAGTAAATCAACATATGATAATGATCATTCTTCACTTCATAATTAAAACAAAACTCAGTTAATTCAGATGGAATAAGGTACTGATATTTAAAAAAAAAATGTTTAATTTTTTCTCTCAAGGCAACTCCAACAACCATCTACCTAAATCAGTTTATAGAGTGTCCATCATGCTATCTGTATATTTATCTAACCTCTTTTCTTTTCATATTTGTCAGTTTGTTCCTATTTTATATCTACTGACCTATCCCAGACAGTGTAAAATGAAGAGACAAAGGACAATGCAGTCATGTATCTATACATGTATCAATATATTTTCTATCTATAAAGGTTTATCAATAACACTAATCTTGTGGTGGAAAAAGCATTTATTTTGCATGCAAGAAGAGTATTTTATTGTATAATTCTTCTTCTTTATGTGCAGTGTCCCCTCAGGATGTAGACAATCATGGAGTCCTGTCCCTTGTCGCACTGTAGATTTTCCAAGTGATCCGTCCTCATTATGTGCCTCAGAAACCTCAGCTGTCTCTTCCTGATATTAAGTATTAGTTTCCTTTTAGTTTCCATTTTCTCCAAAACTTTGTTGTTGCTCACATGTTTGGTCCATGGTATGCTCAGCATCCTTCTGCTGAAACACATTTCTGTTGTTTCAAGTTTCCTCTTCATCTTTGAGGATATCATCCAGCACTCACTGCCATACAAGAGGACAGATATCACGAAACAGTTTAGTACTCTTTTCATTTTTTTCTAGCAAAATTTTTCTTAGTACACTACTTAGCTTTTGGAATGCTTCCTTCGCTATTACAGTAAGCCTTCAGATTTCATTGTTACACTTTCCATCCACTGTTAAAACATTTCCCAGACATTTAAATTTCTGCACTTGTTTTATTTTGGTATCTTCAATTTGCAGTTCAAAACTTTAGGCTCATCCTTTCGCTAACAACCATGCATTCTGTTTTCTTGCAGTTGATGTTTAATCCTTTCTTTTTGATTTCCTTCACAACCTTTTGTAGGAGTTTTTGTAGCTTTCTTTCTTTGCTATCAACACTGTGTTATCTGCATACCTTATGTTGTTAATATTGTGGCTGCCAAAAATGAATCCTTATAGGACTTCTAGTTTTCTCAGAATCACCTCACTGTATAGATTGAATAAGTCTAATGAGAAAAAACGTCCTTGTCTTGCACCCCTTTCAATTTTTGTATATCTGCTGAACTCATTTTCTATCCATATACAGGCAGTTTTCTGCCAGTATAGGTTCTTGATTATTCAAATATCCTTCCCAAATATTGTATATCATACAATATGATACTCTTATATGTCAATGCACTTAATTCATAAATGGCTAATAATCACGTGGATTGAATATTATACAGGAAAATATTTGAATCAAAATTGGAAATAATATTGAGCCATTTATTGATCCAGTTTTGTACTTCTACTTATATTATTTTATATGTATGTATACATGTCAGTCTCTCTCTCATTCATATATATATATATACACACACACACACACTTTATACAGTAATTGTAAAATGAAGAAACATGTAGAGTGCTGGATCTGACATAAAGATGTCTTGACATTTGGATAGAAAGAAGTAAAATTATCAATGCTATAGGCAAGGAAGCAGTCAAACAAGGTGGTTGAGATGAAGGCAAGTTGAAAGAGATTCTTATCAAAGATTCTCTTTTACAAAAAGCAGCCTGTGATTCTATCCCCTTTCTGTTTTTCCATATATAAGTTACCCATTGAATAAATTATTTCCTTTGGACATGGCAGAGATGATAAGCAAGCCAGCTTGTAAGATGGAGAGGGATCAGATGTAGCAAGAGGAAAGATAAACACAGTGTAGATAGTTAAGATCTTTTGCCTGTATTGTTCTAAATCGGATCACTCTCCTTTTAGGTAAAGAAGACAAAAATATAGCACTTTGCATTCCTCCATTTCTAACCCTAATTCTTCCCCATTAAGGAAAATTGTCAATGGGCTTCTGCTTGTTGTTATTGCATGTAGGAGGTGCTATACGTAATGTAGGGACAATATTCTATACTTTTTTTCTATAATTTTATCATTGCATGGTGGATTGAAATACACGGGAGGTGAGAAGATTGATATGACTTTGTTAGTTGTTTAGGGGTGATGATATGTGCGATTGTGGACTCTGCAATGTGATGGTGGGAGGAAGCAAATGATATCTTTATCTTTTTAAAAGTACAAAAACTTGATAAGGCTCTTTGATGCTTTCACAGAGAATTTTCCAGAATGTCAGCTGTGATCCATTTGTTTGATTCCCAGCTGTTGTCATCCTAGTCACAGTCACCAATGTAGACCCCCATGCTTCCTTTGCTTGCGTTTTAACTAAAATGTTTTTCTTTGTTTTCACGTTCAATCTCATTTCATTTTTGGTCTCCTGTTTTTTGTTTGTATTTTTCATTAATTTTTTTCGTTGTCATTATTTTTTTCTTGTTTATCACTTAATTCTGTTTATCTCTCCTTTTTCATTTTTTTCTCTTTTCTTCTTGTGTTTTTCCCTCATTTTCTTTTCTTCTTAATCTATATCTTATTTTTCTTCAAATTTTCTTTCCAGTTTTTTTTAATTCTTCTTCATTTTATTTCTTAAATGTTTTTTCCTTTTTGCATTTTTGTTTTTTGATTTGTTCCTCACACACTTCCCACCCTTCTCTTCTAGGTATTTATCTTTCTGATGATGATAGTGATGATATTAATGGCAGTTTACATTTTGCTTTTTTGTCCCCCCCCTCTTTTTTGTATTTCTGGGATATTTTAAAATTTTGTCTCTTAATTATTGTTTATTTATGATTTCCATGATCTATATTCAGGTGAGATCTAAGTTTGTAATTTTGATGTCAGTTTTCATTTTTGCTTGCTTTTTTTCTTATTTTCTTCCTTTTAATAATTCTCCCTTCTCCTGTTTCTTATTTACCTTCATCTGACATTCATTCTTTGCTTCATTTGTACAGTTTTTATATTATACACTTTTTTTTGTCATTCTTCACATTCCCTATGAATTTGTTTTAATTTTTTCTTCTTTTTCCTCATTTTTTTCTTCATTTTTTCCTCTCACTTCTGCATTTTATTTTTCATATCTATTTCTTTTTAATCTTTTCATTTTCCTTAATTTTAAAAGAATATTTTGCCTGTATTTGCAGTTTGTTTTTCCTTTTCTTCCAGTTTTTATTTAACTCTGCTTTTATCTTTTCTTTTTGACTTCATCTTTTTTTTCTTCATTTTTGTATATTCTCTTTTTCTTTTCCCTTCATATTCCACCCTTCTTTTTAGAATCATTCTTCCATTTCCATCAGATGTCTGTCCTCTTTTACTTTTATCCCTTTCTTCTACACTTTCAATTTTTTTTCCTCGTCAAATTCTTGTCTTTGAGTTTTGAACTTAAAGCCAAGCTTGGGTATTTCAAAACCTGCGTTTATCAATTTCTTCATGATATCTCTGCCCTTTCCTACTGCTGTATCCATTTCACCATGACCCTTTCCGCTGCCTTTTATTCCCCTTTCCTCTCTTTGACAACTTTTGCTTTTATCATTTCCGTTCTGATCTTGTTTCTTGTATATCTTTTAATCTCTGCCATCTAATGTTATCTCCTTGATCCTTTTGCAAGGCTCATGCACTGCTTGTTTCTCTACGTGCGTATCCTTCGACATGTGCACATATGCATCTGTGTGCCTGACTGGCTGCTGAATGAATTTATCACAACTTGCAAACACTATTTTCCTTTGTGCACCTTCCATTTACGTTGGGCTTAATTTTTTTTTTCCTTTTGCACTTAATTACCTCTATTTTCACTTTTTCAACTTTTTTACAATTTTTTTTTCTTTTTCTTTACTTTTCCCATTTCGCATTGTCCATAGCTAATATTTATTATTGCTATCTCTACATACAAATATATATATATATATATATATATATACATATATATAATTTTGTTGTTGTGTATATTTGTATGTCTATCAGAGACACTATACTTAAGTATCTATACTCCGACTGACATACAAATGCACAGAGAGAGAGTAATAATATTACTTGGGGACAGTACCTCTTCAAATATGTCATAGATCAGTATAGTAGGGTCAAATCCATGTATGACAGACTTAGGTAGACATAGGTCCTCCTCCTTTTTTCTGGCATCTATGTTCATTCAGGAATTAAATAATCCTGGCTCTCTACAGAAGAGATGATTCATGCCTTTCAAAAGGGCAGAAAGACTGTGATAATGAACTTGGCTATATATATACAGGGTGTCTCAAAAAAATGTACTCACACTTTCCCTTGGTGTGCGTTATCAGCGTTGTCTGGACAATAATGGTTATCAATTTGAACATTTGCGAACATGATTCTTCAATTACATTTTTCTTCTGTATTCGAAGCTCTTCCATTTCACTCTATGTTCATAAATAAAGGTTTTCTCGTCATTCAAAGTGTGAGTACATTTTTTTGAGACACCCTGTATATATAGATAACTTTGTAACATTATCTTTTGACACTCAAACCTGAAAGAAAAAGAATAATGAGAGAGTATAAGGAGACAAGTAAATAATGAAAAGAAATAACCATGAGATTCTACACATGTATACATATGCAGGCATGTACACACAGACATGCATACAAGGAAGAAAAATCAACCTAACACCAATAAAAGAGCCCATAAGTTATTTTTTTAACTTAATATATAAATAACAAAAATGAAAAAATTGACAGACATTTGCTGATATCTCCTAATAAGTTGGACTGAACAATTACACAAAGATTCATGTACAAAACTCCAGAGTAGATGTGCTACATGTTGATACATCTTTGAGCTAAGTGACAAATTTCATATTTATATAATCCTATATATATATATATATATTTCTAAAAAAAAAAAGTAATGGATTTTTTATTTATTAATCCAACAAATTTTATCAACTTTAAATGCTATTTTGGTGGATACTCATTTGAGTTGATGCTTCATTTATTTATTAAACAGTATATTTATTGATTTTTCGTCTACTAACCTGAATATTTGAGAAATCTTATTAAAGAAAAATATGCACTCTCCAGTAGTATTCAAACTTGTGTCCTCCTATGTATAAACCTGGGCAGAGATAACCATCATTAGATCTGACATGTTTTGGATATTACCTCTTTAGACATTGCTTTGTTTACTTTTGGATATGAAACTGAGCAGATATGAAATTTTGAGAATCTATGATGAGAATGATTTCACTTAAAGGCACTATTCAGTAAATGTTCTTTGTTGCTGAGCCGGATCTAATGACTGTTCCCACTACCCAATGAATGCTATTTCACATTTAATAATAATTTTTATAAACAAAAATTTGGATTATCAATGGGATCACCTGTTAGTGGAGTGTTGACATGTATTTTCTTAGAATTTCCAAAATATTTTACCAAAACAATCAACATACTTCCAATATACTGATGATGCAATATATCCCTATGATACTGATTTACCTGATCTTGTAGATAAACTAAACAAACTCAAGTAAATTTACAACAGAATTTACATACAAAATGGAATAAAACAATACTTTACCTTTCCTAGATATCATGCTATACTGCATTGAAAGTAGCTTAAAACTTAGTGTTCACTGAAAATCAACTAATAAAAATGATGTAATAAATTTCTATTCCCATGATAACAACAAAATAAAATCCGGAATAATCATCTGATTCTACTTAAGAGCACTCAGAATTTGCAGCCCTTAATATTTACATGAAGAGGAGAAATATATTAAATATTTTCAAGACCTTCCAATACTCTATTTCATATTAAATACAAAGCAAAAGGCTCATAAAATATTCCAAAATAGAAAAGGGGCCCTTCCTGACAAACCCAACAAATCAAAAAAATATATTGTTCTACCTACTAACTCTGTCACAGGTATAATTGAAAAGAATTTATATAAAGTCAACATAAAATTTATCACAACTACATCTAAAACAATAAAAGACTTAACCAATGCAAAAGAAAACAACAAGCCAAAACATGAAGGTGGAATTTACTTTATCACCTGCAAAGATTGCCAGAAAAAATATAAGGTTTGAATAAAAGATTAAATGAAAACTAAAGAGACATTGCGAAAAAAACAATACATTAAATGCATTAGTTGCTCATTTTAATGAGACTGACGATAATTTTGACATAAAAAATGCTACTCTAATTAAAAGAGAAAATAATTTACTAAGATGTTTAGAAAGTTCGCTAGTTCATCCACAGTAAATTTGCCTCCAGGTTCTGACAATATTTCCCCATTCCTGGCAGATCTTCTGTCATAACAATGTAAGATATTTAATAACAAAGATGATGGAAACAAAAAGACAAAGAATCTAAATGAAATTGGCGAGATTCTAAAACCAAAACACATATTAAAAAAAACTTTTTTTTCTAAATTTAAACTTCCCAGCATCTCTCATTTGCAAACATTTAGTCACATCAATGTAAACAAACTTAGTTCAATGAAGTCCTAAGGGACAAAACATGTTAAATGAAAACCTTTTTCCACTTTGTAATACATATTTCCTCCAAAACTTTTCTTGAGGGACAAAAATTTATATATATTGCTACCTCATATATATATATATATATATATATATATATATATATATATATATATGTATATAAGGGATGGATTTTTATTTATTAATCTGAGAGATTTTATTACTTAAGTCAAAGTGTTGTTATTTTTAGTGGATAACCATATTTGAGTAAATGGTTTGTTTATTTATTAAATAGTATATTGTCTACCGGCCTAAATGCAGATTGAAACCCTGTCAGAGAGAATGGTTTTCTTTAATAAGCTTCTCAAATGTCCAGGCCAGTAGACATTATACATACTGTTAAAAATAAACAAAAAAAAAGCAACATGGCATCTACTCAAACATATATATCCACAAAAAATATGTTTATATGAAATATTGTTGAATTGAAAAATAAAAGTCCATTAATTCCTTAAAAAAAAAACATAAAATTAACTTATAAATAGTAATTTTTATAACATACCTATGCCATATGTCACATACTTCAATTACCACAATATGGTGAGAAAAGGTTTGTTTACTGCTGTATTTTATTGTACATATGTAGATCAGTATAGACCAAAGCTTACCTAAAATATACACATTAGTGTGTATATATCCCTCTGTATATATACAGGGTGACCCCAAAATACGGGAATTTTTGAAGTGCGTATTGCCAGACATGAGCAAGTGGCAACACTGCGAGACAGTGACCTTGAGCAAGTAAACATTTCGCCATTTTAGTAATGAGAATGAAATTCACAGTATCCCAGCTGAGATGTTGCAGCAGTCAATGAGGAATCTCAACAGCACATTTCAAGAATGCATTCGTACAGGAGGACGCCATCTACAGGATATAATTTAAAAAAATGAAAATTCCATCATTGTTTCTTAAATGGCATGTTTTAAGGTTTCAATTACTATGAATTAAATATTTTTCTTCCATCACTCTTGGTTTTATTGGATTGTTAAAAAGTTCCCGTTTTTTTGGGTCACCCTATATATGGCCATATATATCTGCTTATAAAGTTTGTTTATTTATATCTTTCTTTCTTGATGCTTTCCTACAAACAACAATATTACTACATATATCAAACATATATAAACTTTACTTACATGGACAAAGAAAGACAATCCTCTGTAATTCTTTACAGTATTCCTTTTTATCTCAATTGATGCAAATCACCACACAGCAAAGCAAATCTTTGTTGGACTCTTGAGGTCCTTGACAGTCATGCACCAATCTATTTCTTCTGATTATCTCATCAGCTTTTAGCTTTCTCCTTCCTTTTCCCCACCCATCCTAAATCTTCTTAGTACCTCACATTCTTGATTCCTCCCACTTCTTTGACATATCTTGCTCCTTCTTCCCTGTTTCCATTCTCACTGATCCAGTCTTGACCTTTCTTCACTCATCTGAATTTAACCTGTTAATTATTTTAATTTCTGGCTACTTTCTTTATTTTATTGCTTGTTTGTTTTTATCACAACATTCTAAGCTTAAATAGCCCCTGAAATAAAGCAGTATGAATTGAAAAGGATGAATAGATTCTAATGAGACTTGTATAATGTTTTAATTGTGGCAGCAATAATTCTAATGGGTGAATGCTAGACTTATATATATGCAAGATAGATTCTGGAGAGAAAAATGGTCTTTGACAATACAGTGAACAAACTTTCTTATCAGCTGACCTAGCAATGGATTCAATTTAGTCTTTCCACTTCATGTCAGCTGAGAACGTAAGCCCGAGAAGGTACAATGAGTCACTTTCCTGGAGGTTAGCATCAGCCATGCTGATGGAAGGCAGAGAGCTCAGATGATTAATTAAAAGAAGTATAGTTTTGGAGTTATTAAAAAGAACAAGCTATCTTTTGCCTCCATTAACTATGGATTTGAGGTCATTTTAGACATTGGCTGCTATTTTCACCTTGTCAGACTGATAAGCCTTATTATCAAGGCAGGAGTAAATTGTTGGGTCATCAGTGTAGATACCAACTTGAAAGCTGATATCATCAGGAAGATCATTAATGAAAATTAAAAATAGTTTACGACCAAAGATGGAGCTATGGACCCTGGAGGACACCTGTGTTAATACAAAAGGACCAAGACGAGTGGTTGTTCAGTATAACTCTCATTTCATGATTTGATAGGAAAACAGGGATCAGTTCAAATAAATTTTCTGGAGACACCATAACTTTGCAGCTTGTTGAGAAGACCTGAATGCTCGTGCCAGTCAAAGGCTTTCGAGATGTTCAGTGCAGCACTGTTTTTATCTGGAGCCTGATAAAGTCTTTTCACAAATATCATCAGTACATTAGCATATTTAGTAGGTCATATTCGATTGGTTGAACTGAGTAAACCCCACAAACCTTATACCTCACCTTTTTTCATAAAAAAGAGGCTGTATTTTGTTTTTAAACACACACACACACACACATATATATATATATATATATATATTGTCTTAAGACAAAGCATGCCCATCAAAGAAATGGGCCTTTAAATCAGCCAAGGGAAAGTCTCAAGCAAAGTTGAGGGAGATGAAGGAGGGCTGGTGGACAGCAAAGGCTAAAACTTTGCAGGAGGCTGCTGACAGATGTGACTTCAAATCATTCTACCAAAACCTGAAGGGTGTCTTTGGTCCCATTTCCAGCGGTCTATCAACAATCATTTCTTCAGATAAAACTCTTTTGACAGACAAAAGCCACATTGTCAAACGCTGGGCAGAACACTTCTCCACGGTCCTAAATCAGAGTTCGTTTGTTGATGCTGAAGTAATAAACAATCTTCCTCAGAGACCTGTTGTACAAAGCCTTTCTGCTAACCCTTCAACCTTCGAAGTCAAAAAACCATCAAAAAGCTTTCGAATGAAAAAGCCCCTGGCGAAGGTGGAATTCCAGCTGAAATATACAAATGTGGCACCAATCTTTTGATACACAAAATATGTGAGTTTTTCAACCTTGTGTGGGAAAAGGGAGAAGTGCCACAGCAATATAAGGATGCTTCAATTGTTGATTTGTATAAGCGCAAAGAGAACAGGTGTGAATGTGACAGCCATAGAGGAATATCTCTTCTTTCAGTTCCTGAATAGGCTTAATTAATTTGTCTCAGAATCGGCATTACCAAAAACCCAGTGCAGTTTTCGATCCAGTAGAGGAACCGTAGATATGATCTTTTGTCTCCGGAAGGCTCAGGAGAAGGCATGGGAACAAAACAAGGATCTATTTGTTGTATTTGTAAACTTCACAAAGGCTTTCTATACTGCATCTTGAACTGCTCTTTAAGAAGTTTTGTCAAAATTAGGTGTTCCAGAAAAAAGTCTCCATATTATTATTTCCTTTCACGAAGGAATGAAAGATTTTGTAAGGTCGGGAAGTAAGCAATCGGACGCCTTTTTCGTCTCCAACAGTACAAAGCAAGGTCGTGTTCTTGCTCATCTTCTCTTTGCACTTTTCTTTTCTGCTATGCTTGAAAAAACATTCTCTGACTTAAGTGAAGGAGACAATGTTGAATTCAGAACAAGTGGAGGTCTATACAATCAGCAACGTTTTAAGGCACAATCGAAACTTGGTCTGCAGCTGGTACACGATCTTCTCTTTGCAGTCTAGAAGACATTCAAATTATCCTTGATAAATTCTCTGAAACAGCGAATGTATTTGGACTCACTATCAACATAAAGAAGACTGAGATAATGTACCAGCCAGTACCAGGCAATTCATCTCTCACAAATCCTTCCGTCTTCATTGATGGTACGGCATTAAAATTTTTGAGACATTCACATATCTAGGATCAACAGTAACTTCTGATGGAAAAATGGATAGAGAAATCCAATCCAGAATAGCCAAAACCAGTACAGCATTTGGTAAACTTAAGCATAGGTTATGGAATACCAAAGACGTGTCTCTCAGTGTAAAGATCAATGTATACAAATCAGTCATTCTTAAAACCCTTCTCTATGGTGCTGAAATTTGGACCCTGTACCACAAACACATAAATCAACTTGACGCCTTTCACATGTGCTGATTTGTGCCATATGTGATATAAAATGGGATGACAGGGTCAAGAATAGTGCAATACTGAAGAAATGTAACACCATCACAGGCATTGAAACCATTGAAATAAAGCTACAACTTAGGTGGGCTGGTCATGTTGTGAGAATGGATGAGCATAGGCTTCCAAAGAAGGTGCTGTATGGACAACTACCAAAGTTCAAGTGTTCAGTTGGGTGTCCACTCTTAGGCTACAAAGACAACTTGAAATGTTTCAACTTTGATCTGAAAACCAGGGAAGTCCAAGCATCAAACTGAAAGGAGTGGTGTAAGACAGGCTTCATTAAGCTAAAGGGTTTTGAAGACAGTAGACTGAAGCACCGTGATCAGCCTCATCAAGCAGAGATGCCATTATAATCCTGCTTTAACAAATTTCATCTGTAAGTGTGGCTTTGTTGCCCGCAGCAAGGCTGGGCTAGTATCACACTTAAGAAAGCACAAATGAAATATGTCTTTCCCTTACCTGATTTTCTCCACAATAGCCCCTGCTAGCATGCATAAGTGTAAAACGATAGGCACCATTCAATGCTGACCCTCATTTATCATTTACAATAGGAAAATCTACCATATATATATATATATATATATATATATATATATATATATATATATATATATATATATATATATATATATATAAACTAACAACCAATACTGATAAACTAGCTATTAGAAAAAACAAATAAAGATAATCAATCCAAATAAATACATGAAGTAATAAACAAATTAAAAACTGTTCCCGCCAAAATAATAGTTAGAACAAACTACAACAATCAACCCCAAAATTGAACAAATAGTTTTAATTATCTTCCTAAAGAAAAACAAAACTATTAAATAAGCCATATAAACAAAGTTTTACTACATTAATAAAAACACTGAATAAAATAAAAATAAAAAAATATAGAAGATAAGAAATAAAAATAAAAACAAGCAAAATAATTTAACCCAAATAAATAAACAACTTCCGGTAAAATAACCGCCAAAATAGACTACCCACAATGCACCATTGCCCGTATATATAAATAGCTGAGAAAAATAATAACACTCATGGCCTGATGATTGCATCTAGCATGAAACAGACTGTCGCCTGTAAGTGTTGACTTTTATATTTACACATGCTCTATCTCTGATATTGAGCACTTTATCCCATAAATATAGCACATCTTAAGACTATTTCTTCATATATATATATATATATATATATATATATATATATATATAGTTGTGGTGTCCTTCCTCTAAAGAGTCTGTTGGACTCTTCTGCCTGCTATAAGATTAGTAGGAGAGAAGGCCTTGGGGGAACGGTTGAATAGATTTTTCATTTGTCGGAACGAGGTTTTGCCGAAGAGCAAAGTTTTGTCCAGGGCGGTAGACAGGCCCTGAACCTGTTTATATGGGTTCTATGGGAATATTTTTGGCTGAGCCTACAGGCTCAGAACCCATGGTAAACTCGGCCTTGTGCCACATACATCCCTCGTAGCGGGGCTGTTAAATATTAACAGTTGTATAGTTTGAATGCTGGGTCATCTGACACACACTCACTAGTCGTGTTGTATTTACTGTTTAATATGTATCTGTAATACTTGTTTTGTTATTTCTTTAACCATTTATTGGTCACAACATATAATGTGCAGGTTTGTTTGAAGATAAATGAAAGTTCTTTGCTTAAAATGTTTGTCATTTAATTTTTCTCTTTGGGACATTTTACTGGTGCCCAGGAAAATTTTAACACAAATTTTCCAATGTCATCTAGGCATTTTAAGCTTTTATAGGTCATTTATAAAAGAGTTATTTTTGTGGTGATAAAGTTTTGTTTGTGTGTGTGTACCTACCAAGTGTTTTTTTCGCTGTGGTTTCAAAATTAAGCTCTGGTAATGGTTTAGAAAAGATAAAGTATTCTAAAGGCATTGGACAATTTATGTCCAAATTTCCCAGGAAAATCCAAGAAATGGCCTGAACTGTATAAAAATTGAATAAAAATAATATTAAACAATCAAATTTCGTTGGTCTTCAACCACATCTGTATAAATGAAAAATTAATACTCAATACATATGTATCAATCAGCTGTGACAAATTTTATATAATGATCAGACACATTTTAAATGCAAGTATGTTGGATTATAAAAAATGACATAGAGTACCCAATTTATTTATTAGATAAGTGATATACAAGAATTCAACATCTTACCTATATTATCAAACAGTAAAAGGGATATCAAATTCCTGTAGGAAATAGCACAATCTTAGATAATGTTAAACCCTTGTATGTAAGAAATATATTTGGTATTCTGTCATTTTTATACTCCAATATACTTGCATTTAAAATGTGTCCCCCCCCACACTAGAACTGAAGATTTCTCAGCTGAACCATTTTTCCTGAAATCAGGACAATGATCAAACAACATATATTTTTTTTAATTCCTAGTTAGTCTGGCTGAGAAATTTTCAGCACATCTTTGTGTGCGTGTGTGTGTGTGTAATAAACATGTCTAAACTTAGGACTTGAATTATTAAAAGAAATAAAACTGTACATTCTTTAAGTGCCAAACTATGATGACTCTGTTTCTTTCATCTCATCCAAATAAATCTTGTGTTTTCCCATTTTGAATTCAGATATATTATCTTTCTGTGTCATCATTGCATTGGTAGAATGAAATGTTTTTCAGTATAATTATAGTAAATTCCCTTGTTTCTACTTAAAGCAAACATTCTCTTTGTTGACAATTCTGCCAAGTAGGTTTTTATTATTTGCAGAGAAGTTGATCAAAATATGCACTGTGAAAATACACTCATATCAAATATATGTCTATATATTAACTTATAAATATATTTGTGTGATATATATATATATATATATACACACACACACACAAGTCTAGCATTGGTGTATATGGAATAAATTCCAATAACCAACAATTACTATTCTTAAGAGTGCTCAATACAGAGTAGAGCAGATATAATTGTTTATTTAAAAATTATAATATAAATATGTTATAAAATCACTACAAAAATAGCCATTTTGTTTCAACACCTCTGGTGTCTTATCAAATGATGATGTAGAATAAAGGGTTTTAAAAAGTTTCAAATTAAGTAACGATCCTTTTTAAGGGGAAAACGCTGTTACATAAGCAGGAATGGCCAATCAAAATACAAGTATACGAGAATTCAAATAACTTGACAACAAATTAAGGTTATAATAGCTATTAAAAGCTTTAAAGTTGGGGTTTTACTAAAATAGAATTTATTCTAACCAATAAGTATTAAATTATATGATAAAACTTGATATTAAAATTAAAGGTAAAAAATAACCAATTTTAAAATCTAAATTTAATCTCTATTAAGTTTAAAATTGTAAAACTACTGATGAGAAAAGAAAAAATACATATGTTATTGAATTTATTTTTTCATTGAAATTACGTTAGAACAGACGCTAATTTCAGCTGGTCTTCCCGACAAAAATGTTTACATTTTAATTTCAAGTGTATGAATAGGATGTTCATCTCTCGTGTAAAACAATATACACACTCAGATTATAATAAATAAGCACCCAGACATATTTAGATATATACACACACAAATAGGGGACGAGACAGGAAACATCTCCACGGCCCTTTATATATATATATATATATATATATATATATATATATATATATATATATAAAAAGAACACATACATACATACACAATTAAATGTGCATGCATTTTCTATACACATAGACACCGATAAATACATGTACACACATCCACATACACTGACCTAGATATTCTCATACAACAACCAAGAAATATTTAAGACTGAAAGTGTTATTAAACGAATGCTAACTACTTATTAAAATGTAACTTATACGAGCGAATTACCAGTCAGTATCAAGAGATCTATTCATAACTGCCCTGGAGTTTGCTACTATATATTCAGACCTAACAGATGAAGAAATGAACATAATTCTTAATGCAAAAATATCTGTCCTCGACATAACTTTAGACTTAATGAACAACATATACCTACCTTACCTAACACTAACCCCTGGTATGTACACCCCAGGTCAAATCATCCTCCATCCACATTTAAGCACATACCTTCATCAATAGAGAAAAGAATTAGCATGAACTCCACAAATGAAGAAATATTCCAGAAACACAGTAATTTTTACAACATAGCTCTAAAAAATAGTGGATACAAAAATGCTAACATCAATTATATAAAAAACAATAGCACAAACCAGAAGAAAAACAGAAAAAGAAGAATTATTTGGTATACCAAATTTGGTTGAATGGGGATTCAACCAAATGGTTAGCAATAAGCTAGGGCAAAAATTCCTAGCTTTAATTGAAAAACACTTTCCTACTGATAGCAAACTTAGCAAGATCTTTAATAAAAACACCTTAAAATTAAGTTACAGCTGCACTGAAAATCTAGAAAGAATCATAAAAAAACATAATAAAATCCTGAAAAAACATGCATGCCAAAATCAAATAACAACCCTAAATTAAAATTAGACAAAAATAATGAAAAATATGATTGTAGAAACCCTGAAGATTGCCTGTTGGATAATAAATGCTGCATAGAATCTGTGGTATACAAATGCACAATCTCATCCATTGAGAATCCAAACATTGAAAAGATATATATAGGATCCATGAAGAATGAATTTAAAATAACACAAAAGCTCCTTCAGTAATATTAGAAATAGAAATCAGACATCCCTATCTAAATATTTTTAGCATTTAAAAGAAACGAATAAAACATCAAAAGTAAAATGGAAAATAATAAATAGAACAAGAACTTGTGAAACCTGGGATGATCTATGCCCTTTATGCCTACATGAAAAACTACACATTAAGTTTCTAAAAAATGAAAATTTATTAAATCAAAGACATGAGATAATGGTTTTTTGCCGACACCAACAGACATTCACCTTAAATAATTAGCTTAAAAAAATTTGAAAAATTTGAAAAATTTCAAAGTCTATAAACAACTTCAATTAAAGCAATAGGTTTAAAAACTTAACCCAATCATAAGCTAAAAAAAACCCTTTAAGAAGTTGTCAACAAAAAACAAATTGTAGTTCAATATGACGTATTCATATACAAACAACCCTTTTAGAAAAAATCTTTATGTATACAAATACACATTTAATGGTGTAACAAAAGTGCCAAGAACTTTCTGTCATTGAAAAAGACCAGATGATATGCGTTGAACGGATGTCATCATTCGTTTGAAAAAAGGCACCCCAAACCTAACTTGACTTAAACTCTTTTCTAAAGTAATTAATATGTTGATACAATAGTTGTCAGTGAAAATGAATACCCTACCACCCCTTATTAAAATGATTGGTTTTCTCCATATCCATAGAAATTAATATTATGAATGTATATGCTTATAAAGCTCCATAAATTTCAAAATTAGTTATTCCAAAATTCGCTTGAGGATGAAACAGAATTAGGTACTTTAATTTAATTTCTATAATTAAATTGAAGTTTTTAGCTTCTTTTTTTGAAACTTGAGAACTCTTATGTAGTGATG
>OZ038493.1:1156553-1214053 GCA_964036315.1 Acanthosepion esculentum
TTAGGATTTGAGGGACCCTGGTGTAGCCATTTGCTACACTATCATATGTTCTGTTATAGGTTTAATATATTGATCCATAGGTATATAAAAAGTAAGTATATATTGATGGATAGATATGTACGCACAAATAAATTGTTTTAAAAAGATAAAAAATGCATGCACACATGATAATGACTATAGATTAATCTGGAATTATTAATAATTTACCTTTGTCTGTATGTATATATCTGCACAAATATCACTGGAAATATTTGATTGTAGAAAATCAAATCATTGGCAATATTTTCTAAGTGTTATTCTATTGAAAATGATGAAGTAAACAAAATAATTGATTTTACTTTTCAGGTACTAATATATCTATGTACATAAGTGTAAAAGTATGTTAGACATAGTATTTGTTAGCTACATTAATGTTGAGTTGAGAAACTTGTTTATATACATGATATATAAATAGTTAAGCATATACCTCCATACATATATTTCTTTTTCATTGTCATTTAGTTACCCAGTCTGATATATTTCTCATATATATATATATATATATATATATATATATATATATGAGGGCCTTTAAATTATTAGGGTTTAGGATTGAGATTTCCTCTAACCTTAAAGTAGGTGATTATCTAGACATCACCTTTAACTTCAAACCATACCATAAAGACAATGAACCCCCCACCTATATTAATGTTAATTCTAACCACACCAATGCCATTGTGAAACAGATACCTGCCACTGTTGGTGCTTGGATTAGTCAATTATCATCCAACATAAACATCTTTAATAAAAATAAAAGATTGTATGAAAATGCTCTCCAAAAATGTGGTTTTAAAAATAAATTTTCTAACCCCTATAAGTAACACAGAAATATCTAAAGTGAAATGTAAACACAGAAAAAGAAAAACTATATGGTTCAACTCCTTATTCTGTAAACTGTCAAATATTAACATCAGACAATATTTTCTAAAGTTAATAAACTCTCTAAAAAAAATAACCCTCTAAGTAAGATCTTCAATAGGAAAACAATTAAGATTATCTACTCCTGTACCAACAACATGTATAAAATTATTAACTTACACAATAACCATATTTTAAGAAATTTCTATGGGACAAACAACAGATCTGGAACCCTCCTGTAATTGTATATCTAAAGAAAATTGTTCAGTAGAGGACAAATGCAGATCTACCAGGATTATATTGATATATAACCCTGGTAGATCTGCATTTGTCCTCTACTGAACAATTTTCTTTAGCGATCATTTCCCACAAAGAAAATATGAAAAATTATGTTTACATTGGAATTTCTACAGGAGAATGGAAACAGATTTTATACACATAGGCACTCATTTTCTAATCCTAAACTAAAACACCAGACAACTCTTTCAAAAAAACTTTGGGAACTGAAGAAGAAAGGTTTGAGGCCACGGATAGTTTGGAAGATTATAAATTGCATATATACTCCTAATAGTCTTAGAGATAGGTTTGACTTATGTTTAGAAGAAAAAATTAGAATAATAAAATACAATAATCAAAACCAACTATTGAATCAGAGAAATGAATTAGTATTAAAATGTTGACATAGAAACAAATTCAAATTTCCATAATATAGGTTTAACTTAATTAGCTATTAGTAAATATGTGTTTTAAATGTGTGATATTTAATAACAAAAGTGGTGGAAACAAAAACAAAGAGGAAAAGAAACTAAATGAAACTGGCCAAACACATATTTAAAAAAAGCAAATTAAATTAAAAATTCAGTATTCCCTTCTCCTTCATCTACATATGTCATCACATCAAAGTGAATATCACTTTAACCTGATGAAGCTCTAAAGAATGACAAAATGTATCAAATTAAATTTTTTTTTACACTTTCTTATAGATTTTCCTAATATATAATATATATTGCGTGTGCGCACACCTGCATAAATCACTGTGTTTCAAAAAGAGCCTAAATCCATATTTTTCTGATATCCAGCTTAATAGTGGCCCATATAAAATATGGTACTGTTTTTTGCGAAGTATGTCGTCGATATTAAAACTGAATTCCAGTGAGTAAATACTTTATTAATAATTATTTTTAATTTTATTTAATTTTATTTATTTATTTATTTCTTTATTTATTTTTTCTTGCTAAAAACTAACGCCTGCTAACCTCATGTTCCCTTATCCAATTTTGTTTTTAATATAGACCACTGGGACTTATATTAAGTTAAAACTTAGTACCATTCCTATCCCCCAGTACCCTCAACTTGTATATGCCCTGCAACTATCCCAACTACATCCCCCCACTGTTTTGTTCTGTCATCGTTGTATATGTTTTATGTAATTGGAGAAGGTAGGCTTTCCTACCGCCCGGTCAACACTCCTCCCTCTTCTATTGGACGCGAGTAGAGGCCCAAACCTTGTTTCGTGTTTAGGAAGGGGTTCCCGGATCTCTTTCTCTCTCTCACTGGCCTCTGTACTGGTGTTGCTGTGTTCGTCCCATGATGCGCGCAGTCTGTGGCATTGCCTGTTCATTCTGAGGGTACACGGTTGACAGTTACCTGGTTGCTGTTTCCGACTGGTAGTTAGGAGCCCTAACTCTTGCGTAGCGTCTTGAGCGGCCGCTCTGATCAACAGTTGCATAATATCGGGGTGTCTGTAGTGCCATGTCGCGCATGGATAGGTGTCCCTGCAGTCATTTCCGGTGGGCAACCCTGAAGCCACATTATGAATCTTGCTGTGCCAATCCCCCTCTCTGTTCGCGTCATGGGTATCAACCGTCGGCTTCCTTTAACTCAGGCCTTCTCCCTCTTTCCAAAACCAATTACCAACATGAATAACAAAAAACTGAAATACAAACCTAAACCAGCCTTCCAAAAATCACCCAAACCTCTAAATATCTCCTTCTCTAACATCCGCGGCATTAGAACCAACTTCTGCAGCGTTGAGTCTTTCCTCATAGCTAAGTGCCCGGATATACTCGTCCTTTATTTTTTATTTTATTTTTTTTAGTACGTTAATAAAAACACCGATCAAAATTTAAAAAAATCAATAATAAATAAATAAATATATAAGATAAAAAATAAAAATAAATAAAAACAAGCAAAACAATTTGACCCAAATAAATAAGCAAATAAACGACTTCCGGTAATATAACCGCCATAATAGACTACCAACAATAAGCTATATAAACAAATTTTTACTACGTTAATAAAAACACTGATCAAAATAAATAAATAAATAAATATGATAAAAAATAAAAATAAAATTAAATAAAAACAAGCAAAATAATTTGACACAAATAAATAAATAAACAAATAAACGACTTCCGGTAAAATAACTGCCAAAATAGATTACCCACAATGCACCACTGACCCTTATATATAAATAGCTGAGAAAAATAACAGCACTAGTTGCCTGACGATTGCATCTAGCATGAAACAGACTGTCGCCTCTAAGTGTTGACTTCTATGTTCACTTTTATATTTACACACACTCTATCACTGATATTGAGCACTTTATCCCATAAATATAGCACACTTTAAGACTATATTTATTTTTTTATATATATATATATATATATATACACACATACAAAATGGGAATGTGGATAAGTGGCAAGAATGTTAGCATTCTCACTATAAGAGCAGGGTTCAAATTTCATCATGGTCATTTTATAATAATAGCCTGGGAAGATGATGCCACTGTGAGGTACCATTGGGAACTGCCTGAATCCTATACCCGTTTTCATTCAAGCCATCGATGGTTGTGCTTGTACAAAGTCAAAAGTCATTGTGATTTAAGTGTTTCAGCCTACTAGCTTTGTTCAACTACTGATCACTCCAGCTTATGCACTCTCTCCTAGAAACTTTAACTAAGCTCAACTTAGAATAGTTGCAGTATAAACCACAGGTGAGCTTTTTGTGCCAGAGCAGGTGTCTGCAACAGGGCTGACTGGTATATACTTGAAAACAAGCAAACATCCATTATTATTTTTATATTTTCACAGTAATATTAGTATTGTGTGCAGTCTTTTTTTATGATATTCATTGAATTATGGTGATTAGTGCACAAGACCAATTTTGAGTAAATAAGCATGGAAAGATTGTGTTGTGTGAATTTTACAAGAGAGGAAGAGACCAGTGCCTGTTTTTGAACTCAGCGTTTATTACCTGAGCTTGAACTCATACGGCTAGTATCAATAAAAATTAACAACTGTCTCCATTACGAATCAGGCTTAATACGATGTTCTTTATATTTCTTGGAAAGCATTTTACATTTTAATCAACACTTATTCGGATGATGATGTTGACAATGAATTTAACTGTTTGCCATCAAACTGTTATCGGCAAAAGGCTAGCTACATGATTTTATGGGCAAAGTTGCTTCAAATAACCCCAACTTGAGGAATTCAGCAAATGAAGTATCAATATCATTAAGGAAATGAGAGAAAAAATGTTCTTCATTAATTATTGATATTGGAATTCCAGACACTCAAATGACAAAAAGCTAAAAACAATAAACGGAAAGATTATTGATTGGAATAAAAGGAAATGTGGCACCTAAACAAAATACTTGCCATTTTGATCATTAGGAGAATAATCGAAAGGAAATCTGCTCAATAGCTGGGTGTACACACACACACATACGGTGCACATACTAACTTACACACAGATGTACAAACACAAGTGTAAAGATAATCTTACATATGCATTATGCATATATGTCTTGTGACACTTCTATACATATCTACATACAAATACAAATATATATAAACATATGTAGATGAATTGCAATTAAAAAGAGATGTGTTCCTGCATTGATGTATATGCAAGACTGTTGACAAATATACTGATGTGTGCAGATAGGCTTAAATATGAAGGTTTATAACCAAGTGTTTTTTTATACTAATGTTCACTCAATACAAGTAGACGATTACTGTTTGGTGTTGTGTGAGCATAAGAACAGGCAAGACGGGAACTTCATGGGGGTCATGCAGGAAAGATAACTGTCATGAAATGTGATTTCCTTTGTATATTTTATCAGTCTCACTGTAGTCATTTATCTTGCATACCAAGAGCTGTTCTACTTTTACTGTTTGGGCATTTATTTAGTTTCTGCTTTAGCTATGTTAATTTGGCAGTCATTTACACATCACTACAATAATAGTTAACCTTAGATTTAAATAAGTCAAAATTGTAGTGACTGGAGAACCATTCTGCCAAGAGTCTGATCCACAAAGCAGCAGTACTTTGGAAGAATCCCTCTGAATGGAACTTACTTCTTACGAATGGAATACAAATGGAATGGGGATAGTTTACACTTGTGTACATGGCATGGTGGATCCAAGTTGTAAAGATCGGCTGGTGGGACTAAGTAATGTAGTTTGTCAGAACATATGCCATGGAAATAAACTATAGAGCAGTGAAAGATTTGTGACGTTTTGTCTGTCGGAAAGGAGTTGCAGTCTTGAAAATAATTCATCCTCTACAAGGCCCCACACTGATGTTTTTGAACTCTATCAAGACAGGCAAGGGAGGACTTGGCAGTTCCAACCCAGATATAGCAGCAAGATTCCATTCATGATGACTTGTGACTTCATGCCAGCACAACCATTGACAACTTATAAACAAAGGAAACTGTCTAGAAGCCATATATATATATATATATATATGTACACACACACTTGTCATACATAAAGTAAGGTTTTTTTTATATATCCCACATGGATAAAAATATAGGAAAAAAAGTTGAAAATGCAACTGGAGTCTTCAAGAATATTTATAAAGAGTAACTGGTTTTACAGTTCTATAATTTTCAAAAGTTAACTTAAGATGGAGAGACGTGTGGCTTTGCCCTGATATGTCTTGCATCTAACTGGAGTTGGAGAATTTTTCCATCTTATGCAAGATTGTTTAAAATGCAATCTGATTAATTGATTAGGATGACATGATCCTCTATAGCAATTTTTGTGTCAAAAATTAGGAATGTCATAGTTCAGTGAGTATGGCTTATGACAAAGTGTTATGTAGTTAATGACAACAAAGTGTTAATTTAATACTTGCATATTGGCAATTCCAGTTTTTCAGGCTGACATTCTCTTTCAGGTTTAAATAATTTCTGTTTGAAGCATTTAAAAATAATATATTTCTTCCCGTATTTCTTCTGCACGCCCCAAAAGGGTAAAACACGTTTTGAAATATACATCATGTTCTCTTGGTGTTTACTATTAATTATTTACTATGCAATCGTACAAAGTGAAATTGGGTTAAATTTAGTGGAAAGAAGATTGTGTTACACTGGTCTTCCAAAAAGAGATGAGTCTACTTACCTGAAAATCTGGGTTGACTTTATTCAAACTTGAGTATCAGTTACTGTCATCAGGAATTAATGCTTTTTTTTTTTTTTTTTTTTTTTTAAGCAAATCACCCCAAGCAATGCAGGAATATGACTAGCACACAAAGGGTTACAGAGAGTGAGAGTAAAGAGGACTGTTTGGGAAAAGAATAAAGAGAAAGACAGGGATCAAGGTCAAGGCATCAGAAGATGTTGATTGACATTACATTTGAATATTTGAAAATTATAGCTATCAAGGAAGCAAGTGATAGGAAGGGAGTTCCACTGACGGGAGGTGTGAGATAAGAATCTGTTGGAGTAGAAGAGATGGCTGCATTTAGTCATTTTGACAGTGAAAGGGTGGAACTGAGATGCCAACCTAGTAGCACATTTAAATTCATGCAGTTTGGGAACTAGTGAAAGTAGCTCGTCTTGAGAAATTGCCATGAAAGTACTTGTAGAAAAGACAGAGGGAAGCCACAGCATGTCTGTGTGATAGCGACTGCAGATGGGATGCCAGATCAGGACCAACCACATTGGATATCCGTCTCTGGATTTTGTCAAGGATCTCAAGATGAACAGCAGGAGCACCAGACCATATATTCTGTGGTATTCCATGCAAAGACAAATGGTTGACTTGTAGATTTGAAGGATGGACTCAGGCGAGAAAAACCTTCTGGCATGGCACAGAGAACCAACTTTCCTTGCGGTAGATGAAGCTATAGATTCAATGTAGTTGTTCCACTTCAGGTCAGTGGACAGTGAGAAACCAAGAAGACACAGAGAGATGCTCTCATGCAGTTGGGCATCAGCCATCCTGATGGGAGGCAGGGAGGGTTTTCTATGGTGGGTAACTGAGAGCAGTTTTGTTTTAGAGGCATTAAAGTTTACAAGCCACTTCCTGCCCCAGTCAATCACAGATAGGAGGTCCTTCTCAAGGCCTATGGCCAGGCTAATTTTGTCAATGATGCTGGATCTACTATAAAGGCAGGAGTAAATAGTAATGTTGGGAGTTGATGACATCAGGAAGATCATTGAAGAAGATCAGAAACAGTGTAGGATCCAGGATCCTTGGAGAATACCAGTGTTCATGTGAAAGGAACTGGAAGAGAACCCATTTAAGACAACCTTCATTTCACGATTTGACAGGAATGGTTTTAAATAATCATCCTGTAATGCCGTATCCCTGAAGCTTACGAAGAAGGCCAGCATACCAGATCCTATAAAAAACATTTTAGAGATATCTAAAGCTATGGCTTGTGCTTTTCTGTTATTGTCAAGTGCTTGGTATATAAATTCAGTTATGGTCGTAACCACTTCAGCGGTAGACTGAGCAAAGCAGAAACCATATTGCTTGTCTGAGAGCAGATCATGGGATGTAAGGTGCTTAACCTGGCATTGATTAAATCCTCAAAGACTTTGCCAAAGAGTGGTAGGAGACTTATAGGATGGTACCTAGATGGGTCAGAAGGGTCACCAGAGTTCTTAAAGACAGGGACAACAGATGAGGACTTCAAAAAGGCTAGAAAGCAAGAGTCAGTAGGCAATAGTTATAGAGTTTGGAGAGGACTGGTGCCAGTTCAGGAGCACATTTCTTCAGGACAATGGCTGATATCCCATCCCTGCCACTAGCCTTATGGGAGTTTAATTTAGAGACAATGTCCAAAACCATTGATGGGGTTATATTTATGTCACTCAACAGAGCCTCAGTTCTAGGGGAAAATTAGGTGTGGGTACTCTGGATGAGTCGAGCATTGAATTCAATGAGAATTTCCAAGCAAAGCATTCAGCCTTATCAGCTGAGGTAGTCAGTACCTCAAATTGATTGAATAGAGGAGGTATTGAGGATTTTCTTTTGTTCAGTATGCTCTTGCAGAACCACCAATAATCTCTAGAACCAAACTTGTGAGATGCAATATGTTGTTTCATTTTTTCAGCAAATAATAGCTTTGCTTCATTGAGGACATACTTGCACTCATTATGAGGAGAGACAAAGAGACATCTGTTCTGATCAGACATGTCACTTCGGTACAGATGGAAGAAGTGATTCCAGTGGGCAATAGCAGCTGAGCAAGCAGCTGTGAACCAAGGAGATGAGCGAGATTTAACTTTTGTATTTTGTTGTGGGGATGAAAGCCTTAATTCCAGCTTTAAACCAGGAGGAGACCTTAGTCACACATTTTTGAATGGGTAGATTAAAAACCACATTCCAGAGGATATCGCAAAGTAAATAATGGAATGAGTCCCAGTCTGTGCGTTAATAACAGAAAGATATTCTGTTAGTAGGAGGTTCTTTGCTGGGGGAGGAGTAGAAGGAGATGTTAACAAACACTAGGGCATGATCAGAGTTGTCAAGAGGGGAGAGCTGCATGATATGACAGGAGTCGGGGATGGAGGTAAAATAGAGATTGAGAAGGGAAGCATTACCATCAGGGTTACTGGGGAAACATGTAGGAAAATCAACCACATGTGTGAGGGATTGAGTGATTGAAAAGTTAAGGGTTTGTATGCAATTATAGAGTTTTTAATCCACATGGTATGATGGGTGTTAGTCACTGAACACGAATATATGTGTAATAAGACACTATCTTCATTCTGAATATTTAGTATACTGTGCTAAACTAAGCTTTTAATACAAAGTAAAATTAGATGAAATATTATGTATTAAGGTTGCATGTATTTTTGCTGATTGTTTTAGAATTCATGAATTTCATGCCTTGTAAAGCTTATCACCAGCAGCTGGCTTAGCTCTACAGTTTCTATAGATTATCAATACCATTGCTCGATTCATTTTGTCACATCCTCTTTTGACATAATAGATGGTTATTGCAAGAAATTATAGGGCAAACGATATTCAAACACTGTTTGCATTTAAATAGCACTTCAGTCATGTGAAATTTCTTCTCTCATAATGTCATTAAGTTTCTTTTGTTTTTTTTGTTTTTTTATTAAATTTTATCTGATACAAGCCTAGAAAGCTACTCAAATTGGAGGGGTACAGTCAAAATGTTGATGGTGAATGATGAGTGTGATATAAATGGCAGAAAAGGTGGCAGGTGGCGATTATGAGGATAATGAGGATAGATAGCAATTAACTCTTGATTTGGAAAGGTAAATATTAATATGCTCAGGAAAGTACCATGTGGCAGTTCTTGGAAAAAGGCTGTAAGAAATTTTGAGCACCGAGAAAATGAAGTAGTAGTCTGATGTGTGCTAGCAGCAAAGGTTTAAACTGGTAGAATTGAGCTTGTCTAAACATTTGTCATGAAAACTGCAATAGAATAACAATATGACAATGTAGTTTCTGTTGGGAAGATGTTGTAGAGGGGAAAATAAGTCATCCCTCACAAAACTGTGTAAATGATTTTGAACTTTGCCAAAGATGGAAAGGGAGGACTGATTTACTCCAGTTGAGATATCACAGCAGTACTCCATTTTGGGTTTCATCTAACGCTTGTAAAGATAAAAAAGATGGCAAAAGGAGTCAAATACTTCATGAAGAAATATAGTGAACCAATCATTTTTCAGCCTTCTTTAGCATTGGATTGTATGTATATTCCACTTGAGACTGGATATTGTAATGTATGGCAAGAGTTTGTTGAGGTTAGGGGAAACACCTAACTGATTTCTCTCCCAGCAACTATGGGGGGGGGGTAATCAGCAGAGAAGGGAAAAAGATGGGGATTAACAAAAATAACATTACCTCAGAAACCACAGCAAGTTTAGAAACGAAATGCCCATGGGGCCAACTTCACAAGACAGTGAATTGCCAACTCCGGACAGCTGGTTTTCCCCCTTCTTTTATTTGCATGAGACAATTACAAGGACCCGGATTTTGACCAGTTGCAGAGAGGCTCTTATCTAGACATGCCAAGCTGTCCTACTGCTATCAGAGGAGTGCAAACATGTTCACACTTGATCCAAGAGCCTCTTCTGCATCTTTACTGATGCACATTTGCTGCACTGAAACAGTTTATCATGATTGACAGGTTTTATTCTAATTAAATTGATTCATTCTAAAGAAAAAAAGGCAATAAAATATTATATCAGATGTCAATAACTGCAGAGATGAAATGTTTTTCAAAACAATTTCACAGAACTTTGTTTTAGAAGATAAGAAAATTAATTTTATATATTTAACTAGTTAAACAGTTGTCTCAATGTTTTAGATGAAATGGTTTCATTAATTTTTAACTAGTAAATCTTTCATCTTTTATTACTGTTTTGCTTTCTGTTACTATTAAGTAATTAGTAGAGAGAATTAGAATACGTTATCTTGGGTATGACGATAAACTACACCCAGCAGCAAGGCCCCTGCTTGAAGGTTTTGAGGAGCATGAAACCACCTCTTAATTGCTGATGTTCCCAGGTCCACCCTGACCTGGAATGGTAGTAACTGTTAGGGTCACAGCAATGGGCAAATAGTGAACCCCAAACAAAAGTCAACAGTACATTTTTATAATAAAATGTGCAACAATAGATTGTTATACCAAATGACAATCAATGCAACACTAAAAAAATACATTTCTATAGTAAAATTATCATCAATATATTTTATGATCTATAAACCATATATCTAAAAAAAAAACATAACTTTAACCTGAAAGCATAAAATTTGTAAAAAAATATTTAGATTTCAGCCTTAAATAACCTATAGAGGTTGATATGCTGCTAAACAAAATCAACCAACATCTTTCATGACATTGATCATAATATAGCAAATCCATGTAATATTTTACAATTTCTTAAAGCAAACTGTATTCCAAAATATAACTCCAACAAAAACGACAGCATAAAACACACATCACTGCCTCTAGTAAATATGTCCACACAGACATGTAGATGCACAAAAGCTGAGTATTATCTACCATGGATTCAATTGTGAAAGCATATTTTTATTACTCCAAAGCTCTCAGTAAAATTAAATTTTGGCATTAATTCACCCATAAGGATTTGATATGCTTTTAAACAAATCAAAAATGTTAGAATAAAAAGCAACAATAATAAAATTGATAAATTTAAAAAAATTTTTAAAAGTTTAATAGCAATAAATTAAAATATCTCTTAAAGTTGTAATTTTTAATATTGTTGAATTTTATTTTAACAATTAAACGTGGAATAGAATACCATCACTATTTATGTGCTGTTCCTCTCTGGGATGTGGGCGAACATGGCTCTCCACAACTTCCTGTCTCTTATAGCTCGAAGGAGCACTTGATTCTGTACTATTTATGATTTTAAATAAAGGAAGATTGTAGAAAGGAAATTGAATGAAATCACCCATTTATATGATTTGATATTTAATATTGGAGAGCAAAATCCTTTTTTTCTGGCTTCTGATTTGTAACTGCCTGAAATCCCAAAGTAATTATTTATTTTCATTTATATTTTTAATTAACTATTATCTTTATATTGCAGTGAAAATTTCTGTTTTTTTTTTTTTTTAAATTTACTAAGGTAGATTAAAAGTTTTGCACACCAGTGTAGACTGATTTCAACATCTTGAAATAAAATAAAAACATTTAAATAAAATATCTTAGTGCATAATATATATATATATATATATATATATATATATATATATATATATATATATATATATATATATATATAGCACAAGTGTTGTTATAGATTCAAATTTTAATGAGATTTAATGAGGAATACTTACCAAGATTGATCTCTTTTAAAAAATTTCATCTTATTTTTATATACAGAATCTTCCACACACACACAAAGCATATCTAATTTTTTTAAAATCAGTTCAGTGGATTTTGAAGCTATTTAATAAGGCTATTTCAATTTTTCAGTCTAAGAAAAGCAATTAGTAATTTTTGTCTGGAGAGTTAACACAATTATTTTCAAATATACTGAGACATTCAGAGTAGCTTTTTTGACATTGAGGAAGTCTGATGCTCTCAAGAGAATAATCTATAATTCTGTTTCCGAACCTCTAAAGCTCAACTGTATATAATTTTTTTTTTTCAATACTGAATTGGCCAACTAATGGTGAACTGCATAACTGATAAACAGAGTTGAAATATCAATTGTCTGGAAAAGTCAGTACAATCAAGTTTTTAAGTTCATAAATAATTCAATAGTTGTTTTTGTGTCTTTTCAGTGCATTTCATAGTAATCAGTATTTTACATGAATCAGATTTTCATCTATCTTTTATGCATTTGTATACTGTATATATCTGTAGATATATCATATGCAGATAGATAAACATTAAAGACATGTACTCGGAGACAGATATTAATGCATCAGTAATTATCTATCTATAAACACACACACACATTTGTAATAATAAAAAATATGCTATAAATAGATTATTTATGTATGCATTGGCACTTCTACCCAATATCAGAATGCAATATCTGTGCACAGGGCCAGAATGCAGTTGCTGTCACCCTGGCCAAGCTGAACTTGGGCACCCTTACATGTTTTCTTTTTTTAAATCAGTATCACCCCAAGCAAGGCAGTAATGCTACTAAAACACAAAGGGTTACAGGATGTGGAAGAATTAGGAACAGAAACATTAATGATGAGCAGAAAGAGAAGAGAGTAATCAGGAGGACAGTAGATAGCAACTGACATTGCATTTAAAGCATATTTTCTTTAAGTTTTCACAATGAGAAAAACTGAAAATGTAGAATAATGAGTTTATTGCAATATACAACTAATACAAGCTAAAGAAAACCTTCATTATTCAACCTAAACATTTTTTTAGCCCTTAGATCTGCAAATCTTTTCATGGCACTTTCTACAGCTATCTTCTTTACAAAATCATTTTCTATGAACAAAATAGGCAAAAAATTTAATCTGTCTTGTGTCATGGATGACAGTAAGTATGTTTTTATAAGTTTTAGTTTACTAAAGTTTCTCTCCTTAGTGGCCATAGTAATGGCTATAGTAAGCATTACTCTCAATGCAACCCACAGATTTGACATATGCTGTGTAACTTATTAGTATTTATGACCCTAACAACTTCTATCGGAAGTTTTACTTCTTCAGGAAATAATTCTTTTGCAATTTCAGTTCAGTCAAGAGACCACATCCATTAATATCACTATTTTCTTGGCACCTTAACTTATCCTCCGAACCTTGACATGCTAGTTTGAGTTTAATTTTGTCTGGCAGATCTTTCATGTTATTTAAAATACATTGAACCTTTGTAACTGTTCAAATCTCTCTGATGAAGAATTAAGAGATCTGTCGAGAATTATATTTAATATTTTGTTTATTTTTTTATTTCATTTAATTTATTATTTTCACATTTATTTTCTTTTTTGTTTGGAAGATCCCAAAGACATGACATGGCGGCATGATGCCTCCCTGGGCAACTGCCTGAGTTGCCGGTAGCCAATATCTTGTACTGGCCATATCTGTGCACTTTGTGAAAAAAGTTGAAATAAACAGGGATGTTTACTCAAATACGTTTATCTGGTAAATAATATAATGTTTAAAGTAAAAAGAAAATGTTGAATTATAAATAAAATCCATTAATTCCTTATAAATTACTTAGTTTTAATTTTGGATATGAAAATAAAAGTTAGCAGATATGGGTTTTGCGAGATCTGAACAGTAGATGTACATTTCTTAAATAGGGTAATTGAACCTTGTTGGGTTGTGAAAATCCTCCCTGGCTGAGCATGTGTTCTAAGACCATTCTCAGGTGCCCATCACATATTGTCTATTTCAGATAGAAAAAACAAAAAGCCAGAGAAGTGGATATGTCACTTCACTCAAAAACGATTTAAAATTTTACAATTTGTGCCTTTTTAAAGTTTTGTAGGTGATTTGCAGCCATTTTTTAATATCCCACCTCTGGATATCTCTGTCTGTGCTCTTGGACATGTTTCAGATTTTCTTGAATTTTTCCTTGATGAACTTTAAAGCATGAATGCACTATATTTCTATAGAATATATGCAATATGCATGCATGTCTGTGCATACATAGATATACACATGGAGCATCAGGAATTTGAGAACATATATTTCCCTTTCAGATATATCAAGAACAATAACATGACAGATATCAGTCTGGCACAGAAAAATGAAAAGGAACACCATGCTCACAACTGCAGTGACTTGTAGAACAAGCTTCTTAAAAGTGACCAAATAAACAGGATGAATGATTCGTGGCTGTGCATAGAGCCAACAGAGTTACCTACAGTGATGCTCACATTTTTCTATGATGGTTTTTGGAGTTGGGAGCAATGAGGGTCTTGTCATGCCTTTCAGTAGGGCGTCAGGTTCTCATCTACATCCCACCTACATTGAGCTAATGAGAGATCTGGATTGAGTTTCTGCTCTCTCCCAAATAGCCTATATAACCTGGCTGAGAATTTTCATGATCATATTCACCCCTAACATGAAGAGTCTTTGCTCTTCTGATTTTAATCTTCTGGGATAATAAGTCTGCGGTGTTGTCAAGAGGGAATAAATTAATGGCTCCATAATCTTAGGTTATATATTCATGCCTGAAGATTACAGTCAAGCATGAAACAGACCGTCACCACTCGGTTTTAACTTCAGAATATGTACATATATATTCCAACATTAAAATCTATCTTTTCATGCTTCAATTCAGTCAAAAGTTTAATATATAATAAATATCAATTTTATTGACAATATTGGTATTATTTTCTTGGCTTTTTCTTCAAATTTTGTTAACCAGCCTAATAAATCTCTCTCTCTCTCTCTCTCTATATATATATATATATATATATATATATATATATATATATATGTACTCGTGTATGCTCCTTATATTTTACAAAATGTATATGACAAAAATATTCTTTCTATATTTTTTGTTTTTAGTAATTTGACATATAAGATCACAAAGTTTTGGGGAAACTGTTCCTGCAACCTTCCTCAGTGCTTGATATTGAATAGTGATCTTTGAATTGGGATGATTTTAAAATTTCAACTTCTTTGAAATTTAGCCCAGTTATATATATATATATATATATATATATATATATGTGTGTATTTCTAAAAAATTTAATGAATTCATTTTTAATTTGTCATTATAATGCTTATTACACACTGTCTGTTTAAAGTAAAACTAAAAATGGGACATTTATTTCAAATACTAGTATCCCCCATAACATTTGAAGTTATATATATATATATATATATATATATATATATATATATATATATACACAAACACACACACATACAGACATTTACAATTGTATATTCATACACACACACACATATATATACACTGTTGTTCGCTAAAAGCCTCACATGATTTTTTTAATTAAAAATTTTTTCACCTATTGTTTTTGGGGTCAAACTAATTTTTAATCTCACTAATATAAAGACCCCTTCCTGACCACCTAGTAAAAAAGTTTACTCACCCTAAAGTATTCTATTGATAATTATAATTTTGGATATAAATGAGATTTAGGGAAAAACTCTGTGCAAAAAAAGTGACTCTCTTATTTCCTGCTACTAGTAATCAATAGAAACATAACCGAACAGCTTTAAATAAAGAATAATAGAGGTATAATTTATTTATAATAGGTAATATAGTTCGAAATATTTAATAATCTATGGGTCCTCCTTTATTTTGAATAACTTTTTCAACCTTTTATGGCATTGACTTGATTAGGTTCTGGCAAATCTCATCTCCAAGCATTGAATTCCATTCAGATATGAAATTCACAATCAAATCCTCTTTGTTGCTCAACTGCTTTCTCGAGATCCTGTACTTTATAATGCTCCATAAGTTTTCTATCGAACAGCACTAATATATATATATATATATACACACACACATACAGACATTTATAACTGTGTGTGTGTGTATATATATATATATATATATATATATATCAATGCCTTTACTTTCATAAAAAAAATGTTCATGCTGTTATATAGTCTTCCCTTTGCTCAGATACCCAGGCAAATACATATATGTATTTATCTAATTTTATGAGAGAAAGACTTAAATAGACGAAGATTAAAAAAATTTGAAGGTAGCTTGTTTTTAAAAAATAAGTGTTAACAATCTTAGAAACTGATAACATGATAAACAAGAAAATTTGGTCATTACTAGAATTATATTAAATCCTATCAAATATTGTGTAATAACATTTTGTATAAAAATACAAATCTTTCTTTCACTGATAAGTCTCATTTCCTGTATTTATTGCATACATATGCTAACATATCTTTAGGTCAGTTAAATGACCTTACTATTTTTGTGAGGTCAAATCTTTCTTCTGCGAGGTCAATCAGATTCTGGGATATGTATTTTGTTTTTGTCCTCCCCACAACACACACTTTATGCAGTTATGATGTGAGATTTTTGTGTATTTTTTTTCCTTTTAAATTAGTTTGCTTTTGAAAAAGAAAAAAAACTGTCTGCTTTTCCAAATTCTTTAGAGAAACTTTCTATTTAATAATCTTAGTGGGCTTTGAAAATGTTATCTCATTGCTAAATTTTGCAAGATTATATCAAATTTACAAATGAATCACACAATGAAAAAAATGTTTGAATTTGTATGAGCAGTTTTAAGAATGTAATACTTGATAGAAAATAGATCCTAAAAGTATATATGGGTATTTATTGGCATAGGTTTGGGGTTGTGTGGATTTGTGTATGTGTTTGATGTGTGTGTAAAGTGCACAGATGTGTACACACACACACACACACACACATATACATACATACATATATATATATATATATATATATATATATATATATATATATATATATGTATATATATATATATATGTAGGGACCTCCAAAGAAATATGAAACCTAAGGTTTAAAATGAAAAAAAAATTTTCTTGAAGCTTTCATTTTAGTTTTAATTTCAAGTTAATAGATTAAATTTAAATATTTAATGTTTCCAATAAGCAAAATAGTTTGTATTTCAAAACTAATTTAAATTGACTGGAAGGAGATTTTCTTTTTGAAATCACTAAAAATTGTTGATAAATTCAAAATTCACTGAATCTTAGTAAACTTTTCCATTTATGATTAGTAAATATAGTTTTTACTTAATATTAAAAATATCACCTAACCCGTACAATTTAATACAAAATTTAAAAAATTTAAAATTCGAATTAAAATTATAAAAAAATGAAAAACAATTTTTGTAAAAATTAATTTTTAACAAAAATTTTGAACATTCTAAAAAGGATAGAATATAATTTAATAATCAAAAAATCCTTTGGCCTTTCATCTTAATAACAAAAGATTTTGTTTTTAAGTTTGGTGCATTTTTTCATCATGCATGCTCATTTCTTCTTTGCCAGTACACACACACACACACACACACACACACACACACACACACGCACAAGTTTTCAGATGGCTGACAAGGCATTGCAATTGAGATTTTTATTAAATTTTTCTTGCATTCATACAAGTATTTTCTTTTCTGGGCATAGAGTTTGTAAAAACGTTCCAAATGATCAGGAAAATTTTTATACAGTGTCCACCTTTATATTTATATACACTCTATCTCTGATACTGAGCATTTTTACCCATAAAAATATCATTCCTTAAAACTATATTTTTATCATCTCTCTCTCTCTCTCTCTCTCTCTCTCTCTATATATATATATATATATATATATATATATATATATATATATATGATTGTGGTCTGTTAGATGATTTTTACTTCTGGAAATATACTGTTGTTATTCTGAGTAATAACATATTTCATTATTTTAGTCATCCATACTTCAGCTGACCCATGAGGTGATTATAAATTAAGCAAATTTTTATCACATATTCGTAAGTTAAGTGTTACTCACTACTCACTTAGCCATTGAACATTCAATAAACAGATGTAGTTTTCAGTCTATCTGATGTACAAAGTAAGTAATAATTTTGAAAATTCAGTTGTATAATCATTAAATTAAGTAATTTTTGTTGTTGTGAATCTTCTATTTCTACAATTGATTCTTTATATTTGGTAGATTATTAATTGCTGAGTTTAACTTTTTCTGTTGACAGACATGAAACATGATGTAATCAAAGTTCAGTTTGGATAAGAAAGATTGATTTTATAAACAGTAAAACCTGATGTCCTTGTGCAAAAGTACTTTTTTTATTTTTCTATGACTCCAATTGTTTTTCCCAATTAAAGTCAGAATTAAATCTTCAAAGATAATAAAATTATTGCAATATTAAAAAACAATTCTATGACCATTGCTATATATATATATATATATATATATAAAAGTGGACATGGAAGTCAGCACTTAGAGGCGACAGTCTGTTTCATGCTAGTGCAATCGTCAGTCGCCTGACGATTGCACTAGCATGAAACAGACTGTCGCCTCTAAGTGCTGACTTCCATGTCCACTTTTATATTTACACACGCTCTATCTCTGATATTGAGCACTTTACCCCATAAATATAGCACACTTTAAGACTATATTTCTGCATATATATATATATATATATATATATATATATATATATATAAACTATTAAGTGAATTGAATATAACGATTGTGAAGATACTAAATGGAGAAAAGAAGATTAATAGAGAATCAGTAATAAAGTTACATTGTAAAGTTTAAAGTTAGAAAAAAATAGTAAGTCCTTAGGTTACATGAAAAGAAGTTTCTTTGGAGAATTAAACATGAAAATCGCTCCACCTGTGGCTCTACATTAAAGAGAATCTTGTAGACGATTGAATCTTCAGTTCATGTTCTGGTACCTTTCCTCTTTTAAGATCAGTTTAACACCCCCTCTCTGCCTGCGTCATGGGTGATAACCGTCAGCTTCCTGTAACTCAGGCCTTCTCTTTTTCCAACACCAATTACCCACCATGAAGTACAAAAACCAGAAATATAAACCTAAACCAGCCTTCCAAAAATCACCCAAACCTTTAAATATCTCCTTCTCCAACATCCGTGGCATTAGAACCAACTTCTGCAGCGTTGAGTCTTTCCTCATTGCCCGGATATACTGGCCCTGTGTGAGACCAATCTTGACTCCTCTATCCCTTCCTCTGATCTCTCGATCCCTGGATACCTTCCTCTCCTCAGAAAAGACTCCCTAACCCACATGCATGGCCTGGGTGTCTACGTCAAGGACCATCTCCCTCTGGCTAGAGAGTCCTCTCTCGAATCGCCGGATCATTCGTACTTGTGTCTCCGGCTATCTCTTCTCAATGCTGTAAGCTATCTTTTCTTCCTCTACCGCTCTCCATCCTCTCAGGACTGTGGGATACTCGATGTCATTTCTGACAGCATAGATAGGGCCCTCTCTGTCCATCCGTACGCTCACATATTTGTGTTTGGTGATTTTAACGCTCATCACAACCAGTGGCTTAAGAACGCTACTACCGACCTCGCAGGCATTCATACTCTCAACTTTTCAGTCTCTCAATCCCTCACTCAGATAATCGATTTCCCCACGCATTTTGCCTACAACCATGACTGTAAGGCCTCACTCCTCGACCTGTGTTTTACCTCCATCCCTGAGTCTTGTAGTGCCACGCAGCTCTGTCCTATCGGTAACTCCGATCATGCTGCAGTGTCTGTTAGGATCTCCTTCAGCCCCACCCCCTGCAAAGAGCCTCCTACCACCAGAACCACATTCTGCTACCAACGGGCTGACTGGGACTCGTTTCGTGACTTCCTCCACGATGTCACCTGGGATACTGTATTTAAGCTCCCCACTCATGATTGTACTTCTGAGTTCTCTTCCTGGATTAAAGCCGGTATCGAAGCTTTCATCCCCTCCAGGAAATTCAAGGTCAAACCGCGCTCCTCCCCCTGGTTCACAACTGCTTGCTCAGCCGCCATTGCCCATAGGAACCACTTCTTCTACTCTTTTCGTAGTGTCTATTTACCTCTGCCTGCAACGAGTGTAAGCGTATCCTCGATGATGCCAAGTCACTATTTGCTGCTCGGATGAAGGAACGTATTGCATCCCGCAAATTTGGCTCCAAAGATTATTGGCGCCTCTGCAAGAGCGTTCTGAACAATAACAAACCCTCCATTCCTCCCCTGTTCAATCAGTTTGAGGTCCTGACCACCTCTGCCGACAAAGCCGAATGCTTCGCTTGGAAGTTTTCTTCCAATTCTACGCTAGATTCTTCCGGGGTACCCTTGCCCGATTTCCCTCCCAGAACTGAGGCCCTCCTGGACGGTTTGCACATAACCCCGTCGTCGGTATTGGGCATTATTTCTAACTTAGATCACCACAAGGCTACTGGTGGTGACGGAATACCAGCCATTGTCCTGAAGGAATGTGCACCTGAACTGGCACCTGCCCTCTCTAAATTGTACAACCGCTGCCTCAAGGAGTCCTGTTTTCCTGACTGCTGGAAGTCCTCAACCATTGTTCCTATCTTTAAGAACTCTGGTGACCCCTCTGACCCTTTCAATTACCGTCCTATCAGTCTCTTACCCCTCTTTGGCAAGGTCTTCGAGGCCATTATCAACGCCGAAGTGATTAATCACCTGATATCCAACGATCTGCTCTCAGACAAGCAGTATGGTTTCCGTTTTGCCTGATCTACTGCCGATGTGCTTATGGCCATCACTGAATTTGTCTACCAAGCTATCCATAATAACGGTGAAGCTTGTGCTGTGGCCCTTGACATCTCCAAAGCATTTGATAGAGTTTGGCATGCCGGCTTTCTTCGCAAGCTCCAGGGTTATGGTATCACAGGTCGATTGTTTGACCTAATACAATCATTCCTGTCAAACCGGGATTTGAAGGTTGTTCTCAGTGGATTCATCTCCAGCTCCTATCCCACTAACGCAGGTGTTCCTCAAGGCTCCATCCTAGGCCCTACTCTGTTCCTCATATTTATAAACGACCTTCCTGACGCCATAGACTCCCAAGTCGGCATCTACGCTGACGACACCACTATTTACTCCTGCCTCAAACACAAATCTAGTGAGGCGGACAAAATTAACCTGGCAGCTCAAATTGAAAAGGACCTCCAATCGGTTGTGAACTGGGGAGAGAAATGGATGGTTAACTTTAACGCCTCTAAAACAAAACTGCTCTCTATTAACCACCACAAGGATCCATCCCTGCATCCCATTAGAATGTCTGAAGACCAACTTCTCGAGAGCTCCTCTCTGCGGCTGCTCGGTTGATCTGAGATGGAACAAATACATTGAGTCAGTTGCATCAGCCACCGCAAGGAAAGTTGGTTCTCTGTGCCGAGCCAGGAAATTTTTCTCCCCGGAATCGATCCTCCAAGTCTATAAATCGACCATTTGCCCTTGCATGGAGTATTGCTGCCATATATGGTCTGGGGCCCCTGCTGTTTGCCTCAGGGTTCTTGATAAGATCCAGAGACGGATAGGCAACGTGATTGGCCCTGATCTGTCATCTCATCTGCAGTCTCTCTCTCACAGACGCGATGTTGCCTCGCTCTGCCTTTTTTACAAGTACTTTCACGGTAATTGCTCCAAGGAGCTGCTTTCGCTTGTCCCTAGGCTTTGTGAATTTAAACGCCCCATGAGGCTGGCATCCCGCTCCCACCCCTACACCGTGGAAACTGTTAGACTACTCCAATAGCTTCATGTCTCGCACATCTCACCTATGGAACTCCATTCCCTATTACTGTTTCCCTGACAAATACAATCTCCAACGGTTTAAGTGTAGCATCAATCGACATCTCCAGTTGCCTTGATCTATCCACTTCCCTTCTCCACATCCTTTCATTTTTCATTCCTATCTGCTCTCGCTCCAAATCCTCTGTAACTCCCTTGCCTTGATCGACCCACTGTCTTTCTCTTTCTCCACATCCTCTCCTTTATCACTCCTATCTGCTCTTCCTCCAACCCTTCTTTAACCCCTTGCGTGATAGTGGCCTCCAGCCTTGCTTGGGGTGATACACTTAAAAAAAAAAAAAAACATTTGTAAAATCCATAATACCTTTTGAATATAAATCTTTTATACTTAAATGATTTTAAGGACCATTCTACTATTTCAGGACGACACTTACACAGATACTGAAATATAAGAGTCTTAATATCTTGTCTAACTAAACTCAAATATTTATAAAAAAAGGAAAAAATCATATATATATATATATAGAGTTGCTATTTTATATTCCAAGTAAGAGCCAATCAGAGTTGATAGAATAGAGGCATAGAAATGAGAAAGAAAGAGATGGAAACATTGCTTTAGAAATATTTGTATTGATTACCAATTACTATTGATGTTATCTATAATACATTTTTTAAATCTTGTTCCGCTATCCATTTATTTAAGCTTACTAAGTAGGTTATACATTATTTTACTCATCTCCCCCTTGCCTTCACTCTATCCCATGAGTTTAAGATTTTCCAAGCCTGGTTTTCTCATCATGGTCTTAGAAATTTCAACTGTCTTGTTCTGATGTTAAATATTAATTTCCTTTTTTCTTTCCATTTTCTATAAAAAATTGTCATTGCACACATGGTCAGTCCATTATATCCTCAGCATCCTTCTGTAGAACCACATTTCTGTTGCTTCAAGTCTCTTCTCTGTCACTGAGGAGATTGTCCAGTATTTACTGCCATATTGGATGACTTATATCACGTAACAGTTCAGTACTCTTTGCTTTGTTTTTAACAATTTTTTTTCTGTTTCTTAATACTCTGGAGCTGTGATTATACTGATACAAGTTTCCCAGTGACTGGGATAGGCAGCAGTCAGCTAGCTCCCACTCCTTCTTTCAAAGCATCCCTGTCAAGCGGGCTAATGTGGGCAAGGCCGCACTCCTGCACATATATCCCAATGCAGTCCTTCCATGTCTTCCTAGGTCTACCTCAACTTCTGTGAGCAGGAACCCTGAACTCTGAGACAGTCCTGATGTATAACGAAGCTTGTTGGATGTCACCAAGGGCTCGATATCTGCTTAGCTTTTAAAATTTTACCTTTAGTTATCCCAATCCACCTTTGGATTTCAATGTCGCAGTTTCTAAAAAGTTTGATGTTAAATGGAATCAGAAGCATTTAGTTATAATTAACTTCATTAAAATAAAACTTTGCTTTTGATTGTATTTTTGTTAAAATTGTTATATCAGTGTGCATTTCGAAAGAACATTTATTAGAACTGATGCGCATTAATTATTGATTTATTAACACTTCTGCTGCTGTGGACATACATATACATCTTTACGAAACTTACATTTACCTGCTGTTGACATATACAGGGTGTTTGAAAAGTAATTCCCTATTTTATGTATGAGTGGCCAGCCAGGAGTCCTGACTTAATACCCTTAATTGGAGGGTGAATACATGAAGTTATGTTTTCTGTACCACAAGAGTTCCTGGTGAAATCAGTTGATGCAATTCCTAGGCAGCTTGAGAAGTTGGTAAATCAAGACTTGAAAGAATTGTTATTCACCAAAACATCTTCAGGTTACCATTTATTGCAGTTTTGAAGAATTTTCTTAATGAAAATAATTTCAGTTTCCTGAAAGACTACAAAAGTCTATTAGAGTAGTTCTTTTTTCAGAAAGATAAAAAGGTCCAGCAAGATTAAATTAGGAAGTTGTCTGAAAGGTGTTAAAAGACAGTGAAATGAAACAGTAAATGTTGAAAATGAAAAAAACAAAACAAAACAAAAAACAATTGGTCTTTATTTTTACTTGTTAAGCCAATTAAAATTTTTGGCCACCCAGTATTTAAATCTGTTCCTGTTGATATTTTTTAACAAAGAATTATATCTGTGATTCTGACTTTTATTTCCAGTTTCGCATTATAAATCACTCTTGCTAAGAAAAAAGACTAAAAATCAAGAAAGGCAATAAAAAGGCATTCAATTTAACTGTGTTTTTAACACGTTGATAAACTTGACATTCATTTATTGACTTTTACTCTATTGCTGTATTATTTTAAAAGCTGTCTTTCATTTAATGTTTCTTTTGGCCCAGAAATGTCATCTTTGTTATTTTTATTGTAAATATATTTACTCAGATAAATGCCTGTCATCTTGGTTATTTCATAACAACATTTTGGCCATTGTATCTTTCGGCCTTCCTCGGGTATCTCCCATAGTTGTTAACCTGATAATTTTGACTTAAACCCCTGAAATTTAAAACCTATGGAATGTTTTTCATTTTGCTGTCCATGTTAAAGGATATATCATCTCAGTTAATTTGTCCTTGTGATGTAGTTTATTTCTTCTGCTGAAAAAGAATAGAATTTTTTTTCGTACTACCCAAATCAAGAATTGAACATGTAAACACCAGGTAAGACATTTTGCTTAACCAGTTTTTTTTTTTATATCTACTATGCCATGTGTACAGTAGGACAATTTGGTGATGGAAAATTTTAATGTTATGATTAATGTCATTTGCCTGCCTCTTCAACTGAACTTGAGTAGTATAATTAGGTGATGAAATGTTTGAGTTTAATGTTCTTTCATAATTAAAGGCAGATTCCCATGTAGTGTTCATTTCTATGCTAGGTGTGTTGAGAATGTTCTATTTTGAATATCTCAAAATGATTGCTTAACATTGCAGTAACTTATATGCATGACTAATAAGAAGGCAATTATGTATGAACAGACTCTCTTCAGTGGGGTTACTCAGCTGGCAGTAAAATGCTGTTAAGTAAGTTTGTGTATTGTGTGACCATTGCATTCACAATAAGTAATGAGTGTGTGTAGATTCTTCACATGTTGTGCAGTGTTTTTTGACAAAACATCTCATCATTTATGTCTGTCATCTCTCGACAGCCCAGATTTGGCTCCCTGACACTTCTAGCTTTTCTCCTGGTTAAAATCAGCCTTGAAATGCCATGGATGAGATTAAGGAAAATGTGATAGAAACTGATATTTTCTGAAAGTGAACTTTGCAGATTGTTTTGGAAGTGGAAGGGATTTTAGGATAAGCACCCATGAAGTCCCAAAAGAAATACTTTGAAGGAGGTGAGTAAGATGACTATTGGTCCCTTTGATAAATTTGAAATTCTTAGAGATCCGTTTGTTAGATCACTTAGTAAGACTCTGAAAGATTTTATAATGTGTTAGTTATATTCAAGAGGTGCAATGTAGCATAAGGATTATTGGTATGGAAAAAAAAGTAGACTCAACCAGAATTTCAATTTGGCTTGTTCAAAGCTATATTTAAATTCCAGTTGAGCCTACTTTAAGTTTAGTTTAAACTAATACCATTTGACAAGGCATGGATTCACTTCTTCCTGTGCTCTATATCATCATCAGATATCTTGATAAAATGTCTTAGAGAGTGAACACTTTGTTTAAGCCATTCCCTTATAATGAACTGGCATATCTCAGCAGATGCAGCTGAAAACTTCTACCCAGGGGTTAGCAATCAGTTTATTCTAATATCAACAGGGTCAGTTGCTTATCTCTGCAAGGATGCGATTACAAAAAGTACCCGTCAGTAGAAATGTTACTGCGAGTTTAATTGTTGGAATGAGCAGCACTGCTTATAGGTTTGTCTTTGCAATTGATTGACTATAGTAAATGAATACTTTAACCACATTGCTTGAGAGTTTCTTTCTTATAATATGCTTATCACCAAATGATTCCTTCAGTTGGATACACAGCCAGATTATTGGACTTTATAAAATCAGTCAAGTAAATGAAAGCATTATCCTTTTGTAAGTTGGAATAATAAATTGTCTCTGTGAGGATCCAACACACACAGTAATGTGACAATAGCTGAAAGTGCTTGATTCAAAATACTGCTGGTTGACAAAATTTACTGGCATATAACAAAATTATCTTATCATGCCCATGTTATTTCACTTGTATTATTATTATTAATCTTTCGAATGAACTTTAATTGCTATCTTCATCAAAATATAAGAGTCAAATGGGGAATAAAATATTTAGAGAATTGTAATAAATAATTAAAAAGTTGCCATATTATTATCATATGATATAAAATAATGGCGAGTGAGAAATTGTCAACATGGTCTCCAAAATGGTATAAAAGCCTGAAGATTATTTGCAAAAAAAAGAAGGAAAAATGTGTAATATTAATCATCTGTTGAATGTAAATCTCTTGTGGGAATGTGATCTGCAATTGACAATCAGATGCAGCAAGTATATGTGTGTTTACATGTGTACACACACACACACACACACACACACACACACACACACACACACATATGTGATTGTGTGTTGCATTTTGTTATTGTAGTTGCTAAACTTAATCTCCAGCTCATGGTAAACATTTCCTCAATTCTTTCAATTTGAGCATCTGTAATTCGATGGAGAAATGAGGATTGGAATGATCAAGATAAGATTTTTATCTTCAGAGTTATTTCATTTCACAAATATTTTCTATCTGTAAATCAGAGTTTTTAGTGATGAGAGATGTGAAGGAAAAAAATGAATGCTATATGACATAGAAGCAAAAATTTCTTCATTTATTCATATCAACCATTTTGATAATTTTAAACTCAATATCTCTGCCTATTTTTTTCTACCTACACAAATATATTTACTCTTTTGGCACTTCTCTCTCTATTTCACTATCTCCAGCTTTTGTTTTCTATCTATTCTTATTTCTTTTCTTTTTAATAAATATTATATATATTTTAATGTAATGTCTCTCTTCTGCGTGCATGTGTGAGCATGCGTGTGTGTGTGTTTGTGTGCCTCTTTATACATATGTGTGTGTGTGTGTATGTGTTTATTTTACATGCATGCGTATGTACCTAAACACTTTTCACTTTAATTTTTTATTGCAAGAGTCAAAATAAAAAATTCAAAAAAAATTCACTATTTGAATGAAATGTTGTTCTGTCAAGCATCATTAATAAGGCAAGGTAACTATTGGATCTAATTTCTATGAATGCTAGTGAGAGATTTTGTATAACTTGTATTATTATCTATTCTATAAAATATTCTGGCCCTGTGCCCATTACATGTGGCTTATATTTCATAAAAAAATTTATGGACATAGACGTACCAACATCTTTTCACAGTGAAAAAAAAATATGCATGTACATTAAAATGGAATGAAAATATTAAAAAAAAATGTAAAAAATAAACATATCTTAGGCAAAACCGTTTTACCTGTTGGAGGTAAAATAAGCATAAAAATATTGAAATAAAATATATACAAGAATTTACTAGTGTACAAATTTAGAGTAATCTATAAGCAGTGTGAATCACAGTTTTTACTTGATTAATGTTCATTTAGTCTATGATGTTTTCATCAGCTCTTATTCACAGTTTATTACTGACCAACATGCTGTGACCATCACTGCAAAAAAGAAGTCCAAAGAAAAGGCTATCAATAACAAGAAAAAAATGATTTGAATCACAAAATATTTAAACAGTAATTCATAGATATATGTAAAGATGGCACTGCATCTTAACAGAAGATGTGAGAACAATCCTTAGTGAAAAATTATGAACTCACTACATAGAATGAGTGTTTATACTATAAACGTGTTATTTTAATTTAGCTTGATTCATAGCGCTAGAATGTAGAATTCTTTCTCACTCTACCTCAATTGATTTCTCACAAGTCAAATCAGCAAGACTGATTTCATCATTTGTTTTATCTTTTGGCAGTAAAATACTTTGTTCTTGTACTCTAGAAATTGGTAATTTTATCACTTTGATTTGTGTCTCCATCTTAATTTCATGTTAATTTTACTTCAAAAGAAATTATTTTAATTGTTCTTTTGTTTCTAAATCTAATACTTTGATACATTACTTTGATAATAGTGTCAAGAAAAAATAAGACATTAATTCCATTTTTCTTTGTCAGATTGATTTTCAAAAGAAACCGTTGTTATGTATTTTGTATAATCTGTCATCGTCTTTGTGTTAGTTTTATCACTTTTGGCAAATAGACTAATTACCAAACTTGTGTGAATTTTTATTAATCACAACATGGTGATATTTTACTTCTGAAAATTGATGACAATCAGAATTTGTCTTGTTGAAAAAATATGCATTGGATTAGTTTTTGTTATATTATATTATAAAATATTATTGGCCCCATTTTCTTAACTTTTAATTTTAGAAAAGTAGCTTCACTGACTAAATTGAAAGTTGGTCAATTCCAAGGGCACGGAATGATTGGAATTAGTAGAAATGCAGAACTGAAAACAAAAACAACAATTTGTTTGCATTATCAAGGTTGGATTTAAACAAAAGATTTAACTTTATATCAATATTAATGTGGAACTTCAACATGTCTGAAGAATTTAAACATTCTGTAGATATCAATAAAAAAACAATATTTGTGAAATTTTCAATATATCTGAGAATTCTGTTGAAAAGTTTTTTAAATTGAAATAACGATTTAATTTCAATAGAAATATTTGACCATGAATACTAGCATTGACTTCAAACTAATGCACTTAGGAAAAGTATGGATTTATATCTCACTTCACCTATAGGCAAACACCGGGACAAAAAGGACTCTCTAGCCTTGGTTGGCAACCAATCAAGTAGACAAACAATTTTTATTCCATACCAGAAGTGGAATCTTTAAAGCTGATTGATGGCAAACTCTACCATTTTTCAGTTATTTCTTGCAGCTCAAATGTCCATTGTTTGTGACATTTCATTATGCTTTTAGTAAAACAACTTGGGTTTGAGAGAGAGTGTTATTATCCTTGTGCTACAACCATCTTACCCAGAGGCTGCTGTGCAGATGTCCTGTTCTGTACAACTACAGTGTAAATAAAAGATAGAAAGACTTTGATTTTTGCCGCCATAAATCATGAAATATTCTTTCTTTGATTATGATAGAAAGGATTGAAAAATTTAATAATCCAAAAATACTTGGGTCTTTCATCTTAATAATAACAAATATTTTAACAATAAAACTTTGTTTTTATCAAATTTGTGCCTTTTTCATCATGGTATGCTCTTTTTTTAAAAAAATTTATAGGTTATAATTATAAATTAGATTTGATATCCGGAAAAACCTTCAAGTCCTTGTAGCTTAGCTATTAAAGTAGCTATATGTTCACTATGTGCCTGTGGAGCAAAGGCATTTGAATCTGTCCAAGAGTTTCTCTTTCAATGTCCATTCACTGCCATAGATTAACAGCCTGAATAAAGTTGACATAAAAAGCAATTAAAATTGAAGATGAAAGTAAACATGTGACAAAACTAATACTCTTGCAACAATAACCCTGTTTTGCTATTTATTCAAATAAGACATTTTAGTTATAAAGAACAATAAGACTTTTCACTATGACAATTCTATATAAAATACAAAATGCTATGATTAACTTTTTTTCTGATTTTAAGTAATTTTTATTTTTTGACTAACTTTATTTTCTTACAATTAAAATTTCAGAGAGTATATTTAAATTTATTTAAATTATTGCAGTATGTTTTAAAATATTTATAAAAATGTATGTGATGTTTGTTTTTTTTACTTAATAACAATACAAAAAATGATTCCTGCTTTATAAAACACTAAAAACTATACAAAAGTAATTTTTCTTTTTATATTACATAATTTAGGGCATATTTTTTTTATTATATATGCAAAATGTGAAATTTTTAACTTAAAATTTAATAAAAAAAACACATAAAAATTCCATGTTTGATCATTTAAATGACATCACCTAGAGTGACTTGAAATTGAATATATAAGAATAATAGCAAAGAATGTGTTTCACCACCAAAAGTAGTTGGCCAGTGTATTTCTGGAGAATAATACTTTTAAGTCAAGAAGCTGGAAAGATAAGTTTGAATATTTTATTTGTTTATTAATATATATATATATATATATATATATATATATATGTGTGTGTGTGTGTGTATCTGTGAAAAGTTTTTGTAGGTTTCAACATGGATTGCTAAGAAAAAATAATACTCTATATTTGTTGAATACTGAGAATTTTCATAGTGAAAAGAAAGTGGTTGGTACCTTAAAAGACTTTATAGATAAGGAAATGTGAATACTCTGACATCAGTTAATTTTAATATTTATCTTATGTATTGTACATGAAGCTAAATTAAATAATACATTTAAGTCTATAAACTAATGTTTAACTGTAGGAATAATCAGTAACATGAACTTTATTTTACAGTAAGCCAACAGACTGTTAAATGCTTTTGTTTCCAAAAATGCTTTGCTAATTAAGGAGATTCTCTAATCATCTGCAGAGGCTTATGAACAATGGGAATATAATACCTACATTAGCAAAGACAGCATGAAACCTGTAAACTTTTTCAAAGGGAGATTATTTTTTCCAGTGCAAAAGAAAACTCAATTTGAGCTGAGATTAATTATTGCCAAAAGGTTCCTGAGTTGATTTGGAGTTCAAGTTGTCTTGAAAATTCCTTACCCAAGCCATGTAGGTGCAAGGTCATGTTGTTAAATCCATTTTCTGTACTGATGGAAGATGTGGTTGATTTGAGTTGGAAATAACTGGGAACACTGGGGGGCAGATCTTCTTTTCTCCTTTATTACTGCTACATTTGGTTGTTAATCAAATTCTAGTCTGAGATCAACATCAATGGATGAATGTATTTAGAGATGAGAGAAATCTGAGATAATAAGGGTAATGAGAAAGTAAAAAACAGAAACAACTAAGAAATAAAATGGAAGAGATTGTTAAAAGGCAAAAGTTGTTTTGGTACATTTTTCGCTAATGAATGTTTGTTGGAAAGATTTATTTTTTGCTTTTTTAATACTTTGTATGATTTTACCTTTTGCTTGGTCTCCTCTCGTTAGATTTACTTCAAAAGTCTTTAGTTTTGCTTGAATGTTGCACTCTTGATGATTTTCTTCAGAAAGAGTCAAATAACATTTTTATATACGTACAACATATTCTTGTATATAATGTAATCTATTATTTTTTGTACATAAAAAGAATTAAACTATTTTTTCAATCTCTACTTTAAAATGTATAGAAAGTATGAAATGATCAGTTTTCAGTCTGTATCATACACATCCTTTTATCAAAGCAATGTTAGAAGCCACAGCTAAACCTTGGTTTTGCCTATCATTCAGCATTTCAAAGTGAGTAAAGAAGAGGGCTTCTTTAAATATTTGTCAGTAGGATACTGTATTTAGTAGTTACTTTGTTTATACAAATCCCCATAATATTAGTTTGACATAATGCTCCCACCTACACACAATTTTAATTCCAAGATAATATTATTTACATTGTATACTAATGAATACAACATATGATTAAATATTACTAGTTGTATTTTTGTGCATAATGTAGTTCCCTATATATATATATATATATATATATATATATATATATATATATATATATATATATATATATATATATATATATGCACACACACACACACACATATACTCAGGATGTGATCGGTAAATTGTCACCATTTTATATTTTCAATTTTAGGGGCATGTGTGTTGCTTGTTTTTGATTTTGTTCAGTGCACAGTATAGTATGGTCAGTTGGGCACCATTTGTGAGAAAAAATAGAATTATGATGCAATTAAAACCATCAGAAATTTGGAAAGGGCATGCTGTACTTGGCATTCACACTGGAAGCTCTAATAAGAACATTTCAGAGTGTTTGGGTGTCAATCTGAGGATGGTGCAGAGGACTTGGAAAGAGTTGGATGAATCAAATAGTGGTTACGAAGGTGTTTGGAGTGATTACTAGTGATAGTGACATTATACCTCCATCTTCCCAAAAGGCCTTAGACACAACATGGAGGCTTACAACAAGTTCTTTGAGGAGTTAGTGCTGCCCTAGGTCAAGAGGGTGACTGCTGGAAGACCCTATGTCTGGAAACAGGACTCTGCACCATGCTACACAAGCAGGAGAACTCAGTCATGCCTGTCAGACAATTTCTGCAACAACATCACCCCCTTACATCTGGTCACCTAACACCACAGACTGCAACCCCCTTGAGTATGATGTGTAGAGTGCAGTTGGACAAGAGACCAACAAAACTCCTAATACCAAAAATGAACTGAAGACTAGCATTATGGCAGTATTCACCAACTTAAAGTAGGAGACTGTCCAGAAGAGTTGCAGGACATTTTGAAGTCTTCTGGAAGCCGTGGTTGAAGCCAATGACAATTTTATTGAATAAATTTACTCTTTAGTATTTTAAGATATTTTTATGTAATTTTGGTAAATATATCTGTAAAAATAAGATGTCAGTGTTATTTTCATTTTTGTGTAATTTAGATGACACTTTACCCATTGAACCCTGTGTGTATATATATATATATATATATATATATACACACACACACACAAATAATGATGCATATCCACAGAATAAGGAAATACTTGTAAACATTTTGAAAGTCATTATACTTTTTAAGGTACCTTTTTGGTCAACACTTTTTCAAAAAAAGGAACGTTGGCAAACTGTTAGGATAAAACTCATTTGAATATTCAGTATTAATATTAAGGAGGCAAATAGGAACAATTAAAAAATTAAATAGGTTGAATAAAATAAATATATTTTAATTGTAAATATTAGACTGGATTGGAGGACCTGTTGGGTAATTCTTTTGGTAAGGTTAGTCTGTCTTATTTAAGTAGTGGCTCAGTAAATTATCAATTCAAATGCTGTTGTGATTCGGTGTATATTGGGTGAACGAACCAAAGGTTACAGACATGAATTTTGCAACACATCTCTGCATATCTTAGATACAGTTTGTCTGGTCTTTCTGCTACAATTATACAACAACAATATATATATATATATATATATATATATTACATTTCAAAAGTTTGAAACTCCTGCCAGAATTAGTATGGGATGAACTTGACAGAAGAGTAAAAAAAAAAATGGAAAATAGCTCTTAGAGTCATTGAAAAACGAATGGACTCAGTTATCAAACTTATTTTTTGAGAAACTTTTGCAACAAATGCCCAAAAATTGGGCTGCAATAATCAAGGCTAAAGTAGGATATTTTGATGAGAAAAAATTTAATCATAAAATGATTTTTTTCTTTTTGTTATAATAAAATTTCCAATAAAAAAATCATGTCTCAGTTTTTTTTTTACCATGTCTAATAATGTTCTCTTATTGAAAGTACAAAACAACTACTTTTGGGGCCAATTTAAAAATTACTAAAGGTGGCTTCAAACTTTTGAACTGTAGTGTGTATATATATATATATATATATATATATATATATATATATATATATATACACACACACAAACACATCTTAAAGAGAGAATCTATTTTATTTTTGTGTATCATGATGCCCACACTTACCAATGCATGTAAAATCTAAAATGATCAGTTGATGAGGTTTACTGCCAAAAAAAGTATCCATATTGGCTGTCTATGCAGAGTGACCATTCATGAAAAATAAATTAATATTTCAAGCTGTTTTAGCCAAGCAGAAGCTATCCTGAGTAGGTTGTTTATATGAGGAGCCATATTTGAGTGGGATCACTGTATGCAGCAGTTACTTTGTTGATACAAGTAAACAAAATTGCACAAATATTGCTTTTGCTGAGAATGCATCCACTCCACTCGGACTTTTGATTCTGATATCAAATTTTCTCATGTTGTAACATAAGTACAGTTTGCTTTATCAACATTTACCATAAAATTAGAAATATTACTCTACTAGTCAACCTTATACCACATGTAGTCTGACACAAGGTCAGGTGAAGGGAAATGGCAGTACAAAGATTGTGTTATGCTGATTTTATGAGGAGTGAGGCCATACCTGCCTCTCTGTTTATGAAATCAGCACTGGAAGAACTAGCTTTGTATATAATATCATTCCTGCTAATACTACTAGTGTATATAAACAAAACAATCATCTCTATAAAACAATAATTTATAGGATTAGATTTCTTGTAATCATTATCTTAAACATTAAGAGCAGATGATATGGTCAGACAGCTTTTTTGAGGTGATAAGTTCAACTTTTAATAAGAGCTTATTCTTTATTATATGCCTTCCCATTCGAAATCATTTTAGTCGTTCTATTCACAATGATTTGGCTGTTGTACTCTTCAGTCTTAAGTAGGTGTTTAACATTGTAGTTGGAAATGTTGTTGGAATTTTGAAAGAAATCTTCATTCAGTTCCTACCATGTTTTTAAGCAACACTTTAATCCAACAGATAATGATCTCTTGTAAAATTCAGTGATGAAATCTTGGAGCCTTAAGTTTAATCTCTGTACTCAATGGATGTTATTTAGAGATGCCAAAAAGATACATATTAAAATATATCTAGTTCCCTGCCAGTTAAGAGTTCAATCCCTGTGTCTAGTAGTGCTAAAAGGTCACCTACTCTGATTGTGGAAGAAATGGAAAAGTAACACAAAAGGTGAATTAGACATTTGCAAGCATCAAGTGCTGTGAAATACCTGCTAAGCATAGAAAGCAGAATTAAGGAAATCTACTCTCTGGAAATTGAATAAAGTCTTTGGATAAAACATTCTTAGATGGTTGCTGCATATGACAGGCTCCTGAAGAAGGCTGAAAGGTACAATGGCTGAATATGTGAATATAACAACCAAGATGAGGAGACTAGTCTGAATGGAAAAGTCACAGGATAGCAATATATATATGTTATAAATAGATATTGCTACAGTATATCATGGAAATATGCAGACCTATTATCACTTGTCCTCTGACATTTGGTGAGTCATAGTGTGAACACTGGTTAGACTGCTCATGGCAAGGAGATGCGAATTATTAGTCTGAACAGATTATCATAATAGATGCCAGATGGATTGGACCTTCATTTTCTGAAATTGTGGTGACATCTGATATCCTTTGATTTACAGTGTCATATGTTTATGAGGAATACTTGACAGAAGGTGATACTACTGACTGGAGACTATAGGTCCTAAATGACCATGACCAGAGGTATTTATGCAGAATCATCTACATTAACAAACAAGCAACTCTAGCTCAACTAGACAAGGAAACTATAACCAATTCAGACAGTACCAGATGCATATCCATTCAATGTTCGTTAACTTGCAGGGCATATCAGAACAGAAAACTACCAGACTATTAACATTGCAACACCAAACACAGCACCTTACCTGGGTTTATGACATTACTCATTGAACTTGGAGGATTGGCAATAAATAACCTGGTTCAATGAGTCCTATTTGCAAGAGGTTGATGGTAGGGTTAAAATGTGGCACAGATCCCATGAAACCATGGACCTCAGTTGTCAATAAGGCAAGCTAGTGGTAGTTTCATGATCAGTAAGGCACTGGACAATAAATACATGTCAAGGATGATCGAGTTTTGAAAGGCCTTTGAGGTGTGTCATTGAGGCTATGGAATCACTGGAAACATTTCATTATTTACATTATTCAGACTATTGTCCTCATCACCATATTTATTACAAAAAATAAACGGCCTTCTTCCGGTGGTTGGAATGTCGAACTGAACCCTTTATTTTGCTCACTGGGACTGTTCTAGCTCCACATCAGTTATCTCCTGTTAATTTTTCCCTCTGAAAGTTCTCCACTTCCTTAACCAGGTATTGAACTCACACTCTTTGGGTCCTGTCACCTGATCTAACCAATGCCTTTATCCACTGTGCCATGTGTCCTTGATGACATCTGTATATGAATTTCTGGGTATTATAAACCTAATGTCTTCAGCAACCATTTTTACCAGTGCTCATATTGCAATTTTTTCTGTTATCATTGCAGTTTTTAACCAGAGCTCATATTACAACTTTGTTATTATCGCTTTTCTCTGGCACTCCTTATTACTGGTTCCCATATTGTATTCATTTCTATGCTTCGTCGGCTCAGGAGATTTTTATGGCCTAGCATAAATATAGACAGATATGGAAACATTTCAATTATAAAGTCCTCCCTAACAGGTAGATCCCTGAAGGTAGTTAACAGTTAATCCTATGAGGCTCAAGTGATTAACACACGGGTCCTCTAGGGCTTGTTTCTCTCTTTCTTCTTTACATAAATGATCTACCTAAGAGTATAATCCAATCTTTTATGAATATCTATGCTGATAATACGGTATCTGACCAGAGCCTGGCAGCAGATCTAAACTGACTGGTCACATTCAATAGCTTGAAAACCAAACTAGTGACATTCCATCATCGAGTGAAGCTATTGTGATGAATGTGTGTTGTCTCAGTGAGGACCCATGTCTTGAGTGCATATTTGGACTTAAGCTCAACTCACACCTCAAGTGGATCCATCACTAAAGATGCCGGAAAAATGGTTGGTTCCTTGTACCACTCCAGTAAGTAGCTGAATCCTCCTGTTATCCTCTAACTTTACAAGAGCCAGATCAGACTGCAAATAGAGTACTGCAGCCATATATGCTAGATTACTCTCACAGAATAATGTAACATCATTGGATCCCGTCCTGGGTACGACGTTAAACTGCATCCAACAGCAAGGCCTCTGATCAAGAGGTTTTGAGGAAGCGTGGAACCACCTCTTAATTGCTGGTGTTCCCAGGTCCACCCAGACCCAGGGTGGTAGCACCTGTTGGGGTCCCAGCTATGGGCAAATAGTGAACTTCCATGTTTTTACCATGTCCTGGGTATGACGACAAACTACATCCACGTCCTGGGTATGACGACAAACTACATCCGCGTCCGGGGTATGACGACAAACTACATCCGCGTCCGGGGTATGACGACAAACTACATCCGCGTCCTGGGTATGACGACAAACTACATCCGCATATTTGAACTTTATTTGAGTAGCTAAGCAATTAAATTTTATCAACAAAATAATTGCTTTTTTATAAAGATCACAAAAGACGAGAATGAAAATGAAAAAATATTATTACCAGCTCTACGTTTTTGAAAAATATTATTACCAGCTATACGTTTTTGAGGGAAACATTATTGCCAGCTCTACGTTTTTTGAAAGAACATTATTACCAGCTCTACGTTTTCGAAAAAATATTATCACCAGCTCTACGTTTTTGAAAAATATTATTACCAGCTCTACGTTTTTGAAAAAATATTATTACCAGCTCTACGTTTTTGGAAAAATATTATTACCAGCTCTATGTTTTTGAAAAAATATTATTACCAGCTCTACGTTTTTGGAAAAATGTTATTACCAGCTATATGTTTTTGAAAAACCAGAATGAAAATGAAAAAATATTATTACCAGCTCTACGTTTTTGAAAAATATTATTACCAGCTCTACGTTTTTGAAAAATATTATTACCAGCTCTACGTTTTTGAAAAATATTATTACCAGCTCTACGTTTTGGAAAAAAACATTATTACCAGCTCTACATTTTTGGAAAAATATTACTACCAGCTCTACGTTTTTGGAAAAATATTATTACCAGCTATACGTTTTTGAAAAAATATTACCAGATATACGTTTTTGGAAAAATATTATTACCAGATATACGTTTTTGAAAAATAATATTACCAACTATACTTTTTGGAAAAAACTTTTTCAGCATTGAATGGCCCAACGAAGGTTGATATGCTGGTTAAATAATCAATCAATCAATCATTGGAGCCAAGTTGCCCAAAATCGGTTTGAGGAGCCTTCTGTAGGCTTCCACCATGTTCACTTGACATGAAATCTATTGAGCATTTATGGGATGTGTTAGAGAAAACTATTTGTACACAAGATCCTGCACTTAGAAATATCAGGGAGCCACAGGCAGCTATTGAGATGGCATGGTTAAATATCTTTTTATTTGTCTTTCATCTATTTGTGGAATCAATGCCATGTTGAGTGCTGCATTTTACCAGGCTACACGGTCCTATATGATACTAGACAACTATCCCTTGACTTTTGGCATGTCAGGATATAATAATGATAATGATAATCTCTCATTTAAAAATTTCTAGCATTAACTAGGTTTTATAGTAAATTATTATTATTATTATTAGATGAGATGTTTAGTACCATATAATGCTAAGGGCATGCTCTAAATTTCTTATATTTTTAAGATGTTGAAAATTGTAATCATATTTACTAGCTATTTACTAGGTGGGCCCATAGAAATTCTATGGTTGACAATTGATACATTGTCATTACATTTTAAGGGGGATAAATTGTAAGCATTCATTAAATACCAATAAAGTCATACACTGCATATTGCATTATAACAAAATTTTCAATAGGTTTTTATGACATTTATTCCCTTTTAAGTGTGTACAGTGCATTCTGTAGAAATTCCATGGTTTTTGCTAATTTTTATTATGGATATGAATCCTTTTGGGCTGACATATTTCATCTTATTATACTATTTCACTAAAACAGACATTAAATATATGAAGGCCTTATTATTTCATCTATCTTCTCTTTCTTTCTTTAAATATAGCTGGCCATTCATATTTGAGGATACCCATCTACTAGGGAGGCTAGCCAATCCCTATTGCAGACACCCACTCAGGCACATTTGTGTTTGTTCAACAACCACAGAGCCCACCTGTGGTTTATACTGAGTAGACCTTAGCTACAGTTTCTGGGAGAGAGTGTGTTATCTGGTGTGATCAACAATCTGAACAAGACCAACACACTCAAACTCTCGGTCATGATGACTTGTGACTTCGTGCTAGCATAGCCATCGACAACCCATAAGTGTTCCGTCTACCCAATTTCACTCACAAGGCTTGGGTCAACCTGTGGCATGGTTTTCAGGCACTTTCCAAAAGTGCCACATGTTGGGAGAGTCAACCAGGGTCTCATGGTCAGAAAGCGAACGTTCTAACCACTTGGCCATGTGCCCATATATATATAAATATATATATATATACACACACACATACATACACACACATTCTTTTCTAACAAATAGATGCTTCATGGCAAAGAAATGTGATTATGTGTTCTAAATGGGATTTATTTTAAAATTATGACCATGTCACCATATATTGGTGGCAAAATGAATTGTGCAAATATTATTAATATTGTAGTTGAATCAATAAATTCTTTCCTTGAGCTTTTTATTTTTACACCTACTATAAAGTCATCAAGTTAAGCCGAGGGCCAGATGCATTTTACCAAAATTTCCCAGGAAGCCAGATATTTTTTATATAGAAATATGCATAAAGTGTCTCCAAAATTTGGCAATTGAACTTAAAATGAAAATATAAGCATTAACAATATCTAGAGACACAGTCTAAACTGAAATGTCACCAATATGACATGGTTGTCAACATGACTCTTGGGCCTTATATGGGGGGGGGGGTGAACATCACTGTAAAAAAATAACAAAACGTCTAAACCTTTATAAAGCTATCAAGTAAAGTTAAGTGAACCAGAATGCTAGATGCATTTTGCAAAAATTTCCCAGGAAGCCACAGACAGATAGAAATATTCATAAAGTGTCTCCAACTTATGGCAAAGCAACTTAAAGTGATAATATAACTGTTACCAGTTTCTGGAGACATAGCTTAAACTACAAATTCAATGCACCTCAGAATGAGGCTTGCTGTAAGTTTAAAAATGTGGTTAAATTTACACTGTCCATTGCTATTTATTATTACATGGCCTAATGTACATGTTAACTAACTTAGGAATGAAGGAACAAACAGAATTATAATGATATTTCTGGAGCACTATTGACCTTAAAACTCCTTTGATCAATGAGAGAATTAAGTGAGAAAGATCTTTAAGTTTCAAAGCTGAACTGGTCAGTGAAAGAAGCAGTATCTTTATCACAGCAGACAGCCTTTTTAAACATATCTAAAAATTCCTGAGGAAGCAGGATGAAAAAACTTTGGGTGTTATTTTGTATATATTTGTGGAGAAAAGCAGAATTAGAAAAAAGAGAATAAAAGAAAACCCAACACAATGGAATTCCTGCTATTTTGCCTCCATTTCTCTCCTTCATTACCTCACATGATTTTATAATTTGTGTACAGGTCTATCTGGAAATGATCCAGTCATAAATAAAATAAAAATTAAACAAAAACAGATTACCTCTCTAGATCAATGGCACCTTAGTCCTCTTCAAAGTACTTCCATTGAGATCTTATACACATGCCAGCATTGTTTCAAACAATTTCCAAATTCCTCATTTGGGGGTTGTCATCAGTTACCTCATCACATTCTCCTTAATCCCATTCAAAGTCTGAAAATTTTGACTTTGAAAAAAGCTAGAAATCACAGAGAGCCAAATGAGAACTGTAGGAGGGTTTCTGACAGAGATAGATGAGGGTGATGCATTGCCAAAACTACTGTATGAATTGTAAAGAATTGATAGTTGACCCATTCAAAAAGACTGACTACTTTTGAGACAATCCATGAAATTACCAGATTTTCTTATTTGATTGCAACCTGTCTACATTCAACCTTTTTGGAGTATTCTGCTTGTTGAAGGCTTTTCACACTGTTTATTTTGCTTTCTATGGATTTCTAACAAAGTTTGAAGCATCAGCCCCAAAATTTTATCTGGGCTTCACTCATTTTAAAATTTTTCTTAATTTCTGTTTCAGTTTTTTGGACGAGGAGTTATCATTATTTACATTTAGACCAATTTTCTCATTTTTGTTATTATCACAACATGCAAGCTTACCCAGATCGATAGACATCTGCAAATGGCCAAAGGGCCACAATCACTGAAATATTGTGATAATAACAACAAAAAGCATTAATTTGAATGTAAATAACGTAAATAGTGTTCTTAATTGATTTAATAATTTCCACAGATGAACAAAATGTCTATTCAGTGATTTATTTGCTCAGTTATTATGAATGCAGTGACAACACAATACAGAGGTTCACTCAATTTCACTGGCAACTGAATAACCTTATGGTAGAGTGTCTGCTAATGCATGACCAGTAAGATTCCCTCTGATTTCTCAGCTGGTTCTCGAGCTATACGGCTGGATACTTTCTGAATTCACCTTGTATCTTCTCTTCTCATTTTATCATTGATGTATAATTAAAGAGGTGCATATTTGCATTTCAGTGCTAACAAGTATTTGGTGACAAGTTTATGCAGATTAAAAGCATGGCTTTATTAAATTTAACCCTTACAGATTTAAACAAGTCTTCACACAATTAAATTACAAATCAGAATTGGAGGCTAAAGACAAAACTAACTTTAGCCAAAGAATTGAGTTGCAATTGTAGAAACGTTAAATAATAATTTTGTTTACTCTATCAGAAATGATCAATAGATTTTATTTAAGAGATTCAATTTACTGTGTACAACAGCTTTTGAAGTTTGGGACAAAGAAACAGAGACAGGAGACATATGAGCAGTTATTTTTTTTCATTGAGTAAAGTAAAACTATTTTAATATCTTTTGATAAAAAGAAGAGCTAAAAAGGATGAAAGGAAAATTACTTATATCATCTGTTTCAAGATGACAGATTGATAAGAAAGTTTCATAGATATTGACTGAATAACACTAATTGCATTTTTATTATATTAAATTCTCCAACTGAAAAGCGATAAAATTTCAATTTCTTTCACATTGTTGTATAAGTTGTTTTTAATTTTTTCCCATTCTTCAGTTGATGCACCATAGCTTTTTTTTTTTTTATGTTGCAAACATTTTTGTTTCTTTAGTCCTTTTTTCGATTGCAACATTTTCTCTGTGTTAATGGATAGTATTACTATGACCAACTATTCATATGAGTCACGATTCATGGTCTGGTTTATTTCTATAGCTTTTCATATAAACTAGGAATAGTCCCATAGATTCTTTATCTTCTTCTGCTAAAAATATATCATGATCTGAAATGCATTTCCCCATTTTCATCAGTGTGAACAACTGTTTCTTTAAATGTCTAGCATCTAATGTCACCTTTTAAATGCAAGAATGGTAATATTGGAATTGATAAAAATATTCAGTTCTGATAGTTTTTCACTAATGCATTAGAGATCGAAGTGTAGACTGTATTCAGAGATAAATCCATTTTTCTAATGTATCAATTTGTTGAAATAGGATTATACATTTTGTATTATTAATCTTGGATTAGTAGCAACAAGAATGTTTACTTAATAATTTTGAGTAAGAGACATAGTGTCTTTTTTGGCAAGAATTTTGAATAATGTCCTATCAGTCTGGGATGTGTAGGTAGGGTAACAGTTATTGTTCACATTGGAATTGGCAAACAAAGTTTCAATTCCAGCTTACTCTCCTGTGTTTTCCCTTTCACACCAAAATACCTTTGGGGGAAGGCATAAATCCATCTTTTTCTCCCAGCTATAGGTTAAATAGCTGAGTAGACTGGGATCTTTAGCCTTACCAGAAAGACAACACTGAATTCAAATCCATAGGGAAAATGGAAAACCACTGCATTATCCTTCACAAGAAGTCATTTGCAGCAATTCACAGATAATAATGAAAAGGAATCTGTGGAGAGCCATGATTCTCTACATCCTGAAGAGAGATGGCATTAAAAATAAATAAATAAATAGGCTAAGTGAGTTGACTAAATGCTGATTTTAAGATTTTAATTCTGAATGTTATTAATTTGTAATGAGTTCAAATTCTCTCCATGTCTGTCTGTTACATTCCTTTTTGCATAAAGAGGAAAGGGACATGAATTCATCTCCCCTACTCCAAGCTATGCTTTAAATAGCAGGAGAGTGGGGCTCATTAGCATTCAGTGGCAGCTTGTCTTGGAGAAAGAAAACTTTGAATTCAAAATTGTGAAGAAGGCAACAGGAAACTACTTCATTCTCTTTCTTAAGAATCCATGCTAATTCACAGATAATAAAGATTATCTGTGGTAAGACATAATTGCCTACATCCTGAACTGACATGACATTAAAAAAAAGTTATCAGTCTTCTTTCATTGTACAAAATAAAAAGTAAAAATTTAATTAAACTGACATTTATACACTTAATTAGAAAAGTATAGGTAAAGAAATATTGAAATTTGTTAAAATTTGCAAATATTCTATAATTTATTGTTTTTAGAAAAAACAAATTATTTATAAGATTAATTCTCTCAGTATCAGGCTGTCGGGCAGTTAATGACTGCTGAAGAAAAACTGTCCTCTTTTTTAGGTTATTGCCTATCAGGAAATGGCATTAAAGTAGTTTACTTTGAATGAAGAAAAGAGAATGGAATGTCACTTACCTCTTGGTGGTGGTGGGAGAATTTCTTTTCTAGAAAAATATTGTGTGAAGAGAGAATTATGGGAAGCTCCTTTGGAAATAGGAGTCAGCATTTTTTCTTGTTTGTTTCATACAAGAAATGTTGCAAGAAGGAATGAGATTTAAGAGAAGGACAAGAGAATTCTGATTCTAGGAGAAAATTTTTTTTTTTTTGGACGACCATAAGCTATTTCAACAATATGGAGTCTAGAATGATGAGATTGGATAGAGATGTGATACCACCATTTAGTGGAGAATGTGATATAGTTGCATGGATAAAGAATGTGAAATTGGTTGCCAAGCTTCAAAAAGTGCTAGACCTTGCTAGTTTCCTTTCACTTTTTCTGCAAGGAGATGTACTTGCCCTCTACTCTGAAATGAGTTATGAGGACCAGTTGGATGAGAACATGATAGAGAACAGACTAAAGAAAACATTCACTGAAGGGACCTTTTGAAGCTTATGAAAAACTCAGAGTGAAATGAACTGGGGAATTAGTGGACATTTACCCCAATAATATCAAAAGGTTGGCAGAGTTGGCAGGATATCTAGGAAGAGGACTGGATCAAATGGTGAAACTAACTTTCATGACAGGCTTCCCAGACAACGTATCTGGTGTAGAAAGTATGGAACTCTGAAAAATGATGCCAATTGCAAGGCTCTTGGTCAGCAAAAGACTTTGGGAGCCCAGAACAGTGGCAGAGATTTCACAAAGCACAAGAGCAAAAGAAAACAATGGTCATATGGAATCATTGAGCTTCTAATTAGAGGTTGTAAGGAGCCACACTGTGTGACAATTGTGAGAGATTGTGGCATATTGTGAGGTATTGCCCTCAATGTCAAGGAAATGAGCAAGGGGGATCTTCTGTGACAGTAGCTACCTTGTCAAAAGAACGAAGATGCAGTAGTGACCTCTACCAATCATAGAAATGTCAGTGGGTGGTGTGATAGCAGCTGCACAACCACTTTTCTTAATCTTGTGAGTGGATAGAGAAGGAGTGGCACTGTGAATGCAGTGGATGGAAAGGAGGTAAAATATAAAGGAACCTGGCAGATGAAGATAAAAGTAGGTGGAATAAGGATAAAAATGGAGGCAATTATTGTTGATTGCATCATTGATGGTTGTAGGAATAAACATGATCAATAAGCTGGGAGGTGCCACTGTAAAAAAAAAAATGGCGAGGTAAAGTTTGGAGAAGTACACTGTGCCGCAACTGCCCAAGTTCCGAGCCTTTGCAAAATTGAAGACAAGGACTTCACAGCAGATTTTGTTAGAAAGAAATGGGCCATGGAATAGAATTGTATAGGAGAGTCTCCAGTATTGAAAAAAAATAAGGTGGAGTACTACAAGAATTCCTTGAAAGAAGAAAAAAGAGTAGAGTTTGAGAAGGAGGTGGAAAGATGGATTACTGAGAGTATTCTTTTGCTGTGGAAGAGTGAAGTGAAAGGAGTATTACTATTGATAGCATTGGTCCAAGCTACAAAAGGAAAAGTCAGGCGAGTATTAGACTTTCAGGAGTGACATAATCAATGTGTGTGTGTAAAAACAAGATGAGAAAGTAAAGGCAGTTGGTGGGAGGAACTATGGTCGTGGACCTTAAGTCAGCCTGCCTGCAGTTACATGTCATGGAGAAATTATGACACTACTAGTTGTTGCACTATAAAGGGGAAATTTACTGCCTGACTTGGTTGGGGTTCAGACTCGATGATGCACTGAAAATTATGGTAGTGGTCCTAAAAATTGTGATGAAGGACAATATGACAAAAGAAACCACTGAATCATACATTGATGGTATCATGATAGATGTAACAAAGGTATCAATGGAGGAAGTGGTGGATCATCTTAAGGAATTCAGATTGACAGCAAAGACACCAGAACCCTTACAAGGAGGAGCAACACTGGGCCTTAAGCCGTAGAAAGGAAAAGTGGGTAGGTTACAAGTGATATTTTATTGGTAAAAACAACCACACCAAAATAATAAAATTAGCATAAAAGCAAAACAAGAACAAGACAAGGAAAACAAAGGGTAGGCCAAAGCTATTTTATTGAAAAAATGGCCACCTGAAGCAAAAAAAAAAAAAGAAGCAAATCAACTACTAACCTTTTATTCAAGTAATCAGGCTTTTTTTGTGTCTCCACCTCTTGAGAATTTCTGATCTATGGTTAAGTAACAAGTTGGGGTTATAAGTGGCTATGACTAATTTTTCCTTCAAGCATAAGAGGCAATACCTACCACATGCCTTATAGTTGCGGAATTTTATTTATTATTTACCATTTTAGTATGGGATCAACTCCTTTTTTAATTTTTCACACATGATTAGATAAACTAGTTCTATGTCTATATGTCTCATGTGTGAAACTACTTTTATGGTTAGATCTTTTTTTAAATGGTCCCTGGGTTGAACCAACATAGTCTTTTTTATCATTATGACCATTGTTAGGTTTATTGCTATATACCTCTACTTATCCCTGTACTGCTATATATACTATACATTCATGTTGACATTTGCCCTTAAGGGGGCAAGTAGCTTTGTTGATGCAGTTACATTTAGGGGAATTGATATATTGCTTATTTTTTCTTTTTAGTGTTGTATTTATTAATCCAAGTAGCCACATTGGGCATACAACTAGAACTCAATGGTGTTTTTGTTAAAATTTTATACAAGTTGTTTGACAGGGAAAAGTTCTGTTTTTAATATTCTAAAGAATACCTTCCCTAGTTTAGTGGCTATGGCTAAATTGTATGTGGGTGGTGTGAACCATAAGATTTTTCTAGCCTTATTTTCCCCCTTATTTACTTGCATTAGAAGTTTCATCTGAGTTTCTATAGACAAACTTGGTTTTATAGCCACTATTTTTAAGGCCATCTTGTAATCATATTTGCTTTGGTTAAAGATGTTAACATTAGATGAATTGGTGGATAACCTAAACATAACACCATTGGAGATATGTCTAAAAACTTGCTTAGGGTGATTAGAACCTGTATCAATATAACAGGGATGTTGGTTGCTTTTCCTGAATGAGGATACAGTGCCCTTGCACAAGTTTAGTGTAACATCTAAATAATCAGTGATTTTTAAATTAGTTTGGATATCCAACTTAAATCCAAACTTATTAAACAGCCAATGTAATTTTTTCTGGATAACGTCACCTTTTCTAGGGGTACAATTATCAACAATTATTAATCCGTCATCCCGGTACAGACCATGGTTGCTGAGGCCAATAATTTTGTTTAGGTTATTCAACAGCAAACACCCTAATCCACCTAACTTTGCTCCATCGTATGCCACCATAGGGTTGTCAAAATTGCCACGAGTGCCCTTTTTAATCCATGATGCCTCATAGTACAATAAAGATTTATGGCAATGTGTAATAACTTTAATTTTATCTTCTGGTATTGACATGTATTCCCTGCCTAGCTCTAATGCTTCCGTCACAGTTTTTTCTGTAATTGACAGGTAAAACTCTTCAATATCATATTTTACAAAAGAGCATTTATTGTTTTTATCGTAATTCTTAAATCACTTAATACAATCATTGGCACTATGCCACTGATTTATATTTAATGCTATCCTAAGCATACCACAAATGTCTTGTAAAATGACCTTTTACTAATTTTCTCTATTTATGTTTTAGTTGGATTCATCACTCTGCATGCCGGGTTACTATGAAAGTCATTTTTATGATCTTTTAAAGTTATAAAACAATTTTTAATATTGAATTTTCTACTCTATTTTCTATTTGAAATTTGCTAGCTAGTATTCCTGCTTCCTTGTTTAAGCTCAGCTTCTAAGTTAGGTGCAGCCTTTATATAATATTTGATTACCTTTCTGTGTTTACATCGATTAGGACTCGTCTTGTATAAGTTATCGGATTTATCCACTTTAACAAATATTTTGTTGGTGCCCTCAATATCTTTTAGGTCACTTTTAATATTTTGCTGTTGCATGGTATTTTTAATAATTCTATATTTTATAGACTTAATGAATCTGATTAAATTGGACTCAAAAGCATCTAATTCTTTAAGTGGGTGGCATTAGTTTTCAATCCATAAGATTCTTGTATGACCTGGAAATAATTTTGGGAGTTATTTGCTAAAAAAAGTATGACTTCCATCTCATATTAGAGATACAAGATTCAATTTTTTTAAATAGTGTTAATTGATATTGGTGTTTATTAGGTACTGGGATGTTTTTAAATGAATGGAGAATGTGTGACTGTTCCATTACATCTAAAACTTAAAAGAGTGCTCAATAGAATTAACTAGAGATAAAATATTATGTATTATTTTAATACCTATACTCTGGTGGTGTGAAAAAAACCCGGATAATATAATTTGTAAATAAAAATATATTTGAACAAACCAATATCGGGGAAAAAAAAATTCAGTAAAAAGAAGAAAAGACTAAAGACATCCATGTTGGTCAAAAATAATCAATCAGCACTGCAGTTTAGTCAAAGTAAATAAATAATAATATTTAATCTGTCAGTGTTTATATATAATATATATATATATATATATATATATATATATATAATGGACAGTTTAATGATGCAAATTAAAATTAAAATCTAGCATCAGCAGTTCTCGTATTTGTCCCTGAAATTGAAAGAGGCACTAAAAGGTGAAGATTTTTCACTCAATGCTGAAATAGAATTTGCTGAGTGGAGTAAGATAAAAAATAATTCACCTTCCTTTATGAATGGAATAAAAATTTGATACAAAATTTAAAAAAACATGTGCAGCACTAAGTGTAGTAATTACATTGAAAAATCAATTTGTAATTTTGTGAAAAGAAATAAATTCACCTCATTTTTAAACAAGTTTCATTCTTTCTATTTGTATAAAACTTGCTTTTTAGGATAAAAGATCTTATTTATCACTCAACCCAAACACACACACGAATATAAGATATTACATATTGAGTGCTGGTGTTAATAAAGTAGTGCTCAATGTAATATAACAAAGCTATGAAGTATATATTAATAAACATACATATTATTCCTCACCGATAGCATGACTCAGTTTCATGCTCAATGCAATCTGCAGGTGCTGAGTAGAGACTGACCATTACATAATTTAAATTTGAATAAAAATATCGGGATAACACAATGCTGGTGCAGTCCATATATTTTATGGGGGTTACTGTTTTTTATTTTAAAAATATGTGTATATATATATATATATATATATATATATATATATATATATATATGTGTGTGTGTGTGTGTGTCTGTGATGCATGTCAGCCATAAAATTCAGTAATGATTGAAAGAATTAAAATAAAAATCTAGTATTAATTAGGGGTTTCTGCTTATATAACCTATTAATGTCCAACATCTCAAAAATGGAATATTGAGCATTAGTGGGAGATATATATATATATATATATATATATATATATATATATATATATATATATAAAGACAAAAGAAAAATGTTGTCCCCTGAGGAACTTTATCAGGGTAAATGTGAAGATTTTATTTTCTAATTTTTATTTTTATACAGAATTAAGATGTTGAGGGAAAATATCAAGTTTTAAAATTTGTAAATTTAACAAAATTTCTTCTCCACATTACTCTGATAAAGTAAGTAAAAAATTGTTTTCTCTCTTATTTATATTGTCTTTACAGATATATTTTATTTATATCTGAAAGTTTATACACACACACACACACACACACACACATCTCTTTCTCTCTCTCTCTCTCTCTCTCTATATATATATATATATATATATATAATATATATATGTGTGTGTGTGTGTATGTATGTAGATATATATATCATGAAGAATTTACTGATTAATAAAATTAGTATTAATCTACTTAATAAAGTTTAAAAACATGTTGTATGAAATGAATAGTTGAACTGCAAACAAAAACTGGAGAATTAGCCAATATATAAATTCAAAACTTGAAATGACTAAAAAAAATCATTGTTTGAATGCAGTAGTTTTATTTTGAAATAAAACCAAGCATATAGAATTTATTTTCTGTTTGACTGTATGTCGATAGTAGATTGAAAACAGTGATATTGAAGTAGCACCTGAGAAGGACTGCTGAATACATGCCACAAAATAAAGACTGATGGAAGAGTATTATTGTTTTGTTGTCAGTGTCCTCAGGTGAAAGAAACCCTTCATGACAAGGATTTGTTTGCAATCATTTCCTCTGCACCAGTAAATTTTAGAGAACATAGTTGGGTGGAGCTGTTGCAGATATTTAATGTTGGAAATAACAATGGAAACTCTAAGGAAAATATGACAAAATAGAAAGAAGATAGCCAGATCTAATGAAATAAAAAACTTAATGAACATGACCAGATGTCACTTTAGTTTCATAGATCAAGATTGAAGATAAGTTTTGGCTTGTTTCTCATCCCTTTCAGTCAACACCCTTGTCATGACTCAGCTGATCATTGTCATCTTCTACTTTATGGCACTCCACCCACTCCGGAGCCTTCCGTTTTTCAGGATGTCTATAATGTCCAGTGTCTTTTGTAAGATACTTGATTTTAAGTGACCATGGTGGAGGAAAAAGCTTCAGCAATTTGGATTGTTAAATTAAATAGTTCATCCCAATAACATCCCTATTGTATAAAATGCTACAGGGGAAATGGTGAATTTGATGAACTTAGAAAAGTTTGTGTTGGGGAGCTTCCACCACCCCACCCCCATTGGTGTAGTTTGATATCAGCAGTCTACACTGAACTGACCAGTCTGTTGTTGTTTTGGAGTTAGAGGTTTCTTTTTTCCTGGATACATTTGAAGGCTGAAGAATGGATTAGCAGAAATGTCATATTAATATCTATACAAATAAATGATTTGGAGTTCACACAATGTTGGATATACCAAAAAATACTTACCTTAACACCTAGTTCCCTCTGTCTTCTTCAATGTAGTCCATAGTCATTTTACAGGGTATACTGCTCGCAAGAGGTAATGGCAAAAGTTCCTACTATATTTACTTTGTGCAGATTGTTTAAATCCCCAGAATTTTGGGGTAGTGCCTTGTATATGAAATAAACCTATTGTACTTTAAAGGTACGATCAAAAATTAATTGAATTAGTTCTTATATCTAATCAGGGGTTCTGAAACATATTTGTGAAGTGAGCCAGTAAGAATTAAGAAACTTAATGTTTTTCTTCTGTAGAATGTTAAATAATAATAGGCTTTGAAGAATGTGAGTTGGAAAATATCTGTCTGTGAAACAAGTTTTTAAAAGTCAACAGAAGCAGTAATCTAGTTTGTTCCAATGAAAAAGTAAACAAAGGGAAAGGTACATGTCTCTTGTAGATGTTGATGCACCAGAAAATTATATATGAAATCAAGAGTATGTGTTTGAAAAAGTTTAGTTAAAAATTCTTTCTATGAATACTGGAATACAGAAATCAATTTTTAAGGTTTTATATATATTTTTCTCAAAAGACTTCCTTTGAATAACAAAATGTTTTAAAAATTTACTGAATTTTAAGACAAAAGATAACCAATTTTTTAAAAAAGTCTTTGGGAGAGTAGTTTCCTGTTATTGAAAAGGCTTGAAAATTTTTTAATTAAAACTCAATAGAATGCATTGATATGCATGTTATTCAATTTGTTGGCCTTTGTAAAGTTTGCAGAGCCATTTCAACACATTATAAAATTCTACATCATAACTAAACACAACTAGATATCATGAAGGCTATTTACAGATGAATTCTATAAGCTGAGTACCATTGAGTATTAGCTATATGCACAGAGTACAATCAAAGTGCATGCAGTCCTTGAACTTTCTAACAGCAGTTTGTATAATATATATATGCCATTTATTTGTGATTAAAAATTTAAGAAGGGCTTCCATCCTATTTCTACTGTAGGTTTGTTTTGATGGTCAGTGAGACCAGCACAGGACAGACACATTTTCTATAGTAGCTATATGAGAATGTCTGGTAGGTAAAGGAAGTACTGTTTTTTTTACTTTGTCTGTTTAATCTCAATTCTTCCTAGAATATTAATAATATGTGTATACATAAGTGGGTGTTGAAAAGTTCTTGGCCAGGTACATATCACAATATCTGAACAAACAATTATTTTTGGAAAGGCTTCTTAATCAAATGAGAACTTTTCAGTAGCTCCTTGTATTATTTAAAAAACTGTTTCTGTTTAAATATAGTTATATTTCTTCACTGAATGAAGTGACCTTCTTGTAGAAAATTTATGATTATTCCTCACTAAAGGCTTCAGAACATTAAAATATACAAATCAGGTGCACCGCGTCACAGGAGCACCAGAGGAAAACAATGAAATAAGAAGGTCTTAGATTTAACATTATTCTTTTCAAAGAACATCAAAATCATTTACTTTTTAAAAACCTATTTTCTGTCACTACTAAGAACAGAAGTTTCCTGTTCTTTTTATTATTCTAATAGGAAGAACAGTGTTTCAAAGGATTCACATTTCATTTAAGAATTTGTATGAGGTTTCTTCCTCAAAGACTTATTCTAAAAAGGTGAAGGTAGATAAATGAATGAATAGATAAATATGTAAAAATCAAGAGTCATTAAAATTCCAAGTAATTTCTGTTTGAATTTCTGGGATAAGGAGTTATCATTATTTACATTATTTACACTCAGAATTTTGTCCTCATCTTTGTTGTTATTTCAAAATTTTGGATACCATCCCCCTTCCACTTTTGGTTAAATATTTGTGAACAATTGAACACCTTTTTTGTACAGTTGATGTTAATTTTTGTTGTTTTTTTCGTGAAGAAAAACAGTTTCCTTGAGTTTTTATTCTCATTGAATACACACTTTTGTCAAGAGCTAAAGAATAGATTTATCAGAATGTTGTTTTTCCTAATCATTGTATATTTGAAAAAGGCAAGTGGGTTAATTATTCTTTCAGTGAATTGCATTTGTCAAAATGTTTTAATATCAAATCTACTAAAAAGGGATGTAGTAATATATTGATTCCATGATTGCCTATCTATTGAGATGTAGCATTAAAAAAAAAAAGGGTTCCGGTGTCCAAATAAAATGTGCAGTGATATTTCCTTTGTACAGATCTTTCTTTGGTTTTGCAAATAAAATATTTATATAGTTCCTCTTGCACAGTTTACCAACATCCAAACAAAATCTTTTTGGCCAGCAGATATTCCATAAGTCATTACACAAACTCTGCATATTTAATCATTTTCCATTGTAGTTTCCCACAAAACACTTAATTATGATGGCCGTCCATTGATTGCTGATTCTCATTAACTTGTTTTGTTTTAGTTTCAACTGCAAACTCCTTATTTCTTTTAGCTTACTGACAAGAGTGAAATCTATTTACACCCAACAATAGGATTTTGATATCACAAGTCTGTTTTCTCTAGTTTTATCCATCAGCCAACATTACTTTGAGATTTATTTAATACTAGCTTACAAGCTATCCCATTGGGCAGCATTTAAGCTAACTCGTGAGGAGGACTCTTGATTGGGCCTTCATCACTATAGGTAGGGAGGAGTAAATATGATAGGCAACAATAAAGTACAAAAAACTCAAAATTGATTCCTGCATCTCAGTATTGCATTAATATTTAAGCTTACCTTTTAAAAGTTCAACAATAATTCTTCTGCCACCACTTAATTTAAAGACAATTTGATATACATTGATCCTTACTTTCCGTACAAACAATTATTTTTATTTCATGGGTGACTTTTGCTGGATTTTGCAATTAATTTGATTATTCCCAAATTTATTTCCAAGTTATAAAAATTGTTATTGCAAAAAAGTCACTGAAAACAATCGCAGTAATGAAAACTTGGGAATTCAAAATTCCAGGATTGGGGGTCTGGATCCAGCCTGGAATGTTTTTAATTTTCTCATAGAGTCAGCCTGATTCCAAAATGTTATGATATGTTGGGTTATGGCCTCTTGGAGTAAAGTTGAAAAAGTGTGACACACTGACATTTGCATTTATTATATAGATTGCACAAGAACATATAAGCTGATTCTAGCAATTTTCAAGTCAAGGAAATTCAGTTTGATTACTAATTTTCTTCATCTTATTGCTTTTTTATCACTCTGTTCTCTGTTGATATACTCACCAGTTTTACTATTTCTACTCCACTCACTATTACGAGGTAGTGAACAAACAAAATATGGCATAAAGAAGTAGAAGTTCCAATATGACAACAGATTTGAGCCTAATATTGAATCTAGTTAAATCTGGCACCAAGATATGGGATACAAGTTCAAGTCTCATTGGAGGCTACTTCTTTAGTCTGATTTCATACTACATACTAAGAATGCATTGGCTCAGAACATTAAAATAAAAAGTAACAAGAAAACGAAACAAACCAGTCAAAAGTTAATAATGTGAATACTTTCAAAATTCAAATAACTTAGGAAATTTTAGTTGATGAGAAAAACAGAATCTTCAATTAGGTTTTTTTTGAAGTTTCTCATTTAGAAAATCTTGTATGTTGGCTTCACCAGTATATTGGTAAACACTGCTATTTCAATGGCTAGGTTTGTAAACCTTATGAAAAATAAATCAAAAGCAAGGAGACTGATAATAGTCGTCACAGATGATGGAGACAATCAACTGTTTCTCGACACTTCATGGCATAGATATGTTCCCAACTGTCACACATAACCCCACTCCCAATTGCCTCCACCTCTCCTGAAATGACAGAAAGACCTTTGCCCCATATATTTGTTTCTCTTTGGCACCTCCCCTTCATTTGCAGTTCATTATCCACTATTTTCAAAATGTATTTTTATTAAATAAATTAAACAAGAATTAATGTCTGGCAGTTCAACTTGAGTTTGCTTTTAGTTTTACAAAAATGTATTTTAAAAAAAATTGTGTATGTGTTGTTTCTTTTATTTTCTTCAATTTAATTCGAGTTTGTCAATTAGGAATTGGCAATTCTCCAAATGAAGCAAAAATATGAATCTCAGCCTTATTAATGCTTTTGCAAGATTGTTAGCTGTCTCTGGAAAATGAACGAATGGGTGAGCATGAATGAGGTGGGCTGTCATAATATTCATGATATAAATATTGAGTAATGAAATTCTCTAGTATGGAATCAAAGGATGAGCAATGCCAATAATAAGGAAGAAGAGGACAAGAGAGAGAGAGAGGTGAGCAAGTGAAAGAGAGAGGTAAGCAAACTGTGATATGGTTTTCTTCCTTCATTGTAGATTTCATTAACAGTGTTCTCATTAATGGAATGATCGATAACATTGTAGCTTGCATTGACATTGGCATTTCTGTCATTTTATCCCAAGGGTTTTGTTTGTGGTTCTGGTTTGACATCATTATCTTGCTACCACTTTCACTGCCACTGCCCAAACCATGTCATTATTAAATTGTTATTATCATTGCTATTTAATTATTATGATATTCAATTATTATCATCATTATTAGCTACACTGGAATAGACAAGAATTTGTCTTTCTACCTAAATTTTGAAATAGTCACAAAAGAAGAATTTTGTTTGCAATAGAAATGTTCATTTGCAAATATTGTTTTTTGCAGCAAGAGCAATGCATATATAAAACGATTTTTAAAATTAGATTTTAACTGGAAATTTCTTAACATTGAATTGCTAATGCTGTAATTACATTTTGGCTGATTTATTCACAGCCTACTTCAGGTATATAATCTGTAAAGAAAGACACAATGTTATATATGAAGATATGATGGATAGAGAATTTTGGCTAATATGCTAATTGGTTAATTTTCTGCAATGTGGGACATGAATGAATTCTCAATAAAACTCTGTGCTTTGATTGTCTATTGTCTCTCAAGTGTTCAGTCGAGATATCAAGTGAAACACATAATCCATTGCTAAAGATGCTGCAAGAATAATTGGCTCATTCTATCAATCTGGGAATTACCCAATGCCGTCTGATATGCTTTATCTTTGAAAGAATCAGATTAGACCAAAAATAGAGCTGCTCTATTGTCACTTTCCAGCCTTTAAAATGATTTCTGTGGTCTTGTAAGGGAAGACTTATTCTCCACCCTGCAGCCGCTTTCCTATAGATGCAATGTTGAAATCCGATTGTTACTCTGTTCCTATTTCCAGGGTAAATATCCAGATGTGTTCCATTCTTTAGTTCCACCAGTTCAGATCTTTACATCAAAGACATTTCATGCCATTCCCACCAGTTGAATTTTGCTCTCATTTCCTCCATTTATTCCAAATGTAAAAAGCAAGTTCCACAGCTTCCCCACCCACAAGAACTTCTGCTTTGTGGAACAGACTCTCATGTGGTTGCTTCCCTGAAAATTTAAATCTTGATCTCTTCAAGTCAAGGGTCAATTGTGATCTCTCCTCTTTATGATCATAATCTTTACTTCCTACCATCTCCTCTTTCATTCATATTACACAAATCATTCATCATTATCATTTTAACAGCAACCCTCTACCTTAAGTGGCTCTCAAGCCTTATATTAGGTGAATTTTAGAATGAAAAAAAAATGAACAATGGCAATTGGTATATTAGCTGACATGGCCTGTTTGCCCTCTCCTTCATTTATGGATGGTACACCTGAAAAAGATTGTAAAATGCACCAACCTCAATGTTTTAATTAACAACAGCAACACAAAAATTGAGTTCATATATCCAAACAAATCTTGGAATGTTACAGACCCTTTTCAAAATAATAAAATATATTCAATGTTGAAGGCTTATAAATTTATAAATTTTTCAGAAAAGAAGGAATCAGTATGATTTGAACCATAAAACAATGCAAAACAAAAACCCAAATCATAATTATTGCATATCTGAAGAACGCTAGTGTGTTAATTATTCTTCCAGAAAATTGCTTTTTTGAAATTAATTTCAATATTTGACAGGCTTCAAACACTGATTTTATTGACATGTGGCTACAGAGTCTTCCTTTATTGTTACTCTTTTTACATAAGTTGCTATCCAAGAAGTGATATTTTTTTTTGTTTTTGTTTGCTATCTATAGATCACTCAGTTGGGGTCATTCAGCAAATATCATAAGTTGTTTGCTGAATTATATATATATATATATATATATATATATATATACACACATTTTTACAAATGGCTAAGTTCAATGTAGCTCATCTGTAGTTTTGTGAAAATTATTTCTCTCTGGTTTTATTTTATACACTGGAGATGAAATACTAGTGATTAGTATATGTAATATGGATTTTATTTGAAGATTGTCTCTGCAAATATTAGTATGGCTATGGTACCTGATATTTGTTTTACTTGCAAAAAGAAAATTTGATAAGCATTCATGTATAAGATGCAAATGTATGGAAAATGCACTAATTTCAAAATCCTCTAGAATAAAGTTAAGTGTAGGATCATGTAAGATTTTCTCATAAAATTGGTATTAATACAATGTGGGATATTTAAACATAAAAGTGATAAAAACTGAATGAGATAGGTTTCTTTTATCTACCATGTGTCTATTCATGATGTCAGCAATCCTAGTTCTCCACAACTTCCTGTCCTTTGTAACTCTTAGTAAGTTTTATCTTTTTGTTATCCCTCTTAATCCTTGTTCTCTCAGCCATTTACACAAGCTTTTTAGCTGCGTTATTTCCTGCTTTATTCTATCCCCCTTTGCTTTCTGAGTTTTAAATTCTCCAAATGTTTCTTTCCTCCTTATGTGCTCGAGAAACTTCAACTCTCTCTCTTTCTGATTCTAAATACAAGTGTCCTTTTTGTTTCCATTTTCGTTAATATTTTGGGCTTATTCACATGTTCGTACTAAGTTAAAAATGTTAATGCATCAAGTGTTGACTTTTGAATGTTGAGCATCTCTGTATATTTAATATTTTCATCTAAACTTGGTTACATTTCCATTTTTGTAGATAGTATCAATTCCATCAATAATGCAGTTATTTATCTGAAGATGTTCATTTCTGAACAAAACGTATCATAGCATAGTTGAAAATTATAACATAAATATGTTATAAAATCACTACAAAAGTAGTCATTTTGTTTCATACTTATGGTGTCTTATCAAGTGATGGTGTTGAATAGAATAAAGGGTTTTAAAAAGGTTCAAATCTATCAAACGCCCCTCACTAGGGAAAACGCTATTACATAAGCTGCAATGACCAATCAAAATACAAGTATATGAGAATTCAAAAAACTTGACAACGAACCTTGGTTATAATAATTAATGCTTAAATGTTAGAGTTAGACTAAAATAGAAATCATTCTAATTATTATTAAATTTTACTATAAAATTGAAAATTAAAAATGACCAATTTTAAATTT
>OZ038493.1:1219053-1276553 GCA_964036315.1 Acanthosepion esculentum
AAAAGGATGGCAAGGACAACAGCTCTGTAAACCTGAATTTTCGTATCCAGTTGAATACCCCACCCTTTCCATAAGCAATGGCGAAGTTTTCCAAAAGCAATGGTAGCCTTAGCAATCCGATGCATGATTTCATCATCTAAAGTTCCACTGTAATTGACTTTGCTACCAAGATAGGTAAAAGACTTTACATAGTTCAGGGTTTTGTCTTCTACTTTAAATGGTCTCTCTGGAAATTTGTAGACTGGTGGTTTTTGTTTCTCACCACAGAATTGCTTCGGAGTAGGACAAGGTTGGTGCACTACTTCAGTTTTCTTCATGCTCAGTGTAAGACCAAATGCTTTACGTGCAGCAGAGAAATGATTTAGTAGATGTTGGGCCTCTTCAAAGGATGTTGCAACAAGAGCAGCATCATCAACAAACAACAAATCACGAATAATTTGTGTACGAATAATAAATATAATAAAACTGTTTTTACAAGAAAGTATATTTTGTTGGTGTGTTTATTATTTTAGATATATATATATATGTAAAATGTGTATGTATATAAATATATATGCAATTTTTATATATATTATTTATATATTAAATATACACGGTACTTATTAGAAAACACTCAATATCAGTGATAGTTAACATATTTAGTTGGATTGATGTAGAGTTTGTGACCCTGGGTTTCACGCTCTTTTCAATCGTCAGACAAACTGATTAATTTTCAAATTTTGGATTTATATATGGTTGCATATATCAGTATTTTATGGTAGTGGAAGAAAAACTTGCCATCAGAACACGACTCATGCATATGCAGACATACATACATGCACATTAATGCATTGCTACATGTACTACATTAGTGACACTGAGGAATCATTCAAGAAAACATAACCACAACTTCTCATTCTTCGACAGAAAATACTCAAACAACACTACATTTTCCACACACATATGGCAACTAAAAGACAGAAACATTACACCAAGCTGGGAAATATTGAAAAACATACTTGCCTACAACAACATTACAAAGAAATGCCTATTTTACCTACACGAAAAGGTAGTAATAATTTCCCACACCCAACAAAAGTTACTAAACATAAGATCAGAAATAATTTCTAAATGCAGACATGAAAACAAATACCAGTTATCACAATTTATACCAAATGGATGAAAAAAAATACCAACGAACACTGCTACATAAACCACCATTGACCCTATGGACATTAAAAGAGAAACCACTGACACCATAACACCATCTATTATTTTCTAATTCACACTACCATCATAATAATTATAATTATTGTTATTACCATTCCATCACCATTACTCCAATCACTTCTACCATTTTACCATAACTATGATGATTGCAAAGAGCGTGGAACCTAAGATCACAAACTCACATCAATCCAACTAAAAATATATTATTTTTCATGAATTGCATAGGAAAATAAAATTTAACACTTTAGTTCTATCAAAAACCTTTTACTGAAATATTGCAATATTAAATATGAAGAGAACTATGAGTTTTAAAATTATGCTTTAAATTAATTTCTTTTTTGAGAAACCAACAGCCAGTCATAAAGCAATGGACAATAACTCTTAACAATATTCAAATCCTTTTGAGAATTTTATATAAACAAGAAATCTGTCTAAGACCAGAAAAAGGTAAGGACCACAATATACACTTCAATTAAATCACAGACTTCATATAAAGGAAATAAAAGTGATCAAATAAGAAGAGATAGAAATCATAGAATATTTTTGAAACGTGGATGAGTCAGTTACACTAAATGATCTGTTGTTGATCAGATCCACTGTTTAAGAATATTAGAATGAGAAAATCACAATGATGAGCCTAATGGTTGAAAGCAACTTCTAAATTCAAATGCAGCTGCATTTTTCAAATACCAAAACAATCTCTCAAATTCTTCTTTTGAGCGCACTTTGACATTCAACTGATACATTTATGCAGTTGAATATTCAGGATTTTCAAAACATTAGACCAATTGACATTATCTGGCATTCACAATAAATTATGAAAAATTAACAAAATTATGCATCTGTTTGAGATATATCTCAATTAAATCAAGTTAAACGTACTTCCTTGATTCAAATAACTTCCTTGCAGAAAATCTTTCTTACATTTTAGATTCCTTGATGTTTATCTTTCCTGAACTGGAAAATCAGCCATAAACAAAATAATAATGTTCCTCCTCCTCCTAATAATGTTCCTCCTCCTCCTAATAATGTTCCTCCTCCTCCTAATAATGTTCCTCCTCCTCCAATCAATTTAGAAAAGGATTTAAAAAACTTTAAAAAAATTTTTTAATTTAAGAGAAAAGCAAAAATACTAGATGTCAAAGTAAATATTATAAAATTTGGGATTAATATTTTGATGAACGCTATAACAAAAGTGTGCATATAAGTGAACAGCAGCCTGGCTAAATGTAGTATTTACTCTGAAATGTGTACTAATTTGAAATAAAGATCAGTTTGGTTATTTTTAAGTTCTTGAAAATTTTCTGCTGAACTTTTCATTGGTTTTTATCATCAGAGATATTTTTTGTTGGTCAAGAAGATGGTCTAGAATAATCATTTTGATGGCACTTTGAAGTTTAATTCTTGAAATGAGAGTTTTTATAAACTTTATTATCCTGAAAAGATCATTGTGAAAATATATAATCCAAACATCTGTACTCTGGTTTCATTACCAAAGACAATAGGAAATCCAGACTTGTCACAGTGACACCACTGAAAGTTTCCTTTGCAGTTTGATGTTCCAATCTGAACAGTGAGATATTGTTTGATTGTTCTATAACTTCACTGTCATTTGGTGTTTTGCATCACTTTCATCTGATCTTTCATTGATATCTGGTCCAAATTTGGTCTGGACCCTCACCTTCAACCTTTTTTGCCAAGGGTGGCCCAACTAAGAACTAAAGATTCAGATATCACTCAAAGGATCCCTGGGTTAGGGTTAGTTGCAGCCAAGATTTGGAAAGTTAATATCAATAATCAATGTACATGTACAAATTGGTAGCTTATTGATGAGAAAAGCATTTATTGTTCACAATAATCTCTTTCCTCTGCAATAGGCTTCAGTGGTGAATATTATTCTCATAGATTGAACATTATACAGTGAAAACTTCAGATCAAAATTCAGCTAATAACTATATGACCACAGACTTACTGATCCACTTGACAGGTTATAAACAAGCAGAAATGAAGAAATAATTAATGCACTGAGTGCTACACCTTTTAAATGTGGCATGATTTAAAAAGAAAGGAAAGTAATTTAATTTTTTTATATATTACCTTGATTTTAGCAAAAAATATCTTCTTGATACTATGCAAAGTATCATTAGGAACAAAGAGAAGAGTGCTGTAATGCCAAATTTTCTATATGACAATAAACGTTGAGCAATTTCCTCACAGGTGAAGAAGAGATGACTTCTACCAACAAATGCGAAGAATACTATGGACAGAACTTGTAAGCAATGAGGAACTTTTAAAGGAAACAGAAACAACAAGGAAACTTATATTTACAATCAGAAAGGGACAGTTGAACTATATGGGACATCTACTGAGGAAAGAGTGACAAGAAAGTTTAACACTCACAGTACATACTGGAGACAAGAGAGGCAGAGAGAGACAGTGAGGAACCTATTGAATGAGTTTGTGGGAATAGATAGCAGAACAGAGACAAAGAAGTAAATAGTCAAAGAGTTAAATAGTCAAAAGTGGAGAGCAATGATTATCCATGTCTTTAAAGGACTTAGCACATATAAGAAGAAATTAGATTTTAATTTTTCTAATTGAAATTTATCAATTATTTTGTATAATTACTTCTCTAAAGTTTTTAACAGTGTGCTGTTACCTAGCATACCTGATATTTCTATCAGGATGACCAAAAAAATTGTTCTGTGTTTATTAGATGCATTTAGTTTGAACGAGAGAAAAATCCAATTTGATTGTGATATAACAGCTGTCATATAACTGTAGATTAAAAAAAATCAGTCAGAATTCATGTATTTTTGTTTGAGTCTAGAATTGAAGATGAAGAAAATAAGCAGTATTTTTAGAATATTTTTTATATTCTTCTTCAGCTATGTGTCGTGTATTTTCAGGAGGTTGGCAATAATGGCTCACCACAATTTCCTGCCCCTTGTTGCTATTAATAATTCTTGTTTTTTTTTGTTGCTATTTCACCCATACTGTGTTCCACCATCAATTCACTCAAGCTCACCAGGCAGGTTGTGCATTGTGTTCCTCTGTTTCCCTTACTTTGTCCTGTGAAGATCAAATTTTCCTTCCTCATTATGTGTCCCAGAAACCTCAACAGTCTATGTTTTATATTAAGTTAGGTAAAATATGAATAAAACTTTAAAAAAGAATTTATAGACATGGTATTGCAAATGAATTAACATGTCAAAAATGGTTTGCAAAGTTTTGTGCTGGAGATTTTTTGTTGACGGATGCTCTGTTAGGTAGACCAGATATGCTTGATAGTAATCAACTCAAGGCATTACATGAAAATAATCAATATAATACAATATCAGAGATAGCTAACATGCTCCAAATATCCAAATGAAGCACAGAAATTCATTTGCATTGTTTTGTTTATGTCAGCAGATTCAGTGTGTGCCTTCACACAAGTTAAACCAAAAAGACTTACGAGACTTTATTTCCATGTGTAATTTATGCAAATTGCAATGGGCAATGCAAAGTGCATACTTTATGACAAGAGAGAATGCAAGGGATTGTTGGGTAAGTGAATTGAACTGTTACTAAATGTACCAATAGCCAGTCTTTATCCAAAGATGATAGTAGGATTAGAAAGGATTGCTCTACTTTGAGCTCCATCCACAGAACCAGACAATTACTCTTAATTAGATGAAATGAAGGTGGCAATTGATGTACTGCTCTTAATTAGATGAAATGAAGGTGGCAATTGATAAACAAAATCATTTAGAATTGTGATTAAAAGAAAGAGTATAATATTCCATCAGGATGACATTCTACAATGTTTTTTGATGATCAGTTCTTACAATTTGGGTTGGAGGTTTTACTTGTCTAGTTTATTCAGCAGATATTTTGCATATTCTCAATGCCATTTATTTTAGTCTTTATAGAATGTTTCTTATTGAAAAATAATTAATTCTATAGACCCTGTAAAAGGCAGTTGCCATTCTTTAGTGAGAGAGATAACAGTTCTATGAGGATGGAATTATAATCTTGGCAGAAGATAGTGGAACAAGTAGTAAATATGTTGTTCAATAGAATTAATGTTGAAAATAAAATGTTCTTTTCTCTTTACTTAATAAATTGTTCTAACTCACTCCTAGCAGTTATGATATTGTGCCTTGCTTCGGCTCCTCACCATGATGTCTGTTAAAGATTTTCCTGACTCCAATGGACTTGTATTTACTAACCTCCCCACAAGGCAAGATGTGGAACAAGGCTGATTTTTATGTGGGGTGAATCCAAGCCTGTAGGCTCAGGCAAAAATTCCCCATAGACCACACATACACAGGGCCAGCTTTGTCTACCTCCCCAGATGAGACTCTGCTTGTTGGCAAAGCTGCGTCTGGGTTCTTCTCTGCAGGCCGAGTGTTGGACAAGTCATTTGCGAGCCTGGCAGCGAACTACCTGACTCCAACAGACTCCTACTGACTCACTTGGAGTTCTTTATTTAAGGTGTTTTGCCTAGTTCATTTGTGTCACAACCCCCACCTTTTGAGATTTTTTTTTGATTAGTAAATATTTTATTTTATTTCTTCGTATTCACCCACCTCTCTTTCTGGCAAGTTCGCCAATATATTGATCTTTGTATTTCTTTCATTTTCGGTCAATCTCTAGTTTTTCTGTACGTTTCCTTTTTCTGATAATCATACTTGTAGGTTCAACAAATTCTTCGAGTGTTAGTACGTCAAAAAGATCATACATTACTTGCATAGGTTCTTCTTCTGTTGTGGGCCTTTTTTTTCAGTAAACCTTTTCTTTAACTGATTTCAATGCCTTTTGTGTTCCCATTTCTTTTCCTTTCACCATAAATATCATTTTTCCATTTCGTGACTTTATTACGTTGTCTTCCCACATTTCTTTCTAGTTTTATATACTCTGAAAAACACTTTTTAGCCAATTTTGAAAAAATTTGTGTTTTTTTGTTATCTGTTCTTTTTTGACCTGGTAACAACTTGTCAAACACTGATTTAATTTTTTCTTGTGAACATCAATTTTGCAAGTGACATGTCTGATGGTGTGTTGGGATTTGTCATTATCCGGTATACTCTCACAAATTTTTGTAGTGCTTCTTTGCTCAATTTTTCATTACTTGCTTTTCTAAAGCTCTCTTAAAAGTATCAGCAAACTGTTTAGCTTGTCCATTTGACTTTAGGTATACACCAAGGTAGTAATATGTTCAATCAAAAACATTTACAAAAATCTTTAAATTTGTAAGCAGTGAATTGTGTACTGTTATATGAGACTATGGCACCTGGAATGTCATATCTGGCAAACAGTTGGTGTAAAAATTCACTGTAACCATAGAAGTTGAAATTTGGCACTTACAAATGTAAGGTCACTTAGTAAAGCTATCCACTGCTACAAGATAATGTGATCTGTTTATTGGACGTGCAAAATCTATGTGCAATCTTGACCACAGTGTATGTCTTTGACCAAGGTTTTAATTTCATGGTAGGTGATTTTGCTGCCAGAGCAAAATCTCTGCAGGTTTTTACTAATTTTTCAATGTCGTGATCCATTTTGGTTCAGTATACATGTCTTTTCATAAGAGATTTCATCCTTGAAATTCCTGGATGTCCACTATGAAATTCATTTAATATCTGCTTTTGTAATCTGTTAGATATTACTACACTTTGTGCAAACATCAATACTCCATCACAGAGCGAGTAAGCATTCAAGTCTGGATTGTGTTCTAAAAATCATTTATCTTTCTTTCTTTCTTTTAGTCATATAAGTATAACCCTACAATGTAACAACTACCCTGGGTACATGGCAGCAGCTCCAAAAAACTAGGATAGGTGGGTACAAGAGGAGGACAACAACATTCAGAAAACAGTCTTTCTGCCTTATGTGAAGGAGTTATCAGAGAAAATACAAAGGATCTGTGGTCCATATAACATTAGGACAACCTTCAAAAGCTGGACGACACTTCGCAGATAGCTCTCCTGAGTAAGACTCCCCTCCCCATAGAGGAGAACATGACTAAAGACTGTGTGTACGCTATCCTGTGCAGCTGCGGAAAGAAATATAAAGAGGAGACAAGCTTCCCTCTTAAGGTAAGGCTTCAAGAACACCAGCTGTAACACAAGGGGAAGTGGAAAAATCAGGCGTGGCTGACCCCATATTGAGAGAAAAGGGAGATCACCACCCTCTGTGGGATTAGGTTGAGATCATATCATAGACAAAGAACATCATTGGAAAATTTGTAAACTTAAGGAATCAGCACATATGCTAGGCCACAAAACTCTCCTGAGCTGACCAAGCATAGAAATGAATACAATATGGGAACGAGTAATAAGGAATGCCAGAGAAAAGTGATAATAACAATGAAAATTGCAATATGAGCTCTGGTAAAAACATGATATGATGACAGCAAAAATTGCAATATGAGCACTGGTAAAAATGGTTGCTGAAGACATTAGGTTTATAATACCCAGAAATTCAAACACAGATGTCCTCAAGGACACATGGACCAGTGGATAAAGGTGTTAGTTAGATCCAGTTACAGGACCCAAAAGTGTGAGTTCAATACCCGGTTAAAGTAGTGAAGAACTTGGACAGGGGAATTAACAGGAGATAACTAACAACTAACATCCATTAAACATGGCACGTGGAACTAGAACAGTCTACTCAAGTGAGCAAAATAAAGGGTTCAGTTTGATATTCCAACAACCTGAAGAAGGCCAGAGTGTACAACGGCCGAAACATTGTAATAAGTATGGCGACAAAGATGAGAACAATAGTTTGAATAATTTAAACAGTGTACATAATACCTCATCTCAGAAATATAGACAGATAATAAACAAACTGATATATAAGTTTGTTTATAGCTATTGGACCATTTAGGAGGAAGCAGCATAATCAAATACTGTGCCATGTACAATTACATGCCAAATGACACAGGATAACAGTATGTAAAGGTAATGGTAGGTGGCACCACCATATTTTCCCATCCTGAAAATGCCCAAAACTCTATCAGTTTTACTCTGACATCTGTTGAATCAGTACAAACATCAGTGAGGCTGTTCATTCAAGAATTTGAACAGGGCATAATAATGGATGCCAAATGGATAGGACATTCTACTTATCTTGATGCACAGAGTCAATGATGGAAGGCAATACCATCCACTGTAGATAGTGCAGGGTCAGTCTACCTGGATTTCAGGTGGGAAAATACAATTTGAGTGCCATGCCCACAAATACAACACAAAATTATAAACAATGCAGAGAAATGATCTTCACAGAAAAAGAAGACCAAGTTAAATATGACGATAATATTTATACAGGCAGACACATATATTTACATATAAAAATTCAATATTCTTTGTTGTGGCCATGAAGAGACCAATAGTTTGTTCAAAAAGTTTTTGTTGCAAGTGAGGAAAACAAACGGTATTGTATGCCAATATGTGTGTGTGTGGACATGCTAATGAAACGTGTGTATGATTGCTGACTGCATATGGTAGCATTAATTTTAAATACAGTGAACAAAATGTAAGAGGAGTCAGGACTTACTTTTGTCAGGGCTTTGTATATTTTTCAGTCTAGAAAAATCATCACTGACTGACACATTGTCATGATAATGTGTGTCTATGCTGTTTATTGAGGTAGGGCCTGGTTTGTTGACTGTTTTTTCGCAGATTTAATCACTGACTGTTTTGGTCAGTGGTTTGCAAGCTGTTTTTATCACATGGCTCAGCTCCAAATCCCTATCTGCAGGACTGTACTCAGTAACCTGAACCTTGACTTTTTTCCAGGTCATTTGGAGTTCAGCTACATGAGAAAGCACATCACATGACTTGTCCTATCCAATCAGGTTCCAGAAACCACTTATTTAATTTGAAGCCATGTTTGTACAGAATTGTAAAGTTTTTGCATCTACTGAAGTTTTATTTGTAGGTATCTCTTACTATTTATGCTTCACTTATTGGCTGTAAAATATAGTAGTTTATATCCTATACAGGAACAGAGGGCTTCTGTCTAGAACTATCTGCTGTAATAGGCAAGTGACACTGATGGAAGGCAGTACCATCCACTGTAGATAGCTGCCCTCTGTTCTTTATCATTAAGAACCTGCAGTCAGCTACAGTGCTGTCTAAAACTGCCTGCAGTAACAGGCAGGTGACACTGGCTCAAATCACATCCACATTCAATACAAGAAGTACTAGATAGATATCCAGCAGATTTTTCTTTAGCTTTCATTAGATAAGGGAGCAGAAGAGCCACCGTGGTGCTCCTGTTAACCTTGTGGCACTGGATACAGTGCCTCATCAATCATGGTTCCAGCTGTCTCAGGCTGATGGTAGAATTTCAGTGTGGTACAAACCCGATAAGACCATGAACCTTCAACAATATAATGTACAAATTGATCATGCTACCATAACTGTATGGCATGTGTTCACATGGCATGGGTTGGCTTTGCTTAAAGATGTCATTGACCACTATGTTGCACTACACTGTAATCATTTGTATCCATTCATTGACTCTATGTATCCTAATAAAGATTAGTTATATGTGATGAAGTGCTTCCTTATACTTACAAGTATATCATGAGACAGCTGCAGTATGGATAAACAAAAATGAAAAAAAATGGATAATAACTGTAATGATGAAAGTATATTTTCAACATTCATCAAATGATGGACAAAAGTCTTATGATTAAAAATAATGAAATGACCCAAAGGCAAAATATCATTTGAGGCTGTTAAAATGCCGTCATTAGAAAACTTGAAGAATTCTATAATCCACATGAATTGTTTAAGGCTTAGAGCCTAACTTATTTAGAATTTTATTCTTCAAAAGAGAAAATGCACACACACACACACACACACACACACACACACACACACATATATACAGGGTGTCCATAAAGTTTGTGTGCACTTTAAAAATTTATAACTTTATTTGTATTTGCAATAGAAATAATCTGTAAAAAATGTTATAAAGTTTAATGTACCTAGTTTTAAGTATAGCTAAAATAACTAATGTGATTTCAGGCATTACTGTAAATCAGTTGGCAAATGTTTTCCATGATCTACAAAATCGTATTACCCTTTGTATTGCTAATGATGGAGGACATGTGGAAACTTAATTAAAATTTCAATAAAACCTAAAAAAATATATTTTTACTTCTTTCTAATCCTTTTTTACAAATTATTTTTATCACAAATACAAATAAAGTTATTAATTTTTTAAAGTGCACACAAACTTTATAGACACCCTGTATAATATCTCATCTAGAGACTTTCATACTAACTCAGGTGACCCCCAGGGCTCCATCCTTGGTCTTACTCTATTAATTTTCATTAATGATCTTCCTGATGACATCAGCTCTCATCTTGGTATCTATGCTGATGACATAATTTACTCCTGCCTGATAGTAAGGCTTATCAGTCTGACAAGGTCAGAATGGCAGCTGATGTCAAAAATTACCTCAAGTCTGTAGTTAACTGGGGCAAAATTTGTTAATTTTAGTAGCTCGAAAACTCAACTTCTCTCCATTAATCATCTGCGAGACCCCTCTCTGCCTTCTATCAGCATGGCTGATGCTATCCTCCAGGAAAGTGACTGGTTGCACATTCTTGGGCTCGCGTTCCCTGCTGATATGAAGTGGAAAGACTATATTGAATCCATTGCTAAGAAAGTCAATTCACTATGTTGGGCAAGACAATTTTTTTCTCCAGGAATAGATCTTGCATATCTATAAGTTTACCTACCATTTGACCATGCTTTGATATTGCTGCCACATATAGTCCAGTGCCCTTGCTATATACCTTGAGCTCCTTGATAAGATCTAAAAAACAATCTGCAATATTATTGGTTCTGATCTGGTGGCTCAGCTCCAGTCACTTTTCCACTACCATAAGGTTGCCTCTCTATGTCTTTCTATCTTTATGTCTGAATTTAAGCACAATTCTAGGCTGGCAATGAAGTCTCATCAGTTTACAGTTGAGCTAGCTAGATGTATCTGTCTTAGTAATCTTCTAAGGTTATATAGAAGATTGCTATGTGATGATAATAGTTGTATAGCAATAGCAATGTTCTATCTAAACCTAAGAGGATGGTTTTTTGATGGTTAACTACTCTGAGGATGGTTCATGTGAGCTGAAATATTAGATCGAGGTTCAGCATAATAAAAACATATCCAAATGTTGGACAATTTTTGTATTTATTTTCTTCTGAAACTAAAGCCACTATACGAATTTTAGAACAGCTCATGATCAAACATGATAGATATTCACTGTCTGTTATATTTAATATGTTTGAATAATGATCTGCTGCCCCAATACACTAAATATATAAAAGTGAACATTGAAGTCAACACTCAGAGGCAACAAACTTTCATGCTAGAAGCAATCATCAGGGTGTCGCCTCTGAGTACTGACTTCAATGTTCACTTTTGTATTTACATTTACGTACATTCTATCCCTGATATTGATCACTTTATCCCATAAATATAGCCCACTGTAAAATTATATTTCTTCATATATATATAGTTTTAAGGTGTGCTATATTTATGGGATAATATGCTTAATATCAGGGATAGAGCATATGTAAATATAAAAGTGAACATTGAAGTCAACACTCAGAGGCGACAGACTGTTTCATGCTAAATGTAGTCGTCAGGCCACATGCATAGTTTTTTTTTCTCAAATATTTATATATATTGGTCAGTGATGCATTGTGGGTATTCTGTTGCATTGTGGGTAGTCTATTCTAATTATTTTGTCAGGAGTAATTTGTTAATTTGTTTATTATTTAGTTTATTTGAAGGAATTTATTTTACATGTTTTTGCTTATTTATTTTAATTTTATTTATTCTGTTCAGTTTTTGATTTTTAAGTAATGTTGTAAAAATTTGTTTTCATGTCTGCATTTTGAGATACGTTTTGATCATTGAGTTAGTAGTCTGTTTTGGTCTGGGAAGGTAATTATAGCTATTTTTTCCTCCAAGCAGAGTTTGCAGGTTTTGGATTGATTGCTGTTCTCTTCCTTATTTTCCATATGTATATATATATATATATATATATATATATATATATATATATATACTAAACACATGTATGCATCAAGTGCTCCAGACCAGCTGCAATTTTCAGCTGTGTGCCATACTTCAAAAAAGTTTCAGCCCATTAAGCTCAATACCTCTCCACATAGTGGGCCTGCAACAGCTGGATGATGTTATATTGTAACCAGTCAATATTGTTAGTTGGACGTGACTCAATACAAATTTCTGGGTAATCCATGCACTGCCTTCCACTACTTTCTCACCACAGGTCTTTATCACCTTATTCGGCTTTTGGATACCAGCACATTTGAGGAATCTCTTTAAAGAAGCCGCAAGAAATCCCCAAACAGCGCCAGAGTGCAGCCATAACCCTTCTCACGGACCTCAGCCACCAATTCCTCATACTGAAGCAGCTTTCTCTCATGAGCCTCTCTAATTGCCTTTCTCTCATGAACACTGTCAGCTTGCCAAGCAAGAGATCATTCTTCTTACTATCAATCAACACTAGATCTGGCCTCACTCCAGACACAGTAACCTCCCCTGGCAGTATAGTATCAACCAACACTGTCCATTTTCTTGAGAACTCTGACCAGGTCTTCTGCCTTGTGTCAATCACACCTTGCTTCAGGAAGGCAAACCTTCGCAGGTCTGACGAAGGTATATTAGCACTTCTCGAAGCTGCTGTCACAACCTATATGACCAAGATATGTTTAAAGGTGTACCAGTCATTCCGTAGTGCCTTCGGGCAGGTTGACAGTATTTGGCGCAGGTTTCAGTTTGCACCACACAACTGGCAGGAGAGTGACTCCTGCACAACCCATAATGAAACATATATATATATATATATATATATATATATGTGTGTGTGTGTGTGTGTGTGTGCATGTTTCATTAAAAATGACATACAAGGTACTATGGTTAAGCTTTTTATTTAAATTTTCTTGTGTTTGCACAAGAGCTTCCTTTTTTGGACACAGAGTGTGTAGAAACTGTCCAAATGTTATATAGTTCCGAGCGCTTTTGGCTATACCTTTAGCCATTATCAAGGATGATTTTATTTTTCAGTTTAATTGAGTGTGTGCGTTATGTGTATGCTTTTAGTGTGTTATAGAGGTGTCTTTATTTTCCGAACACAGCACATTGTGGCCTTGTTCGTAGTTAATATTGTTAAGAGTTGGCTTTTTCTTTTTTATTATTAGGGCTTCCATTATTTTTAATCTTTTTTTACAAGTGGATGAGGTTATTATGTTTGTGTTTTCTACTAGTATGTTTTGAATGAAGTCCGGTAGGTTTGTGTGAGTGTTTAAATGGGTTCTAATGGAGCTCTGGTCAGATAGGTGTAAGGTAAGGCGTCTGGATAGGCATGTAGTTGTGTGACTGATGTAATTATTTATGAGTTCGGTTTGATCAGGAACACAGTTCCTTAAGGGGCATTTGAACTCATAGATAATGTTCATTTGTTGTAATTTTGACTTAGCTGGTGTGTTGTTTTTGAGGATAAGGTTAGCTGTCTTAAATTTTTTATAGTAGAAAATTAATTTGATTTGTTTTATTCAGGTCAATTGGGGTAGTGTATTTCTTTATAATATTTCTAAGTGAATATTCGTCCTGTTTGTAGTCAATGTACATTTGGTTTTTGTAGAAAATATTTATGTAATTTTTGACTGTATGTTCACTATCATTGTTATTTACTTTGGGGAGAAATAGTCAAATTTGGTGATCTATAAGTTGGTTAGGGAAGCCATTGTTAATTAGTGTCTGTTTTACATTATTGAGTTCTTTAAGGAAGAGTAGTCAAGAGAATGAATTCTAGCGTGCTCTTTTTAGGAAGTTTTTTTTATTACTGCTATTTTGTATCTGTAGATACAAAATAGCAGTAATAAAAAATATATATATATATATTGACCACTAATATTTCATATATATATATATATATATATATATATATATATATATATATATATATAAAATGAATTATCCAGGTATACTTTGTATGATAAAGGCTCATGTGTATACCCAAAAAGTTAGAGGCATCGAAGAACTCAAGGACAGAATAAAAATATAATATCAAACATTCCCTGTGAAATGTGTGTCAAGGCACTTAATTGTACTGTTGATTGCTGGTTTTTGTGCATCAATTGTGCTTGTGGACAGGTGGAGACTGTTCCATAAACTCTGAATAAATGATTCCTATCATACTAGTTTTAACACAATTTTGACTCACCCTCTTTCTCCTTTTCTCTCTCTCTCTCTCTCTCTCTCTCTCTCTATATATATATATATATATATATATATATATAATGATGTAAAGACTGTCCAAAAGTTCTGCATATCTGAGCACTTTTGATTATTCTTTTAAACCATTATCAAGGACGATTTTTATTTCTTTTATTTTTAACTAAATATATAGGTTTTTTATGTATATGTATGAAGTTATAGGAATGTATTATTTTCTAAACATGGTCAGCATATTATGGCCATGTTCATACTTAATGTTATTCGTTGTTGGCTTTTTCTTTTTATTATTAGGGCTTCCATTATGTTTTATCATTTTTTTTTACATGTGGGTGAGGTTATTTTCTACTAGTATGTTTTGGATAGGTTCTCGTAGTGTTTTGTGTGTGTTTCAATGAGCCATAATGGAGCTATGGTTGGGTAGGTGTAACATAAGTTGTCTGGATAGCCATGGAGTAGTGTGACTGATGTAATTATTTATGAGTTTGGTTTGATAAGGAACACAGTTCCGTAAGGATCATTTGACCTTGTAAATAATGTTGGTACTTTATAGTTTTGATTTTGCAGCTGTGTTGTTATTTTTTATGATAAGGTTAGCTGTTTTACATTTTTTGTAATAGATAAATAATTTAATTTTTTGTTTGGGTTGACTGGGGTAGTGCATTTCTTTATGATATTTCTAAGTGAAAATTCATCTTGCTTATACATATTTGATATGTATTTGGCTTTTGTAGAAGATGTTAATATTGTTTTTATCTGTATGTTCAGTAAATTTTCTTGTGTTCAGCATGAAGTACCTTGCCAATCATCTTTAACAAAACACACACACACACACACACACACACACACACACACACACACACTAGCAGCATGGCACGGCATTGCCTGTGCTTGATTCAAAAATTGTATGACTCATACAGCAATCGCTACCACTTGACTTAAAATATTTTTGCCCTTCCTTGCCTTTAAAGGAGTGTCCTTTGCCGTGCTGATGTTGCTACATGCCTTACTTCTTGCCTATCTCACACTGCAAATTTTTTATTCTATCCTAAACATTAAATCTGTTACGAAAAAAGAACTAAACAAAATGAACACAAAACGATCAGCTTTAAAAAAGGACTTGTAACTGGAAAAACCAAATGAAAAAAGAATGTTAACAACAAATACTTTTTCACACCCAACCCAGTTCTGTGGAATCAGAATCAACGTTGAGTTTAAGCAACTGAATAAGCCAATTGGAGTAAAGTGCCATGCAGATGAAAATTTTTCCCACTTGTGACAAATGCAGCTATCAATTTTTTTTGCATGCTAGCATGCTAGTTAACATTTGTGTCAGTCAGCTGTTGGCTCTCACGCTGGCCAATAGAATCTTCCTGTCTATTCGTGGCAGCCAGCTATAGGCTCTCACTCTGGCCAGTAGAAAATGGCCGCAAACTACATGAAAACTGCCATAGAAGCATGAAAAAATCGATTATTTCCACTATCGATGGGATTTGGGAAATGCAAAGTCGGTTTTGGCCTTCCCGCTAACTTGGAGCATGTGCATGTAAATTTTGGTGCAAATCCGTCGAAAATTGCTGCCGTGCATTCGTTTCACACATAAACACATCCTACCTTTTATAGATAGAGATATATATAATACATAAAATTGAATCAGACCAAGAAACAGTAGTATTAAAAAGTGTTCAATGCATGTGTGAAAAAAATAAAATAAAAGTAAAAATGTAGGGCTTTTAACTTTAGAAATCAGGGGATCAGTTGATATTGCTTATCTTGATTTCAACCTTATGGTATCGTCAGGTGATTTTTATCAATTGACCTCCCAACACTTTATTTTTAAAAAAACTATGTAATGCTATATTATTTTAAAAAAAATATATTATATTAAATAATATTGTTATTATTAAATATTATTATATAAAATAATACTATAAAAAATATAAATACCTCATTAAATAACATTATTATTATATTATTATTAAATGACATATCATTATATTAAGCAATGTATGATATATCAATATATTACACATCAGTACATTATATATTAATATATCAACATAAATACACCACATATTAAATAATATTATTATATTATTAAACATATCAATACATTATTAAAAATTACATTAAATAAAATTACTATATTAAATATTAAATAATACCATTATTAAATATTATTATTAAATATTATTAAATAACTATAACCAATAACATTATCCTTATATTATTAATATATTATTATTAAATAATATAATTATATTATACAAATTATTATATTATTAATGAATATAAATTAAGAGAAATAATTTAAATAAATTAAATAAAATAATAACCATGCAAATAAACAGAAATATAATTAATTATTAAAATATAAGTATAGCGTAATAATGTTAAATCAGAAGTTAAATATAAATATATTTAACAACAAATAAATGATTAAAAATTTTTTAAGGAAACCATATAGTAAGAACACAAATAGAAGAGGAATAATAATAATAAGGTAATATTAAAGATAAGAGTAATAGTCATAACAACAGTAACAGTAAAATTAAAACAACATATCTTTTTTAATCTATAAATAATTTTTTATATATTGTTTCTTTTTAATATAAATATATAATTATGTTAATATAAAATAAAAAAATATTCTCTAATTTCCTATGTCTTTTTCTTGATTGAAACTGAGGTGAATATTCTGATATAAGTCAAGGTGACATCTACATGTATCTGTCTCTTGCTACCATCCCCATGTCTAGACATTACTACTCTTACTTTACCCCCTTCTTTTGCCCTCTTCCTATTGTGATTTTCACTATTTCTTTACTTTTCCCTTTTTTCTTTTCTTCTGCCATATTTTAAAATTCACTTTAGGTCTGGATTCTTTTCATTTTATTTTATCTTATTATCTTGATTGGTTTGAAAATCCTTGCAAGTAAATCTTAATTCGTAAAGTGAGATGATCATAACATGAAGTAATCCAATGAGGATCGAACTTACTACTCAGTCGTAATTGTTCTAGCAAGACAAGCTTGGTAATATATATATATATATGTATATATCATGGACTCTCCTGTCGAACTCGACGTATGAGGGTCAGACAGATCAGGTCCCAGAAACTGAAAGCCCGACACCCGCACAGGATTTGTTTATAGTGGTGAAGGCTTTTTGCAGGGCCATCCACACTTTTTGAAGGGACGAATACATGGACCTGGTGCAACGAATGCCACAAGGTCCCCAAACGACCCTCCGCAGGTTTTGAATTCAGAGTTGTCCTTCTCCTAGACCAGTTGCCATCCAAGGCTATAGAACCCAGTCTGTCCTGCTATTTACCCATAGTTGGAGGGAGAAGAAGACGATTCACACCTTTCCCAAGGGTATTAGGACGTAAGTGAATGTAATGGATTCGACTGGAATTCGAACTCGGCTCTCCGATTCCTCATTCCAAGCCGTTATCCATTGCTCCACCGTGCCTCATATTTATATATTTAAATAAATGCTCTGTTTTTATAATAAACAGTATTAAACAACATTTACCGGCCTGAATTTCCTAGAAATTTTCATAGAAAATATACGTCCTCCGACAGGAATCGAACCTGTATCCTATACGGAACCATCATATAGCCTGACATACCTTAACCGTTTCGGCCACAGAGGAGTGTTCGGTTAGCAAGGTTGATTTTACTGTCTTTGAACTTTAACCTGAGTGTATGTCCATATGTATATATGTGTGCAGATGTATATATGTGTACGAGCGGATGTGTATGGATGTATGTGTATATGTATGTACATATGTGTGTGTGTGTGTGTGTGTGTGTATATATATATATCTATATATATGTATGTGTGTCTGTGGGTATGTACTTATGTTGTTGTGTATGTGTGTATACGTATGTATTTTTGAACATAGAAATTGAGGTCCTTGCTAGGTTAGATAATCGTTATTTTTATATTTTTATGTTTATATTAGATTTGTAACCTGTTGTCGATATTACCTTTGTCAAATTTTCTTGATTACGCAGCAGCCCTTTTATAAATGCCATTCGCTTTTTGTTCTCCCACCCCACCTCCTTCCACCCCTTTTTCTCCTTCTTTTCCTCTATTTCTCTCATCTCTGAGCTTTAAGATTATATCGTCTATTGTGTGTGTATGTCACCAAGAAATGTATACACTTTATTTATTTATTTTTTTAAATTTTTTTTCCCGGAGTTGTTTTTTCTGTTTTCTTTTTGAATTTGTAGGTCTGATGAATTGGATTGTTTTTACGATTCCAATGGAATAAATTATGACCATGGAATATTAGTGTTTAAGTCTTTTTATCTTATATATATATATATATATATATATATATATATATATATATATGATTTCTGACTTATCAATATAAATAGTACAAAGATAAGTTAAGTAAATCATATATTTGTAGTTGTTATCAAAATTCGATCTGACTACTAACTGGTGACAGCTCATAGTTGAACTTTTGTAGTACTTTTACCACTAATTCTATGATGGAAATTTCACTCTTTTATGTAAACTGTAGTCTTTACTAATTGAACTCACCATCAATAAATTCATTTTAGCAGTAAAAGGTATCAGTTAATGTTTTTGTTGAGTTAGATTAAAACTTACTCTATTTCTGTGGACTATTGCCAAGTAAAAATGATTCTAAGACAAAATGCTTGTAACAACTCAATTAGCTGTTTGAAGTACTAAAATCAAGAATGGTAACTCTATTCATATTGGACTGGTTGGAAATCAATGACGTTGGAGCCTCTGGGTCGACTCATGCAGTAGCAAATTTGGATTTGAAAATGGATATGCTAATTTTGCCTTGAACGTTCTGGGACACTATAAATATTTAAGGGCCATGTTCTGAATATAATGTTTTGTTTTCCTCCCATTTTTATTTTCTCCCCAGTCATGTATTTATTTCCTCATTTTTTTATTGATCTTTTTTGTCTATTTCAGTGCATCTCTTTTGTTTTGCTTTGTATTTTTCTTGGCTGCCATTTCTCCAAACATGGATACTCATGAACCCCTACACATCCGAATGGATGAAGAGTTTGATAAATACCTCAATGAAATGAAGCCATTAGTGCTTAACCTTACTAATAAATCAGGTAAGTGTTTTGACGCTCTACAAATGCTTGTATTTTACAATTTGCCATTAGTTCAAAACATTAGAGAATGAAGTCTTCCACAGTTTTAATTTACTGAAAGAAAAAGTAATCTTTTGATTTGTGTAAAGGGCTTCTGTAGCTCAGGATAGAACCTACAAACCATATAATCATCATCAATCCAATGTGGTGGGGTGTTGCCATGCAGCTGATCACCTGACCAATTCCCTACACATTTCTGGGTTGAAAGCTGGAGAAAGTTTTCATTTTCATTCATGTAAACTGTGTTTCAGGCAAGTCGACCTGGTAGATCCCCATGTCCCTGTCTCCAAGTCAAAATCCATGGCCAACCTGATGGCTCATCATGATCTTTTGATTCTATTGGGGGAGAACGAGGAGGCTTTTATTAAATAAACCTTTTTTTCTGGTTTCCTAACTTGAACATGTGTTCAATATATAAAAAGATATACTAATTTTTTTGCTACTGAATAATTTGTTTCCAATTACTTAATGCACTGTATATATATATATATATATATATATATACACACACACACACACATAACTGCTCCACAAAAGCTAGAAAAATAGAGAAATGAATTCTATGAATTAAATTACATTATTCTTTATATTTTCTGGGTCAAAGAACCATCTGTCTGTCTATTCAACCAATATATCTAAGAATGACCTTTTAAAATTAACAATGTTGTAGAATATCAGTTAATATTGAATGAATCAATGAAAATAGAAATTCTCATTCAATGCACTTATCTTTGTTATTCTTTTATTCTATTAGATTATAAATCTTTTTCTTTTCGAGGTTTTGTTTGTTCTTTCTTGTTATCAAATTCTATATCAGATTATCAATGATGCAAAATCTCAAGACTTTGGTCAGCACTGAAATGATGAATAACAGATGTTGGAAGAGTCGAGTTAAAAGTACTCATAGCCATAGAAACATTTTGCTTAAGAGAATTTGCGTTCAAGTAAAGAACTTGATAACAAACTTATTTGTGCTGCAGACATTACCAGGGACTTTTTTCTCTCTTCAGAAAGACAACTATCAGCAGCTTGGATCAAGAAACTGTGTGATCCAGTCTCGGGGATTACAGCAAGGTAAGCAAATTCATTTCTTTTGTTTACAACAGAGATAACTTTACAGAAAATCACATGAGTTTTTTTTATGAATAAAGAAAATGTCATTGAAGAAAAATAAATGATTATCCTTGTAAACTAATTGGAACATGTGATGAGTTTTTTAAAGTGTTTTATTATTGTATCAAGAAAAAAATACAGTGGTACACTGACCTTTTTGAATGAGGAAAACACAAGACTGCTTTCAAATTTTATTCTAAGATCTATTATCATATGAAGTATCTCTTGCTTTCATTGTTTGTTGAGAAAAAAGCAGACTCAATGAAAGTTTTATGAAACTGATTGGTGTAAGGTTTTTGGTTTTCATTTTGTTTTATAAACCCCATCTGTTCTTTTTGTGGATTCAGAAATTTCATTTTTGTTAGCTAACAATTTTTTTCTTGAAAAACTTCCCATTTGAATATTAGGAATTGAATTGAGGAACTCATCATCTTCACTTCATTGCTTTCACCTTTGATCCAAGAGAACCATGAATAGAAAGAACATAATGATAAAAACAGTTTGCTACAAGAGAATCATACTGACTTTTTAAAAATTGGTTCTACAGACAAAATGAAAGGATTTCTCATTGTTTTTCAATTCATCTCTTTTATGTAGCATTACCAATAATGATCCATGTTGGGTAGTTAGTTTTTGCTTTTTTTTCTTTTTATTTGATATTTCATTCATCCAGTCATTCATTCATGTATTCATTATTATCTTCCACTCCAGTTACACTTCTTTGTACTTTTAGCTATGGCTGAAATAGTCAAATAAGTTCTATTTTATCAGAATAATGAATGTGTTCATCATTTTATAAAGTATAAAACTTGTCCTCATTGACCTTCTGTATTAGCAAAAGGTGAAAAAATACAATGGCTTTGTTTGAGACCAAATTAATGGATGTGCCATTTAAAAATTGATTATATATTTTGCCACTGTTGCTTCTTGTCTCCTTCAAAAATATCGGAAGAGGAAGAGACTCTGGTTTATTTTCTTGTCAGTTCAGGAAAAGTATTAGAAGAACGAACAGAAATTTTAGTTAGCTTTATCTCGATTTTAAGACTAGAAAGATAGAGCAACAGTGGAGATTCTGGCTTAATTAGGAGACAAATAACAAAACAAGTTTGAAAATTTTCTTTGTTCATCATTTTAAATTTCAATTTTCACTGTAGAAAATCCTTTGTTTTTTGTTTTAGATTTTTTCTAATTCTTTTTCCTCTAATGGCTGTGTGTATTGTTTTTTATTTAATAACTTAATCAAGCCTACTTTTCTGATAAAGAACACTGTTTACAAAAATTCTATTAACTTAAAACTTCCAGATATGCTGTTACTTGTCCTGATCTCAAAGACAGATTTGAAATGTTGTTTAAAAAACACAACCTTATTTTGAATGAATCATTCAAGAGTAAAAATGATATAGGCTAACTTTTGTTGGTATGTTATGGTAGAAAAAATGAAGTAACTTTTTTAGAGAAAACTGAATGACAAGAAATACAATATTAATGTATACTTTTAGTATTTACATTTCAGAAGAACAAGAAAAAATTTTAAAGGGATGATATCTCACTTTCAAAAAGTGAACCTGTCTGCAGAATAGAAGAATTCTCTATTTTGATTTGGGAAATTCCTCTTTTTATTTTGCATTATAGTTGACATTTAGCAAACATGGCTTAGCCCGACACATGTGAGGTTGCCAAATCTCCCGTTTATACAGGACATATCTTGTAGTTAAGGATTTTGTCTTATCTTTATAGACTACTCTTGTGTACCAAATACAAATGTTGGTACAATGAAATGATTTCCTCCAATTTCCTTTCAGGCACAGGGCTTATTTGCTGTGACATGCTTATTTTTTCAAATAAATTGTTTCTTTCTTGTTTTTCTAATTCTCCAGGTTATGGGAAGGTCCCTTAACAGGGAATAACAGGTGAGCTACACACATAAAACATCCTTTAACAACAGAAAATATGCAAACAATATTACTCTATTAAAGCATATATGGCAACTCAAAAACACAAACGAAAACACACCAGAAATAAAATAAAGAATAAAAAAACAACACTTACAAACAATGTAACCTCTGTCTGGAGGAGAAAATATTTTGCTAATTATTTTTCCAGAACAAGATAAACTCTTAAGCAAAAGATTAGAACTCATTTAAAAATTCAGACATGAAAACAAATTCTTTGTGTTACTTACAGCACGCCATTACTAAAAAGACTAAAATCCCATAACTTAATTATAGTAAAACTCAGTTTGAACATCAAAATATAGAAACAAATAAAAATATGAATAAAGAAAATACAAAACTCATAATTGTTTGCATTGAATGAAAAGAAAGTTCAGTTATTATTAAGGAAATTGTCCCCTGCTGAACATGAAAAATATGTAAATTATATTTTGCTGAAAAAACCAGGAGAGATAAATTTTGATGAGACTGTTGTCATGCTATCAAAAAGTTTTGGTGAAAGGAGTTCATTATTTAATTCACAAAAGCAATGTCTTAACTTAGTAAAGTATGACGATGAAGATTTTGTTGCTTATGCAGAAGCCATGAATCGAGAATGTGAGAAGTTCAAGTTAAATGAATTAACTCCTGATTTAATTAAATGCCTGATATTTGTACAGGGATTTAACTTCTAATAAGGATGTGGAGATAAGATCCAGGATACTTGCTAAATTAGAAATGGATCCCAAATTAACTCTCCAGAAAATAGCAGAAGAGTGTCAGCATATTGTGAATTTGAAACTTGATACTGCAAGGATTGAGGAAAAAAAAATTTACAGATACATAATGTCTGACCATTTAAGAGAAAAAACTACAAACGTTTTTTTAACTCTTAACAGAACAGTAAAAAAATAAAATATAAATACCCCTTAGTATCTAATATTTTCCATGGTTGTGGAGGTAAGCATTTTAAAAGTTATTATTTCTTCAAGAACAAAAATGCTATGAATGTGGGAGATGAGGACACAAAAGTACATGTTGCAGATACAAAAAATGGAGAAAAAAATAAAACATGTGAACATGATAAATACATGGAGTAATGATAAGAAGCCTAAAAGAGAAATTAACAAGACATCTCAAAAGATGAAATTTGTTTTTGTGCAAATTAATGGGGTAAAATTAAAATTGCAACTAGATACAGGATCTGATATCACTATCATAAATGAACAGACATGGAGAAAAATGGGTAAACCCAGTTTATTGAATTCTGATAAAGTTGTGCATGGAGTCTCAGGAAAGAGATTGAACTTTTTGGGTGAATTCAGCTGTAACATTTCTTTTGTGGGAAAAAACAAAAAAGCAATGGTATTTGTATGAAAGAATACTGCTAATTTGTTTGGAACAGACTGGATTGCATTGTTTGATCTTTGGGACCTTCCAATTAACTCTTTTTGCAACAAGATAAATATTATTAACCCTAGTACTAAAATGGTAACTGAAAAATTGAAAAAATGAACTGAAAAGAGTTTTCCAGAAGCTTTCAGGACATGCACAATATCAAAAGCTAAGTTTGAGTTAAAAAACAATGTAACACCGACATTTAAGCCAAAATGTAGTGTACCTTTTGCAGCCTTAGATCCAATTAATAATGAATTGGACAGACTAGTAAAATTAGGTGTAATATCAAAAATAGACTATTCTGAATGGGAATCATCAACAGTCTACGTTGAAAAAAGGAATAATAAAATCTGCATATGTGCTGATTTTTCAACGGGATTAAATGAAAGTTTAAAACAACATAACTACCTGTTAGAAAGTCCAGAGGTAAGTTTTGCCAAATTGAATGGAGGTAATTTTTTTCTAAATTTGACCTGTCAGATGCTTACATACAAGTACTAGTGGACAAAAACTGCTCAAAATTATTAACAATTAGCATAGAGGGTTATACAAATTCAACTGACTTCCTTTCAGTATAAAGGTAGAACCAAGCATATTCCAACGGATAATGAATACCATGTTTGCCAGTTTGGATTGTGCTTAAGCATATTTGGATGACATGCTATTTAAAAGTAAGACCTGAAAGCAACATGCAAAAGATATAAAGAAAGTATGTGAGGGAATCAATATAGTTTTAAGATTAGTGAAGAAAAATGTGAATCTTTTCTGTCCAGACTTAAATATCTAGGACAAATTATTGATGAAAATGGTAGACGACTGGATCTTTTAAGGGTGAACGCAATAAAGGACATGCCCACTCCAACAAATGTAACAAAGTTACAAACATTTTGCATTTTTAGGGCTTGCTAACTATTATTATACATATGTATCTAATATGCATGAATTAAGAGCATCCTTGAATAACCTGCTGAAGAAAGATGTGAAATGGAATTGGACAGATAAATGTCAATTGTGCTTTAGAAGAGATCATGAAAGTCATCAGATTTGTCATTAGCTCATTTTGACCCTAAATTAAAGATTGTGGTTGCATCAGAATCAAGTGATTCAGGTATTGGAGCAGTGATACTACATAAATATGAGGATGGAACAACTAAATCAATATCTCATGCTTCAAGATCATTCATTCAGCTGAAAGAAGCTACAGCCAGATAGAAAAGGAAGCAATGGCCATCATATTTGCCATGAAAAACTTTCATAAATTCATACATGGTAGAAAATTCATACTACAGACATACCATCATCCATTATTGTCCATATATGGATTAAAAAAGGGTGTTCCCACACATACAGCAAATAGACTGCAGCACTGGGGAACTATCCTATTAAATTATAATTATAAAATGAAATTTCTATCATCCAAAAAATTAAGACAGATTGTCTAGAGTAATACCAAGATTCTGCGAACCACTTGAAGATACAGTGATTACAGTGATAAGGGCCGAAAATGAAATTAATAATGTATTATACAATGCTGTAAGAGAACTGCTCATAACATTGGAGCAAATAAAAATTAAGGCAGAAAAAGATGACTTTATAATGAAAATGAAGGAGAAATCAAGATCTAAAGGAAAAAAAATATTACTGGAAATAATGCATTTTCTTTATGTAATGATGTACTTATGTACACAGAGAGAGTGGTAATACCAGCATCATTGCAAAGATGTATGTTAAAAGAATTTCACAGAGGACATCCAGGGATTTCTAGAATTAAATCTTTTATGAGGTGTTATACTTACTGTCCAAAAATGGATAAGGATATCGAAAATTTTGTGAAATCATGCAGAGGGTGTGCTCTCGCAGCAAAGTCACCGCCTATCAAAATTCAGCCTTGGCCAAAAACTGATATGCCATGATCCAGAATACAGATAGACTTCACAGGACCATTAAACAGAGCATACTATCTAGTGGTAGTCAATAGTTGCATTAAATAACCAGAAATCTTAAATTTCAATGTTCCTGACTCTATTGTTTCAGATAACAGGACTCAATTCACGTCTAGTGAATTTAAGTTTTTTTGCAGATCATTAGTAATAGAACATATTACAACTCCCCCTTATCACCCAAGATCAAACAGACAAGTAGAACAGTTTGTCAATACGTTTAAAAGGGCACTAAAAAAGTTGGAGGAAGACGAGTCAGAAGAAGTAATGATTCGGCAATCTCTGAATGTTTACAAAATAAAACCAAACCCAAACACCATGTCTGGAATGTCACCTGCAAAGTTGATGTTCACCAGGAAGATTTAGCCTGTTTTCAATAAGTTATTACCAGAACACTAGGCAAGAACATCAAGAAATAACAATACAAGTAGATACTTCAAACCTGGAGATAAGGTATTTTTTAAGATGTATCAGTGTGGAAAGGCATTCTGGAAAGATGGTGTTATAAAAAAATGGATTGGCAGAATGACATAGATGGTACTGGGATGAAGGTGAAAATATAAGCAACACCTTAATCAGTTAAAACGTAGATTCACTGATTTAAAAAATTTCTGAAAAGTGGTGCCAATGGAAATTCTGTATGACACATTTAATGTACCCACACCATCAGAAATTGTTGAACCAAGGGTTTATGGCAAATGAAGAATGCCAACAGAATTTCTAGCTAACCGAAGCTGAAGAAGTATAGATTCCAAGGGAAGTCATCTCAAAGGGGGGGTGTTATATAGGAATAAAGTGTTGCTGCCGACACTGGAGTTTGAACACAAATCACCAGAGAGTAAACACAGGCAATCACATTTTGAATAAGTAGATCATGTGATGGTAAAGGAAATGTGTATATGGGAATTAGTGTTGTGTTTAAGGGATTGCTATTCAGATCACTATATGAATTACTTTTCAGATCACTATACAGTGGTTACTTTTCAAGCGAGTATTATTAAGCAAGTACTATAGTGCATGTGTTATTTGAAGGCATCTGACACCAGTATTGTTCAACGGTGTTACTATAGTTGTATCTGTGATTACAAAGTCTCTACTGCAACGAGCATTATGAAAGTGACAACGAATATGTGTTGACATCACAAAACTCAGACAGATGTAATCTCGTCAAGAGAAGATAACTTTCTCATAGGAATAGTGATACTGCCTTTTATGCAGTATCTCATTTACATATCACTAAACCTCCCTGAAATTAAGAGGCTTTATACCTTTAGTTGCTCTTTGACTTCTACAAACAATGCTGGGAGACATCATTCATTTCTCAGAGTGAGTCTCTTTATTTCTTTTTATAGGAAATCTAGGTCTTAACTGATTCTCCTCATTTGAATCATCATGATATCTCTTGCTTTCATCCCCAGTTTGTTCTTCACTACTACTGGATATGCTCATTCTCTCCTCCCTCTTCTATTCTTCAGTGTCATATTGGTGGTCTTCCTGATCACTGAATTCATTTATCCTTTCTTGCATCATTGGTTCTTCTACTTCATCTTCCTTCTCCTCCTCCTTTTCCATAACTTCATGCTCTCTTGTGGTTCTAAATTGGTCTTTGTGACCCACTATGCCCTGTTCCTTCTTTAACACTGCTCTGTTAAATCCCTCTTGCACCACAAAATTCGCTATTTCTGGACTTAAATCCTAGTCCTTTCTGTAGCACACACTTTCATTCATTGTAAATGACATGGTAATTGGAGCTCTTATTTGTCTTCCCATCAATGCAGATTGACTTTGCCTTCTGCCTGCATGCGGAATAGCTGTATAACTTAGGAGTAGTCTGGGTAAATAACTCTTTATATCATAATCCACTGGAGAGAATGCTTTTAATCCTGTTTTTATTGTTTGAGCCATTCTCTCCACAATTCCATTTGACTGTGGGTCGTGGTGGTAAGGCGGTGTTTTATATGGAATGCAGCTGATACATTTTAACCATGCACATAAAATTTCTTCACAAAACTCAGGTGCATTGTTGGAGACCAAAAGGTGTATGAAACTCCATTTCTCAAAAACACTATCCTCAATCCCCAGTTCACAGCAGTGGCTTTTCTATCCATAACTTTAATAACTTCAGGCCAACCTGAATATGAATCAACTAATATCAGAGATAATCCTAAACCTTTAATGTAGACATGATCCATAGATACTCATGTCGATGTCTCTATTTCCTTTGGCCAAGAGTGAATTTTAGTTTGCCTAAATTTCTTTATTTCTGCACACTTTGGTCATTTTTTAACATACTCTTCCATGTCTCTCAAATAGCCTGGCCACCAAGCTTGCAACTTTAACCTCATCGCCAATATACCTCCATGTATATCATCATGCATGGCTTTAATTGCCTCTATTCTAAGAGATTGTGAAGGTACTATGATATCTCCATTACATATAATTCTTTTTTCTATTGTAAATTTGTGTCTTGACTCGTTATAAGGCCTCTAAGCCAGAGAGCAATTACTCCATGTATTTCTCTTTATTCTATCCATAATTCTATTCAACACTGGATCCTGCTTAGTTCCCAACCTAAGCTGATTTAAGGGTAACATGTCTATTTCTAGCCAGTGCAAATTCCTATCCTCACAATTTTCACTTGCTTCAACATTTTTACTCTCAAAATTTTAACTGAGATAATGCATCTACATGTCAAATAGTATTTCCTTTAATATATATGATGTCAAAGTTGAACACCATAAGCTTAATTGCCCATCTTGATATTCTGGCAGATGTGACCTTTGGCAACACTCTTTTGGGGCTGAATATAAATTCCAAAGGCTTATGATCAGATTTTAATAGAAATTTCCTTCCCAGTAAAAAATTTCTCTCTCTTTCGGTGCTCCACACAATCACCAATACCTCCTTCACAATATTAGAATAATTTGCCTCACCTGATGTTAGTTTTCTGGGTAACTACATTACAGAGTGATCCTCCTGCAACAATATTGTGGCTATAGCACAGTCACTGGCATTGGTAGTTAATGTGAATTCCTTCACTGGGTCAAAATTTTAACAACTGGTTTGTTTATGAGTGCCTTTTTTAATTTCTTGAAAGCAACCTCCAGTCTTTTTGTCCATTGAAACTCTGTATTCTTCTTCCATATTTTGCTACATGGTTTCATAAAGTCACTAAATCATGCTAGATATCGGTTATAGAAATTGTTTAATCCTAAAAAAGAATCTAACATTTTTATTTCTGTGTGCAACTATCACTGATATCTTATTCATGAGTTTATCATCTTTGGATATTTGATATTCTAGGTACAAAACTTTTTCACAAGTGAACTCTCATTTCTTGCAATTGCCATATCTGCACTATTTAATTTTCTCAAAACTGGCTCCGTTTTACTTTTGAGTTCTTCTTTACTGGGCATACTATTACCAAATGTTGTCCTGATATACAATTATATTTTTAATCCCCTCTAAAACTTTTTTGATTGCTTTTTGGAAAATGTGACTTGACATTTTTATTCCAAACAGCAGATGAGTCCATCTTTTTAATCCAATAGGGTGTTCATTGTGGTGACTTCTTGAAACTCGTTATCAATTTTAACTGATTATATACTGACTTAAAGTCAACCTTAGCAAATTATTTCATACCAGCAAACTCATGGCATGCTGTTTCAGTGTCTGGCTGTGGCAATGAATCTGAATAATTTTAGTAATTCAGGCTCACCTTATAATTGCCACAAATTATTAAATCTCCATTGGGCTTGTGTATTGCCCCAATGGGTGAAGCCCAATTGCTACCATGCTGGTTGACTTTTTCTAATATTCCATGTTCTACCATTTTGTTCAGCTTAGCAACCACCGAGGGTAGCATGTGAATAGGAACTTTTCAGGCTTGAAAATACATGGGTTGACTGCTTTCTTTAAGTCAAAAACTTGCCTTGTATCCCCTTAATAATCCAACCTCCAGTTTTACAGACTTCATGAAATTTATCAGCTTTGATGTATCCACTCTTAACACATCAATTCTTAAAAGATGTTTTCCACCACTATGATTGAATATATTTTTTGTCTCAAATGTACTTTCAAAGCATCCCAAATTTTGATAATCGACCCATTGAACTGTTTCAACTGGAGATTACTTTTCTTTAACTTTGGTCTACCCATTCTTTCCAAAACATTCCTTAGTATCAACATAACATCACTTCCAATATCCACCTGCATGAGTAAAGTTATTCCATTCAACTTCACCATTTTTCTACTTTTATCCTGTGCTTTTATCTCGAATACTTCCATACTTTTAATTTTCCATTTTTTTCGCTCACTTTTAATATGTGCATACTGTCTGAAAATGATTCCTCTTTTTACACTTAAAACACCATTTCCCAAAGGCCAGACATTTATTTTTGCTCTTTTCATGTTCCTTATTGCAATATCTGCACACAGTTAAGCTTTTAATAGCACTGTAACTCTCCATGCTGCCTTCAGAAGCATTAAATTTTTTAATCAATTGCAATTGTTGTAAGAACTCTATACATGCTTCCAGATTCATATCATGAGCTTGAAACTAATTTTATGCTTGTATGAGATATCAAACATTCCTTCAATCAGCCTTAGCAAAATTTGCTCATTTTTGATAGAAATTTGTTCTGAATCCATTTTTTCAAACTCACAATATTTCAATGCTTCTTTCAATTGCTGTACATATTGTATAATAGCCTCGTCTGGTTTACTTTAGAAAAATTTAGTTCTTTCCACTATGACCAATCCTTTTTTTTTTGTCAAATATTTACTTTTATGACGGCAACAATTTCTTCATACAGTTACTCTTCCAACACCTTGGGATAGACCATATCAGAGATTTTTTTTATGGTCTCACACCCCACTGAAACCAAAAACAAATCTGTAACTTCATTTTCTCCTCCACTAGCTTTAGTGTCCTTTAACTTTTTTTACTTTCACTGATGCTGGTTTCTACATATCCTCCATCGTGGTTAAGTAACTGATCAGCAACACCATATTGTTATAATAGGTATTCTCTCTAACAGATGTAGTCTTGTCAAGAAAAGATGACTCTCCCATAGCTATAGTGATACTGCCTTTTATACAATACCTCATTTACATATCACTACAGTAACCCTTGGCATTAACACTAAACAAAAGAAACAGGCAATGGTAAGTTCACTCTTTCCCTACTTCCCTTAATCCTTTAGTGATTTGCATACACAACTCATTATATATACAGCTCACTAGAGGAGTAGTAGAATTTGTTCTGATGGTTGCATTGAAGTGTGAAACTAAGAGTCACTATACAGTATTGATTCCTATGTCCACACTGTCTATATCTATAAATATCACCAATATTGGCCACTTTTCCCCTATAAATATATCAAATTTTAAACACTATTATGTATATGTAACAATTTTCATAGAGTGTACAGATACTACACTGATCTCAAGCAGAAGTGTCAGAGAGTAACATACTGATCCTCGGTCGAGAGCACAGATCCTACATTGATCCAAAGTAGAGTCAGAGAGTGACGTGTTTATCATAGGCAGAGTGCCAATCCATACATGAATAATTTCTATACTAGCATTAGAATAAATAATAACTTTAGAGTTTCTGAGTGCTTAGTGTGCCAGATATAACACATGAAAATACCATTTATAGATTATTTTTAACATTGGGAATATGAGCATGTCCCTGTTTTTGTATTGTGCTATTAGTTTTTCCAACAGTCTTACACTCTAGAATGTTGCTTCACAGCTTGATGCATTGTAAAAGGTTTTTCTTTTTACCAAAATCTCTCTTCTCTATTTGTTTTCTCTTTGTTTTTCTCCTGTTTATTTTGGAGTCAAACTCTATAGTCCTCAAATTTGGCAACAACATTTTAGTTCTTCACACTTTTAATGTCACATGAAAACCTTGCAAAAAAATTGTAAATAATACTCAGCATAAATTTGCACAAACATTGCAAGCAGGATGAAGCAACTATCCATCTGTTAACATAAATATAAGACCACACACACAGAATGATGAACATATTGTGTGTGTGTGTATGATGAGTAATGATCAGTTTTCAAATCTCATATCAAATCTCTTTGGTGAGCAAAGTTTATGGATTTATGTATGAATTAATTAGACTTCTGCTTCATTTCTCTCACTTTCTGCTCCTGTCGGGAATAAACACAGGGAAACTGAAGCTCATGCTTTTCAAGGACAGGATCCTAAAATGATGTATGGTTGACTTTGTAAATTTGTTTATTCAATTTTTTGTTATCCTATATGGTGATATGTTTTGCATATTCAAATTATGGTCCATTTACAACCAGACACCATCAGGGTACAGCGGTTATCAAGTTTGCTCACAAGCCATTAGCAGTGAGTTTCATTCTTTTTGGGTGCTCAACAATTGTGATAACTAAATAAACCAAGTTCAGATGCAATATTATATATATACACACACATATATATATATATATATATATATAAGAAGAAATATCGTCTTAAAGTGTGCTATATTTATGGGATAGAGTGCTCAATATCAGAGATAGTGTGTGTAAATATAAAAGTGGACATGGAAGTCAGCACTTAGAGGCGACAGTCTGTTTCATGCTAGTGCAATCGTCAGGCCTTTTATATATATATATATATATATATATATATATATATATATATATATATATATATATATATGATATAACAATTTATAATTTTGTATAATTTTATGAATCAACAAACAGTATTTAGAAAAATAGTATGACAAATTGCAAAAAAGTTTTTGTGATGCATTTCATCTGTTAGGATTTCATCAGACTGGGATTTCTTGATGTTGTCATGTCTACACATGCACATGAATCGAAAGATGCTGGTAGTTTCAACATTTTTGAAAGAATATTTTTTTGAAAGAATATTTTTTTCAATCTAACCAAATTCACTTGTATTCTTTTTTTCTCCCCATCACTTTTGTCCCTGACTATCCCACATTGTGATAATCTACCAAGAATGGTGATATTTTGTAATTAGCCTGGAGACAAATTTACTGTGACATTCTCTATGTCAAAATTGTTGTCAGTTTCATTATGTTGAACAACCAATGTGTTTTGTGTGTTGTTTTTTAAAATGTCCTTTTTGTGTTCATATAGTCTTTTGTTTAAACTTTTTGAGGTTTTTCCAATGTATTCAGTCTGATGATTTCTGAACTTGATAGTGTAAATTCCTCCTTCAAGTTTTGGCTTGTTTAGTTTTTTATTGATTAAGTCTTTGATTGTTTTAGATGGAATTGTGACAAATTTTATGTTGAGGAGTTTAGACAAATTTTTTTTCAGTTGTAGTTGTGATAGTTTGTGGCTAGAATAATATTTTTTTTTTATTCATTAGGTCTGTCAGGAAGGAGAGCATTTCTATTTTGGAATATTTTATGAGCCTTTTGTTTCTCATTAAAAATGAAATAGAGTATTGAAGTGTCTTGAAAGTATTTTCAATATATTTCTCCTCTTTGTGTAAATATTGAGGGCTGCAAATTATGAGTGCTCTTAAATAGAAACCAATAATCATTCTGGATTTTATTTTATTGTTATGAGGGGAATAGAAGTTTATTAAGCCATTTTTATGGGTTGATTTTTGGTGAATACTAAGTTTTAAGCTGTTGTCAACTTGGTATGACATGATATCTAAGAAAGGTAAAGTATTGTTTTTTTCTATTGCATATGTAAATTCTATTGTGTATTCAACTTTGTTCAGTTTATCTACAAGATCTGGTAAATCAGTATCATGGGGATATATTAATAGAACATCACCAATATATCAGAAGTAAGTTGATAGTTTAGGTAAAATGTGTTTGAAAGAACCAGACTTGAGAAATTCCAAGAAAATACATGCCATCACTCCAGTGAGAGGCGATCCCATTGGTAATCAAAATCTTAAAATTGTTATTGAATGTGAAATAGCATTAATTGGTGATGAGACAGCAATTTTTTTTTAATTATTTTAGCTTTTGGTAGGGAGAGCTTCATCTTTGATTTTGTTAGATGCTTTTTATAAAAGATTTAAGCATTTTCATTAGTATTAAGTAGTTTTATATTTATTTCATATTTATTTCCCTTAGTTTTTCAACAAGCTTGCCTGAATTTTTTTTATATTGGATGGATTTATTGTTCCAAGGAGAGGGGTTAATATTTTGGCTATGGCTCTAGCTATTTTGTGGGGAGTGCTGCTTCCTATTCCAGAAATGACGGGGCACATATGGATACCAATTTTGTGGGTCTTAGGGAGACCATAAAATGTTTGTGCTTGAGGATAATATTCTATGAGTCTCTATACCACAATTTGTTTTCTTTTTTAATATATAACCAGAAGCATACAGTCTTGTTTGGGTTTATAAGTGCCTAAAATAAATACAATTTCAAGAGTTCACTGCGCTTTGTATCAACTGTTTTAAAAAATGCTGACAGTCATCAGTTGTTCAAGGAATGTTGATTTTCTATGAACTGTTGCTTCCAAGTGATTAAGAAAATAGTTTCTATTTTGACTTTGCTAATAGTTCACGAAAGCACAAACATAAATAAGCAAATATAGAGCCTAAAATGAAATTCTGGAGTCAATGAGAATACCGAAATGGTCAATAAATGTCCGGAGATCAAAATGGAATCAATAAATGGTTTAACTGAAATTTTGGGACCAAGAACTGACAATAAAAACAAGTTGTAGATACACATTTCTTGGAAAGATATTGTTTTTTTTTTAGATATTTATTTTTCCTTTCATTTATGTATATGAATTCTTTTTCTAATTAGTAAATTTTTCAAATTGCTTAAAGGTATACATACATTTTCTGTCATGAGCTAAAAAGAACGTTTTTGCTCTTTCCATCTTTAGAAAATGTATTTAAAAACCTAGATAGTAAATGAAGAGTGGTTTACAGCAACATCATGTTGAGATACCAGTTCCTGTACAATCACTTAAGTTAAGCAACATTGAGTCTGGTCAGTACCTAGATGGTGACTGTTTGGGAATACCAGGTGCTGTAAGCTTGGATGTATGGTTAGTGTAATGGATAATGGCTTGGAATTGTTAATCACAGAGACAAGTTCCAATTTCCGTTGGGTTCATTGTATTCACTTATGTGCAAATAACTTTAGGAAAGTTATGAATCCACCTTTTCTCCCCAGCTATGGGTTAATTAATAAAACTTGTATCACTAAACCATTATTATCTTAAAATAAAATAATTCTTACAATCTAAAAATGTTTTCTGGTTTTAAATAAGCAGCAAAGCATTGATAAGCTGTAGAAAACGAATCAAACAAACATTAAATAAAGAGTTGGTCTTGTTTGTTAGAAAGGGAGTAAAATTTTAAAGATATATTTTGGCACTCCTCACATATGCAATCAGAAAAAAGTCATATAAGCTGTAATCATAAATGATATAGCCCCATGTCATATTTCATCTTCCTAGGTACAAAACTGAGGCCTACAACTTGGAACACAGATACATATATTCACTCTGTGTGTGTGTGTGTATGCACAAGGAAATGGATTACTCAAACACAGTCTATTTACACTCATAACACACACTGCATACACATACATATTTATATAGTTGTAGATCTTATTTTATATGTATTTATACATTGATCACTTGAGAACTCAGTGGTTGGTTTTAATGTTAGAAATATGCTTTTGCTATTGTGAGCAAAATAACAGGTTTAGTCATTTTGGGTCATTTATATTTCAGGTGTTCTCATGAATGTAAGCAGAATTTCATGAGATATGCTTAAGGAAAGCTGACTCAATAGCTACTTGAACTTTGACCTAAGTTGATAGCCAACAGACACTCATATATTTTTCATTATATTTTAAGTAAAAAGTGATTTTCTTTTTCCAAATCCAATTAAGTAAATCAGGAATTAATTTCCACTGAATCCTGTATTTCTATAATCGTGATTTTAATTCCTGAGTTTAACTTTTTCTCTCTGCAGGAATTAATCATCATCGTGTAGCTGGAGTTAATTTGGGATGCTAAAAATTGACGTTAAAATGTATAAAACTTACACTAAGTATTTAAAAGTTATTTCTACTTTTTTTGCAACTACAAGGTAAGTTCTGTCCGTTTTTTGATTAGTCATTGAATGAAGTTGAAATATATACGAAATGCGTGTAACAATTGTTTTCAAATTCAGACAGCCGGAAGTAGGAACATCAGACATTATAAAAACATGCACACCGTGCCCGGCCATCAGCTATAAGCCCGACAGCTGTGAGAAGGATGGAAGTGTCTAGAGATCTCATTCGGGGCTGTTTGCTTTACAACTTCAAAGTGGGCTTATCAGCAGCTGCATCAAGTCACTGCATATGTCAAGCGTTTGGGGATACTGCTGTGGATGAACGTACTGCAAGGCGTTGGTTTTGAAAATTCAAGTCGAGAGATTTGTCTCTCCATGATGAGCCTCGCAGTGGATGACCACAGGTCTTGAATGATGGAGTCCTGAAGGCGGCCATTGAAGAGGACAGTAGTCTAACGTGTGGTGAACTTTCAAGACAGTTCAACGTTTCTGATGAAACAGACTTCACCTGCACTGCCTAGGTAAGACGTACAAACTGAGCAAGTGGGTTCCGCAAATGCTGTTGGAGGTCCACAAAGGACAACAAGTGGCAGCCTGCATATTGCTGCTTTCTTACCACCGTACCGCATCCTTATTCAATCGAGTGCTTACCAGAAAAGTGGGTTCTGTACGAAACTCCCAAGCGTTCCAGACATTAGTTGTCTCCTCAGGATGCTGTCCCTCACACCGCAAGATTGCCTATGCACCCACGCAAGATTATGCTTTGTGTCTGGTGGACAGGTTGTCAAGTGGTTCATTATGAACTGCTACCAATGGGCCAAATGGTTACTGGGGACCTATACTTGCAGCAATTGAAACGTGTGCAACAGGCATTGCGCCAGAAGGAGCCAGCATTGGTGAATCGCAAAGGTGTGCTTTTCCTCCATGACAACGCCAGGCCGCATGTTGCGCAAGTGGTCAGAGATACCATACAGCAACTTGGGTGGGAGACTTTGTGCCATCCACCTTATTCATCTGACCTTGCACCATCCGATTACCACCTCTTCCACTCCCTGGATAATCATCTTCATGGGAAATCCTTCACCAATGAAGCAGACTTGTGCAAAGCCCTCACGGATTTCTTTGCGTCAAAACCCCCATAGTTCTACCGCAAGTCCATTGAACAGCTGGAGACACGTTGGCAGAAGGTGCTGGATGCTGATGGTGATTACTTCGAAGACTAAATATAAGTTACACATACTGTGAAGCGTTTTCTTTTTTTCCTTTAAAAACGGACAGAACTTTTTTGGTTACCTTGTAATTTTATACTATTTCCTTGCAATTAATATCAAAATTAAAGTTCCAAAGATATTGAAATTATTGCAATAGGTTTTAAAATATTTATTAAAATGTCTTTGATCATTGCTGCAATTCATAGTGTTTTTAATACCAACCTAATTGAGTTTAGCAACATATAAGTTATACTGTTTTATTTGTGGGTATTTTGAGATGTGTAAATTATGAAAGGTATATCTAGTATAGTCTACAGTCTATGAAGAAAAACACACATGGCATGTATTGTGTGTAACAAAGCACAACATATACTGGCTTTTGTATGTGCAATAATCTTCAAAATTCAACATTTCAAATAACTTAATTTCAAAAGTATATGAAAAAGTCACACAAAAGTGGATCAACATCATGCATTCGGATTGTAGAAGAAAAAGTTGCCAAAAATAAGATCTAAAATAAGATGTAGTAAAAAAGAGAACCTAAGTTATGAAAAGAGAATTTCAACCAATCATTACTGACTTAAGTAAACTGAAAAACAAACCAACTTTGAGTTTATATCCTCAGAAAATAGATATGACACTTTGCAAAAGGTCATAGTCAGTCAACTAAAAATTGCCAACTTGTCTATACAAATTTCCACCAAGCAACTCCCTTTACCTAGAGAGAGAGAGAGACAGACAGACAGACAGACAGACAGACACACAGACAGACAGAGAAACAAGAAAATGTGTTGATTAGTGAAACTACATGGCAGCTTCAGTATGATTCTATTTCCTTTTCTCTTTTAAACTGTGAGTAATGACATTTACAAAAATGTCTGAACATTCTCTATATCAGGCACATGTGTTCATTTCTATGAATTTTTCAAATCTTAAGACTGAAATGGTGCATCCATAAAGCATAACAGCTTTGCATACAAAACTTTTGATGCAAAAATCTGCATAAATTGCACTTTTAAATTTTACAACAATTAATGGAAGCTTATTTGCTAGAATAATTAGGACTAAAACTAATTACTAGCACTGCTACATGTATGTATGTATGTATATATATATATATATATATGAAGAAATATAGTCTTAAAGTGTGCTATATTTATGGGATAAAGTGCTCAATATCAGAGATAGAGCATGTGTATCTGGTGGCCCGATGATTGCATCTAGCATGAAACAGACTGTCGCTTCTAAGTGTTGACTTCTATGTTCGCTTATATATATATATATATATATATATATTTATATGAATTGGGATCAAATACGGGTTGGAATTTGACAGAATGATAGGATAAAGAACAAACGTTTATAAATCATATAAATAAACATACAATTATAAATATAAACATATTTGGTTTTATTAAAGCTTCAACAGAGAATGAGATGTGGAAAAAGAGAAAGAAAAGAGAAAAAAGTTTGTTATTTTTAAGTTTGGTGTTGATTATTTTTCATTCGTTAAGCAGACTTGTCAAGCAGTGTTTGTGTGTAAAATTTAAGTGTATCATAATTCTAGTTTGTCTATGCAGGATTTTTGGATGATAAATTATATTTGTGTGTATGTCTAATAGGCATTTTTATTTCTGTTTCGTGCTTATCTTTTCTTTCTTTTAAACTTGTTAGATTTATAAACATTTCCTATTTGTTCCTTATCATATCATATATATAAACACACAGACACACACAAACACACACAGACAAACGTATATATATTATGACCAATAATTTTTCAGAAAATTTTATTGCATTCTTATTAATAATATTTTAATTACTACAACAAGAATTTTTCAAATTCTCACACTGATAAGAGCTAATGTCTAGAGTTCTTATCAAATCTCCATTTTTTGGGTTGTGTAATTGATTGGTACACCCCATATTATATCTTACTGATAAAAAGTCAAATCAAGTTGGTTGTCTACTGCTATTCCATGCATGAATTATTTTGGGAAGTGACATGCTCAAGAGTTGCTGTTCACTTTTGACTGTAAAGATAGATCAGAGAAATGTGACTTTTTGTCAAATACATAAAAACTATTTTGCATATACATTGCACATACTGTGAGGGATGGTGAAAAATTCTTGGCCCAACCAAGATGTTCTTAAAAAAAAAAATCTAATATGTGGTCATTTGGTCAAATTTTGGGAAGTGAACCTGGCCAAGAATTTTCTGCACCCCCTAATATTGTGTATAGTTAAACATTTTGATTTAAAAAATATTTCATCCAACAAAAATATTATATTTTTCATGTGCATTAATAATTTTGAACTTAGATTTGATTTTTATTTACCAAAACTTATTCATCCTATAAAGGAACCATATTGCACTATGCTTATTCTTTCAGTATTTGTATTTTTAAATAATTTGGCCATTACTCTCAAATATATTGGCCTGTCAATGGAGGTTAGAATACCAACAGTGAAGGCTTTCAGATTCAAGTATAAATAAGAATGTTTACCTTTTAATCTAAATATAAATACAACCAATGTTTACTTTTGATTTAAGTATAAATTATTAATTCATTGTGACCTTAAACAACCCATCAAGCTTTGATATGTCATTAAATTAACCAATCAAAATCTGTCAAAGAGAATTTTGCGAAACAATTCATTGTGAAATATTACATCCATTAAATTTAAATGTTATCAAAGAATTGATTCTTTTCATATATTGTCCCCTTTTCTTTACTGCAATCAGAAAATAATACTTTTCATTTATTCATGAAGTTTTATATCAGATAAGTTTCTATTGTATTGGTTGATGAGAACATGAAATGACTTTATTTCACTCTTGCCACCGCTTTTCATATTAATCTGTCTTTATATTTCATAGGAAATATTGTTACCCTACAGAGGGTTAAATAATGCCAACAATTTTGATCTTAATGGATTATCATAATTATAGCCATAAATTTTGAGATAACAGCTATGCATATAAAACATTAAAACAGCCTATTTAACACATACAACACGATGGACAAATAATATTTTATTTACACTATTTACATTCTTCAAACTGTTGTCCTCATCTTCATTGCTATATTCACGTTTTGGCCATTGTATACTCTGGCCTTCTTCAGGTAATTGGAATTTCTAACTGAAGAAGGCCAAAGTGTACAATGGCTGAAACATCATGAATATGACAACAAAGATGAGGACAACAATGTAAATAGTGTAAATAATTACAATACCTCATCTCAGAAATATAGACAGATATTGAAGTAATATTTTGTTCATAATTTTTCTTGTGTTAAGAAAAATTAAATGTAATTCATAGAAAATATTCTCTGTTCATCATATTTAATAGAACCTGTATAAAATGTACACAAATGATTAATGTAACATCATCTACATGGCAACACAGTGCCATCTACCATAATTTTTTTTATACTTAATAACTCAAAAACAAAGGATTTGCAGACATATGTTTATATGAACTTTTGTCCTTGTTTTAGTGTGAGGAACCTGCCTCCAAAGTCTGTAAAAGTATTTTCGATACACCCTGTATATATGCACACAAATGTGTGTGCTTAAAAATATTATTCATACACTATGAAAATCTGTTATTTAGAGCTAAACTAATGTTATCAAATTATTAGGCATTGCTTTGTTTGGATGAGTTTCTTCATCTTTGTTGTTATTATCATGTTTTGACTGTTTTACTCTCTGGTCTTCTTTGGGTTGAAAAATTTCAGAAATGTTGAAATGAACTCTTTATTCAATCTGCTGTCAATGCTGAGGATATTTTGTATCAGTGAATGCTTCTTCCTAATTGTCATTGTGATATCATCTGTGTCTTCTCCTCCTCCTCTTCCTCCTCTGAGCCAGAGTATCTGATGTTGTTCTACTGCTCAACCAATGCTCTTAGCCACTAAGTTGTATGTTCTGTGGTACTTTAATGAAATCAATTAAATTCAAATTCAACCAACAAGCCCTGTCTATTCAGTTTCACATTAATTTTTTTTCATTATTCATTGGAGTGGTGAAAAGTTCTCAACCCACCTAAAAAACTCTTTCCCATCATTCTGATGCTTGACTTTTTGGAATTGGATTAGACCAAAAGATTTTCAGAACTGTATAGAATATATCTATTGATATTTCTGAAATGAGGTATTGTAATTATTTACACTATTTACATTGTTCGGACTGTTGTCCTCATTCTCGTTGCGATATTCACGACGTTTCGGTCGTTGTACGCTCCGGCCTTCTTCAGAATCTGTCTATATTTCTGAAATGAGGTATTGTAATTATTTACACTATTTACATTGTTTGGACTGTTGTCCTCATTTTTGTCGCCATGTTGAACTAGTACAATCTACCCCAGTGGACAAAATAAAGGGTTCAGTTTGAAATTCCAATCACCTGAAGAAGGCCAGAGCATACATCAGCCAAAACATTGTGAATATGGTAAGATGAGGACAACAGTCCAAACAATGTAAATAGTATATATAAGTCATGGTGACCAACGGTTTGAGCATACTGGCCTTGTTCAAACTGATGATCAAATCAGATGACATTCTCCTCTCCCAGAAACTATAACTGAAGTCCATTCAGACTAATTGCAATATAAACCACAGTTTATCATTATAAGTGTTGAACAGACAGAAAAATGCCTAAGCAGATCATCTACAGTACGATTAGCTAATCACACTAGCAGACACATGTATTTAGAAAACAAATGGTCAGCCAAATAGATAACGCATATTTAAGTCGATGGCCACAGAGTAAACATATTGTATTGTAGAAGTATATTGTCAAGTTAATACACCCATTGTTTATAAATTTCATTTTGCATGTAGGTAAAAGAACCACACACACACACATATATATATATATATATATATATATATATATATATATATATATACACTACATGCATGAAGCCTTGCCCATTACACTTATAGTATTGTGGAATAAGGAATGCCAGTGAGTGCTGGGATTAAAAAAAAAAAAACTGTGCATTGTGTGTATATATATATATATATATATATATATATATATATATATATATAGTCATCGGCAAACACCCTGTCTCACTGTATCACAATTCATCAGTGTGGATAGACATCCAATTGCTTCAAGCTGGGGATCAAAACTCAACTGATTTGACCTCAGTCAGAGACTCTTATCCCTAGGCTATTGGCACATGGCAGAGAAAGGGAATTTTTTAACGTATTATATATGTGTTATATAAATGCCATACTGCCTGCTGTAGAATTCAATCCTTACAAAGAGAGATTCATTAAAGCAACAGCAGCCATTAAAAATTCCATTTTCTCCATAGTGCTCAATTGGCGAACAAGAACATAGGGCCCTCCACAAAATCACGATACCTAAGGTTTAAAATTAATTTTTAAAAATGACAAATCTTTCTTGAAGCTTTTATTTTAGATTTAATTTCAAGCTGATAGATTAAATTTAATATTTCCAGTAAGTAAAATACTTTGCTCCATTTCAAAAATCAATTTAAATTGAGTGGAAGGAGAATTTTTACTTTTTTTTTTTTTACTAAAATAGCTGATTAGTGCACATTTTAGTCATCTTTGCTCACAATGTAATTCTCTTTATTAAAAAATCTTCCAAAAATAAAATATACTTTTCTGAAACTTTATTTGAGGAATATTAGCTGATTTAAAGTATAATTAATCTGATTAAAACAAATATTATTTACTTTAAGTTTAAAATATCACAAAAATGCATTTTTTAATCCAACAATAGCTGTTTTGATGTGTTGATAGCCTGATGACAGGTCTAATGTTGTTCTATGGAGACTTTATCTGTAAAACATAACTGAAGAAAATGACGAGAGCACGTCTTTTATATGATTTTTAAGTTCTTAGTAATCTTAAAAATTTAGGAAAATATTCTCTGTAATCCAATTTTTGTTAAATTTTATAAATGTTGACTTTAAATTTACTATAGTTATTACTCTTATTTTCTTATAATATGATGTATGGTTGCTCATACTTACAAAAATGTGCACATTTATACACATACAAACTTTTCAAAATTCTTTAAAAGATATTGGTGTTTGATGATTTGTATTAAGCTTTTCCATTCATGAATAGTAAATATAGTTTATCACTTAATTAAATGGGTGATATTAGTACAGAATTTTAAAAGATTTAAAACTTAATAAATTTTTCTAATTAAAGTTTTTAAAAAATGAAAACAGTTCTTGTAAAAATTCATTATTTATCGAAATTTTTTTTCTTAAGATAATAGTGTCCTTAATATATAAAAGTAATTAAAAGCTTTTCTAATTAAATAATGTCATAGTTTTATTACACTTTTCATTTTATGATTCAGTGCAGACTTTTGGTAAAGGGTACTTCTCTGTCTATATCTCTGAGATGAGGTATTATGAAGTATTATGATTATTTACATTATTTGGACTTTTGTCCTCATCTACATTGCCATATTCACAATATAATTCAGGTAATTGGAATTTCAAACCAAACCCTTTATTTTGTCCACCAGGGTAGATTGTTCTTCCAGATCTCTCAGTTAGTTCCCTTTAACTTAACTCTCCAAGTTTTTTTGGTTCTGTTGTAGCCTGGTATTGAATTCACAGTATTGAACTCTAGTCACTGCATCTAACCAATGCCTTTATCCACTGGGCTATGGTTCCTTGAGGACATCTGTGTATGAATTTCTGGGTCTTGTAAACCTAATGTCTTAGCAACCGTTTTTACCAGTGCTCATATTGCAAATTTTCTGTTATTATTATTGCTTATTTTTTACCATTGCAATTTTGTGTTGTTATTCATTGCTTTTCTCTAGCACTCCTTATTACTCATTCCCATATTGTATTCATTTCTATCCTTGGTCACCGCTTTACAGCTTTACAATGTTCTTTCAGTCTTACCTTAAGGGGGTGGCTTGTTTCTCCTTGATATTTCTTACCACAGCTGCACAGGATGGTGTACATACAGTTTTTAGTCATTTTTTCCTCTATGGTGGTGGTGGGGGGGGTCTTACTCGGAAGAGGTGTCTGTGAAGTGTTGAACCACTTTTGAAAATTGTTATATGAACCGCAGATCTTTTGTATTTTCTCCGATGATCCTTTCACATAGGGTAAGCAGACTGAAGCTGTTTTCTGAGTATTTTTACACTCTTGTACCCTTCTATCCCAGTTTGTCGGAGCTGCTGCCATGTATCCAGGGTAGTTGTTACATTGCAGGGTATAGCTTATACTGATCATTTCTTGTTCATATGTCTCTGGGTCACCACTTATGACATTTGCTCGATGTTGTAAGCAGAGTATGAGCCCTTTCTTTTCACTGAATGAGTGCTGGGAGTTGAAGTTGAGGTATCGTTCAGTGAATGTAGGCTTGTAGTATATGGATGTCTTGAACCCATGCTCTGTTCAAGATATAAGTACATCCAGGAATGTGAGTTTGCTGCTGTTTTCTCTCTTCATTGTGAACTGTATCGATGATCTTATTGAGTTCACATGGTCCACTAGTAACTGAACTTCTTTCTGGTGTGGCCAGAGTGTGAAGGTGTCATCTACATATCTCAGCCATAGGGTTGGCTTTAGTGATGTAGTTTCTACTACTATTTCCTCAAAGTATTCCATATATAGGTTTGCCATTGCTTAAGAAGGCTGGAGCGTACAACAGCCAAAACATTGTGAATATAGCAATGAAGATGAGGATAACAGTCTGAAGTAAGGATATTTCTGTTTGATAAAAACAAATTGATGATTTAAATTCTCCAAGGAGTTCTTTTTTTAACTAATAAATACAAAGACTCTGGAATTTTAATTTCTTGAAATTTCATGAAATTAAGTGGGGGTAACATATGTAAAAAAAAAAAAAAAAATTTTTACCAAGATTTTCTAAAAAAAATTTTCAAAATAATTTCATTCATTTGTGAATAAGTCCTGAAATTTAATTAAAATCCAACCATTATTTGATTTTTGCAAGTCAATGTGTTTTTATTGCAAAAAGATGCTAAATTTTCCATACTAATCTTTGGCCTAGCTGATGACTAATATAAACAAGAATTTTCTCAAAAATTAATAAAATAATAAAAAAAATACTTTGGGATTTCCTCTTAATAATAACGTTTTGACAATAAAACTTTATTTTTTATCAAATTTAGATCTCAATCAAAACATTTTAAGGTAAAGAGTATACAAGACAATGGTTTTTCAAATTTTGCAAATCAGACTATTGATCACCTTAAGAAAAATTGAACATCTCCTAGTCTCTCCTGATGTTAAACCAAAAGAAAATTTGTGGCCCATTATTAAAAGATGAGAATGCAAAACTATATTGAAGCAAAGAAGATCTCTGAGAAACAATAAAAACTTCTGCAAGTAATGTTTAAGTTGAAACAGTAGCAAAGTTAATAAAATCATTGAATAAAATATTGATGACTGTTATAAAATGTCAGAATCCCATATTAACATGTCAAATAGTAAAATAACTTAGATTTATGTGACTAGAATGTGTGGTTAGTCTACCTGTTATTGGTGTTGAAAGGGGACTTGGCAAGCTGAGTTCAAATTTCTGCCTAGTCATTTGCATTGACTTTAGCACTAATGCCCTTCAATCTCTGAATGTATCTCTTTCCCTTTCAGTTAGAATATCTGGGTAGATTGGGTTCTCAAGCCTTAGATAGCAACCAGTCTAAGACAAGAAAAACAGAATTCCAAACTGTGGAGAAATCAATGGAAATTTCGTTTGCTGTCTTTGCCAATATGTCATGGCAATTCACTGAGCTGTTAAGAACCATGATTGTCTATTTACATGGCATTAATAAAAAATGGAATAGTGTGTGAATCAAATATCCGGTCGTCTAACGAAGTAATCTCTTTAGTATATAAAAAATCTTGACTTATTCCTGACTGTTTTTCTTTCCAGACAATTTTTCTTTCAATATATTGTTACTCATAAGCACAATGAAAATGATTACAATGAAACAATATTGAGTAATCTTACTGTATGAGTACAAACTGGGAAAAAGAATCATTTTTGCATCGAATCATTACATTTGATGAGAAATGGATACTCTTTGACCACAGTAAGAGTGTAGGCCAGTGGTTAGATGCAAGGGAATCACCAAAACAATACCAAAAATCTCCACTGCATCCTAAAAAGTTAATGGTTACTGTATGGTGGCCTTTCAAAGGGGTTATTCATTTTTGCCTCAAAGAAAAACAATAACAGCAACTTTGTATTGTGGAGAAATTGAGTGCATGCACAAAAATTGAAAAAGAAACATGCTAGACTTGTGAATAGGGATGAAGACCCAATTTTGCTGCACAACTGCACGCTTCTCAATCAACTGTCTAAAAGCAGCATTGCCTGAATTATGAAATTTTGTCTCTTCCTCCATATTCACCTGATATCTCTCCTACTGATTATCAATTATTTAAGCATTTTGTGCTTTTCATGTGCAATAAAACATTCTCCAATTAGGAAGAGATAATTGAAACATTTGAACTGTTTATTACATCAAAGGATAAGAATTTTTTAAAGATGGGATCAAGTATTTAAGAGGTATATTAGAGAACAGTCATTCTTCAACATGGTTCCTATTTCAATGAAATAAATTAGTTATTTAACATTTCAAAAGTGTTTCCTCTAAAGTGTGTCATTTCATGTATGACAACCTAATGTTTCTTTGGCTTATACCTTGGGTATTTATTTATAATTTATAAATAAAAATTAATGTTGTAATTAGTTTTCTTGCATCATAAAATCTGATACTCCCAAAGCAAAAAGCTATTCTCAATATTTTGAATGTGACTCTCAAGTTATTTATTCAGCTAAAATTTGCACGATATATTGCTGACATAAATAGATCCCGAAAATTTTGCAGTCATTGGTTGGTTAATACCAATTTTATTGTGAAAACATTGGCATGCCTAAGAAAACCTGACATAGTGTATATATATCTATTGAAAATATTTCTGCTATATATTTGTATGTAAATATCCTCCATTTTTCTGTAAATACATTCTCCTCACGTAAGTCTCCAAGTATAGAGAAACCTATAAATTTTGCATTTATTGGTTATCAGCTTTAAGCCACACATTAATCTTCAGCATCATCAAAATTGGGACAAACAGAAATACGTTAAGATTTTCATTCATCCAAGCAGGAGTGAAATAAACAGCAGCAAAATGACAAAACAAAGCCATCAAAACCGGGTTGAGTTGAAACAAGCAAAATGAAAATGACATAGCTTAGAACAAAGCCTAGTGAAGTTTAAAAATACGCACTCTGTGTTGTTTGCCTGTCTTTGTAATTCGTTTAATCTCTTTCATTTTTTATACCACTTTTAACGCTGATAGTGATGGCAAGTATGAAAGTTGCGGGAGAAGGAGATCTCTTCTGTAAAAGAAATATGAGAGCTTTGAGTTGATTGAGTTTCTCACTCAAAATTCACTACCTTTTGTCAAATAAACAAATAAAAAGATGGTGATAACCAAACACATCCTGTTTATATAGAGATTGTCTACCTGCTAGGCAGTTTAGGAATAGATCGACTGACTGCTGAGAAGTGCTTGGAAAAGAGTGTTTGTGATAGCATCTGGTGATTGTATCTCTCAAAGAGAGCAAAAATTGGCAAGATAGTGGAAGGTGGGTACAGAAAAGAAAAGATAGTGATAAAATAGAAAAAAAGAAATGTCCCCTCCCCCAATGCATGACAAGTTTTAGATAAGTGTTAAAAATTTTTGCTGTTGATGATAAAGTCAGTGACAATTTTCTGGTGCTTAACAGAATGTCAGAATCTGATATTACAAAATATATAGATTTGCACATGAATAAACAGATATGTATACATGTGTGCATATTTACATATATGTATAACATTTATAATTTGTGTTTAGATGTATAATTTTATACATTTTGAATGTGTGTGTGTATATATGTATACACACACACACACACACACACACACACACACACACACACACACACAGAGGGTGCGATGGATAAATTGTCGTCTAAATTATGCAAAAAAAAAATGAAAATAACACTAACATCTCATCAAGATATATTTTCCAAAATTACACAAAAATATATTGAAATAATAAAGAGTAAATTTATTCAATAAAATCGTCATTAGCTTCAACCACAGCCTCCAGACAACTTCAGAATTTCCTGCAACTGGATGGTCTCCTTGGTGAATGCTGCCATAATCCTTGCTTTCAGTTCATCTTTGGTGTTACAAGGAGTTTTGTTGGTTTCTCACTCAAGTGTGCCCTACACATAATAATCAAGGGGAGTGCAGTCTGGAGTGTTAGGTGGCCAAATGTATGGGGTGATGGGGTTGCAGAAATTGTCTGACAGCCATGACTGGGTTCACCTGCTTGTGTGGCATGGTACAGAGACCTCTTGCCAGGCATTGGGTCTTCCAGCAGCCATTTTTGACCCAGGGTTGCACTACCTTCTCAAGGCACTTGATGTAGGTCACCATGTTGAGTCTGACACCTTGTGGGAAGATGATTGGTGGCATAACGTCACCCTCACTAGTTATTACTCCAAACACCATGATGTTGACTGGATATTTGGTTTTCATCACTCTTGGTACATCTTTTGGGGACACGCAAACACTCTGAAAATGTTTGTATTTGAGCTTCCGGTATAAATGCCAAGCAGTACAGCATGCCGTTTCCAAATGTGTCTGGCAGAGTGAATCGTGTCACATTTGCTCTTTTTCTCACAGGGGGGAACTGACCCCTACTATAATGTGCAGTCAACAAAATCAAAAACAAACAATGTGCATTGCACAAAATTAAAAATATAAAATGTTGACAATTTACCAATCGCACTTTTTATACTATTTAAAATTTGTTATGTTTATGATTGGAAGAGTCGGTCATATCAGAATTAGTTTTTGTAGATATAGAGTGTGGATCTAAGAATCAATACATTGCATGATAACTGTCAGTTTCATGCCTCAAATGATCTTTAGACCATATTCACCATACAGCATTAATTTATATATATATATATATATATATATATATATATATATATATATATATATATATATATTAAATAAAAACAGACCACTTTAAGGTTCCATATAATAAATTATTTCACCACAGCCCTTTTAAAGGACCGCTGATCATCAAATTTTACTTCCAAAGGTTGAAACCAAAAATGAAAAGAAATTTACACAATTATGACGGGCAGTACTAAGTATATGTAAATTAATGAAGTGAGGAAGTGAGGGGGGAGAGAGACATGATTGAGTTAGATGTAACATTTCTATCCTTTCAAATTTAAATTGTTTGAGGAAATCCAGACATTGACACATTAAATCGGTTAACTTAACGGAAGTTATATATTGATATGGAAGGGGGAGAGGAGAAAAGGGCATAAAGAGAAAAAGAGAGAAAGAAGTTATGAGTGTAATTGTCATTAACTTTCTTTGGAATGAAAGGCCCGAAATAGGTGCTGTTGTTTTGGTTTACTTTGAGAGTTCATAAATATTATAATGTTTGATATAAGTTTGAATGTTTAAACTGTCTATAAGGAATTTAATTATATGTTTGTTAAAGTTTTTTTTTTTTTTTTTTAAACTTTATTACAAAAATTTTGGGGATTTAATATGAAATAGTCAATTAGAAAAATATTCATAGAATTTACATTAAAACACTAATATTTTATTTTCAAGTATAAGTTTACTTCTAGTTGTAATTGATTATTAAGGTGATATCTCTATCAGTTTGAATTTTATTCATGAGTTTAATTAGCCACTATTTTTAGATTTGTAATTTCTCTTACTTAAAATTTAGTTTTTAAGTTAATATGGAGTGATATTTGAAGGTAATATTAGAGATCTTGCTCTATCATATATTGTAAACACATCCATGCAAATTTCACATATACATACGTTCTTTTACATGTGCAGTCACTCATACAGGTACACATGTACCGATATACACGGGTAATTTCATGTATTAATACCTACATATATCTTTTTAAATGTTTCTGCATACTTACACATATATATATAAGTGTGTACTTAGAATTCCCTAAAATATTTCTCTAAAAAAATATTAGGTGATGACTTTAGTATTCAATTATCAAAAATCTAAATATTTTATCATCAATAATGATTATTAAAGGGTAATACATTTAAATTCAATTACCAATTTAAAAAAATTTTCCTCCATATTATAAAGAATTTTAAACTCACAATTCCAAATGGAGAATATTAAGGGAGAAAATGGGGTAAAATATCAATAACAGACCTGTAAGTCCTTTTTTTTATAAAAATAATTGCACACACCCATACATATACACACACATATATACACACATCCGCACACACACACACACACACACACACACACATATATATATATATATATATATATATACACATATATCCATATATCTACACACCCATACACATATACACACACACATACATATATGTGTATATACTCACACATACACATGTAGCTATACACACGTACATACATATACACATATACATACATCTACACATACATATGCACACATATATATATATATACATATATACACACACATATTCACATACATATACACATATACATATACATATACACATATATACATACACATGTATACCCATATACACACATATACATACACACACCATATATCTATCTATCTATCTATATATATATATATATATATATATATATATATATATATATATATATATATATATGTATTCTGAGTTTAATCATGATTAAACATACAGGTCATATAGCTGGTTTATAGTAAATGATCCTATATAAAGATTGATACATGCATGTATGTAGACACTGATGTCAAAAACAAGTGGCAACAATCTGTTTCAATACAATCTTCAGGCCATGTGGTTTGGATTATAGCTTGACTGTTTATATATATTAGTCATTGGGTCATTCTGGCTAGCAAGGTCAGTTATCTGTGGTTTATTATGTTATTCTAACTGTTATTGAATAGGTGGCAACTGTTATTTTAAATGATTATTCTGCTAGGCTATTGATTATATTAATTATGGACCAGAAAGTGATTATATTATAAGTTATTGTATAAGGTTGTTTGTTAACTTTTAAATCAATTTTATTTATTATTATGGAAATCCGAGTTTGATTTTCAGTTGGGTTCATTACATTCACTTACATGCAAATACCCTTGGGTAAAGCTATGAATCAATTTCTTCTCCATCTAGGTCTGGGTTGATTAGCAAGACACACTGGCTCCTATAGCCTTGGTTGGCAATTACTGCAGAAAGAAATAACAACCTACTCCAGGAAAATCTTCTGTCTAGTCATGAATTGAAATAGGCCTGATCGACCAACGACATATCACATATTAACATTAGTTCATTTTGTATTTATTTACTAATTATTCATTACTGATTATTATTAAATTTATTTAGTAATTTTTATGTGTGCATCAGTTTGGTTTACTCATTTGCTTTTTTATTTCCTTAATTATTTAATTAATTCATTATTTATTTTTTATTTACTTTTGTTTTATTCTTTATTATTATTTATTTATTTTATTTTTGGTTTATTTTATTTAGTTATGTTTTTTTTTGGAAGGGATTGTTTTTTTTTGTTTTTTTTTTATGCGTATCACCCCAAGCAAGGCTGGAGGCCACTATCACACAAGGGGTTATAGAAGGGTTGGAGGAAGAGCAGATAGGAGTGGTAAAGGAGAGGATGTGGAGAAAGAGAAAGACAGTGGGTCAATCAAGGCAAGGGGGTTACAGAAGATTTGGAGCGAGAGCAGATAGGAATGAAAGATGAGAGGATGTGGAGAAGGGAAGTGGATAGATCAAGGCAACTGGAGATGTCGATTGACATTACACTTAAACCATTGGAGATTGTATTTGTCAGGGAAACAGTAATAGGGAAGGGAGTTCCATAGGCGAGATGTGCGAGACATGAAGCTATTGGAGTAGAAGAGACGTCTACATCTAACAGTTTCAACGGTGTAGGGGTGGGAACGGGATATATATATACATTTTGTTTCATTCTATCATCAAACAGTAACTTTGCTTCATTGGTGACACACTTGCACTCATTACAAGCAGAGACAAATTGACATCTGTTGAAATGAGAAGTGTCGCTCTGGTACAGACAGAAGAAGTGATTCCTGTGGGCTGTGGTGGCTGATCATGCAAGTAAGAGCCAAGGAGATGAACATGGTTTAACTTGATATTTCCTTAATTGAATGAAAGCATTGGTGCCTGCTTTCACCTGGGACGTGCATTTTTGAACAGGATGATTAAAAATTTCTTTCCATGGGACATCACGAAGGAAATCACAGAATGATTCCCAATATACTAATTGATAACAGAAGGTTATTCTGTTGGCAGGGGATTCTTGGTTAGTGAGGGAGTGGAAAGAGATTTTTACAGACACTACTGCATGATCAGAGTTGCCAAAAAAAATAGAATATAAAATACAATAATTAAGTTTTAAGTCCAAATACCATCTCTTTCAAATTGCATTGGCAAATATATGTAAATTTTCAAGCAAAGTTACAAAGCCATTGTAGAGAATCAAGAGAAAAAGTAATATTCAATTCAGACAAAAACATACAATTATATTCAAGAGTGATCAAAATTTGCCCATTTCAAGACTTCTCTCTGTTATTGACGGCTTTTATAGTATTATTTGTGTATCTGTGTATGTTTTGGTGTGTATATGTACTGACATGTCTATTTTATATGGTAAATGTATATAAAGATGCTCTTTAAATATTTAATACTCTGTAACAAGTCTATGAACACATGTTACTTACTTCTATTTATCACTGTGGCATATTTAATAATTAGTGTGTATCATTGTGTTTCCCATTTACTTCTGTATTTATTTCCTCTCAATTTTCCTTTTCATCATTTCACACAGACAATAACAAGACAAAATGAGAAAACCAATAGGTGAAGACATAATACTTGAAAAAAAAATGCATGGTACCCATTGGCACATGAATATATAATACTGGTCAACTACCAAAGAAAACAATGTATATGTATGGAAACAAGATTACAACACAAAAATAAAATTCTTTGACAATGGCTATGAATGCCAAAAGTGCTCAGAAGATATTTGGACAATTTCTGTACAAATTTTCATAGGAAAGCAGAAACTAGTCCAAACCAGAGAAAAATTAAATAAAAAAAAAAGAAAAAGATGTTAAAGAACTTTTATTTGTCTTCAGCCAAACCTGAATAAATGAAGAATTGCTCCCAGTGTAACTACATGCTATTTCACACTTTATACTTTATTTAGGAAAGACACCATGAAAACTAGAAACAAATAAACAGCATAATACAAATGACATGAACTGTTACACTCCCACCAAATTTCAATATTAATTTCACAATATGAAGCTGTCAAGATGCTATCTATAAGAACTAACTTTTGTACAGGTTACTCAAAAATAAGTGGTCTGTTAAGCATTCTCTGATTTCACTCATAGACTGAATTTATTTATTAACTTTGACACTAGAAGAATTTTCTCGCTTATCCCTTTGGAGGATTCTTTTTGGCTTCTTTATCTTCTTTCTTGGAGGCATTTTAAAAATTTCTAGTATCCTTTTGAATTTCTTTCTTGGACGTATTTTTAAGATTTTTAAAATCTTTTAAAATTTCTTTCTTGGAGGCCTTTTCAAGAGTTTTAGTCTGTTTTTAAATATTTATCTTGGAGGTTTTGTGGTAAGACAACCCAATTACCTCTCCAGTCTTATGATTTGTATAAATAACTCATATGTTGTCTTAGCTGAATTGACAAGACTTTTCAGTTACCGTCAATAAATGTAATTAAATTGAACTAGACTCCAAGTTTTCATTACAATTTACTGAATGTAATTATGGACAAACACCTTAAACCAGAACAAAGGACAAATTTATCAGAGACTCCTTTATAAATGGATTAGAATCAAACTATATCTGTCAAAGATTACTGGAAAATAAACAACTAAATTTAGCTACTGCACACGAGCAGGCACTTACCTTGGAGATGTCAGAAAAGCATTTTTTTTATACCTACAAACAAGTGTTGCAGAGGCTGCACTAAGTACTCACACTCTTACTAGTCCACCAGTTCAAACAACCCAAACAGGAAAAAAAAAAACCAGTCCTCTATGACAGACTTCCTCATTTCTGTACCCGCCTCCTCTACCAATTGAAAATCTCTCTCCAGAAGACACTGCATATATTTAGTGCTTGTACTGCAGCCAGATGAAAATGTTATTTTTGTGGCTCTCACAGCCAGGCACTGTTTAGAAACCATGTTTGACAAAGAAAGTATGATTCCCCTGTAAGTGAGGTGGAACTGCTCAAGGCGAACCTACTCTATGTGTGCATCCAGCACCCTGTGCAGGAGACAATTGAACATTTCCCTCAGAGATTTGGCCCCTGCCGGTGAGTTATCAAACCAGAGGGATGAGCAGCAATATCTCTCCCTCTTGATATTGGATTCTCCTGAGGAACAAGGCACGAGTCGTGACGATTCAGAGATCAACACCAGAATAGCTCCCTCAAAATGAGAGCATACTACCACAGACTCTGATAATCAGCTTTCAGAATCAGAGAATCCCACTCCAAGAAGGAGACAAAAACAATGTGAGATGAAATACTTTTGGCCAACTGTTCCTGTAACACCTGAAATCCCAGATCAGCTGCCACCGAGACCATCCCAGAGAATTGTCAAGGGACCCAGTTATCTGGATGTTTTTGTGTTGGACCCAGGGAAAACAAAGTTGGGGAGAATGTGGTAAGAAAACCTTGTTTGTCTTATGATTTGTATAAATAAGCTACGTTGTCTTAGCCAAAATGACAAGACTCTTCAGTTACGTTCAATAAAAGCTGAACTAGACTCTGAGTTTTTATTACACAGGTATTTTTAAAATGTTTAGAATTTTTAGTCTTTTTTAAAATTTCTCTCTTGCATGCAGGAGTTTCTGAATTTGTAACAGCAGTTACTTTGTAGCAGTTTCCTTCACCTATTTCTTGGCCACTGTTTCTTCAAAAGACATGTGCCTGATTATCATCTGTAAATCACAAATCCTGCCATAGTTACTTGCTGTATATCATAGTCCTTGGAAATGATGAGACCCACTAAAACTTCTAGATGTTGACTTTCAATGGAATTTTTGTTATTGTTAGTAGCATGAAGGACAGCATCATCTGCAGAATAATCAAATCAGCTCTTCTCTTTCATATCTTCTTAAGCCATGTCAGAAATATACTCATCCTCATTTTGACATTTGCTTTCACTGATCACTGCAATGCATTCATCAGAAATCTCCTGCTTTATCAGGTTTTCATTTAGGACATGTAAAAAAGGGTTTAAAGTCATTAATTGTGACCAAATTGAAGAAAACAAAGACTGAATCTGAATTCAAATCATGATCAGTGGCCTTTTGATATTCCTCAGCTTCATCATACTGACCAGCAGATAGATGGTGGTCACTTTCACTTGAACTGTGGGCTCAGGCTATTGTTGTTGGCTTGGTCGGTATCAATCACTGTGTGGGTCCTATCAAAAAAGTGTTTGTTTTTGAACACAATAGCTGCTGCTGCATCTTGAAGTTTCTTCATTTCCACAGATTTCTCACTTTCCACTTGATGCAACTGCTCCATTATCAGATAGCTCTTTCATGCCAAGTTTTATCTCAATAGGTTCAGTCAGACTTTCACCTCCCATTCCAGAAGCAAGAATTGCAGATAGAACTGAACCATCACAAGGTAAAAACTGCTGAATCAAAGCACCATCTCAAGGAATGAACTATTCTACTTGAGGATCAAGTTCAGACTCTTCATGTTTAACAGGTGTACTTTTTACACATTGTTTTTTGACTGATTCTTCTTTTATGATTTCATTTTCTCTGGTTGGTTCTTCTCTTGGTCCTCAGGATACAGCTTCCTCAACTTTTGCAGACTCTTGTACAGTGGCTTTGGAAGCCAATTCAGTTACCACAGCCACAGTCTCAAATACAGATGATGCTGTTGCTGCATATTCTTTTAGCTTTACTTCTGCATAGACTGAAGCAGACTCTGGGGTTGGTGGGGGCAACACTAGAGTAGAGGACACAGATATTTCCCATTTTAAGAACTTATTGTAGACATTGGCATTCGGCTTAGCATTCTGCTCTTCCTAGACTCTTCTCCTTGATATGCTTTCAATTCGGTTGGGATGATTTTCACCCCCTCCCATTGACTCTCCTGATCATATTCATATTCATATATGATGAATGGTATCAATTACAGCTCTACTTCTGCCATTTTGGCAACAGCATCAGTTCTGTCGGCTGAGATATTTGTCACATCTAAGAGATGACTGGAGTCATGGTTATGTGATGTGGTTATGGAAGTGATAGTTCTGTCTATAGACCATGCCTACTCACTATCTAATAGTATGCATAGCTTTATTTTTTTCACATTCTTCTCCATTTTCTCAAAGGTATAGTCCCATTAATCTTAGCAGATCTGCCTTCTGTTTAAATGGCTTTGGGTTGTAAAGCTCTATAAATCATCATAAATGGCTTTGGGTTGTAAAGATCTTTAAATCATCATAAATGGCTTGGGGGTTAGGGTTAGTCATTTTGTATACATTCATGTTTTAATCTTATGTGAGGATCTCACTATTGTATATCTTTCACATTTCACATGCAGCCATGAGTTTTTCCCCTGTTTTTTCTGATTCTCATTTTCTCAATTCCACCATTTTTAAAGTGAAGAGTGTCTTTCACAAGGGGATTTCCTAGGTGACATTTCAAAGTTCATAACATTTTCCTTTTTTATTTAAGCTTGAAATTCTTGTCACGTTTCATGGATTGTTGGTCTAGCTGGGTGACTTATATGATGAAAATCCACTCCATCCAAACATTTCTGTTTATTTTTATTTTTTAAAGTCAAGAAGACAAAGAATTCATGGTTAAGAACACAATAATAAATGTACAATAGGACATATTTTTTCCTTTTAGGGTAGAATTTTTGCCATTGATTTTATTGAAACATTCCAAAAGAGGAAATCATAGTAATGTCTGTCCTTGGTGCACTTGTGATTTTCACTATATTCTCTTTCTCTCTAATGCAGTTTGAAAGGTCAGGGGTTAAAATTCACCCCATACAGACATTTTGTGATGTTTTTGAATCAATGAAGACAATGAATCCACATGCTGTTAGACAATAATAAT